>ML787014.1:1088295-1125793 GCA_009831015.1 Picea engelmannii
GGTCCCTAAAGGTTGACTGGTTCTTCTGTTAAAAGCTAACAGATTTTGCGTAACTGGCGCAAGTGGAGGACAACCCAAAGCTTGCCAAGCAGTAGAGAACAAAATACTAACAGACGAACCTTCATCTATCAGCGTCTGAGGAACGTCTAGACCACAAACCTGCACTGTAATCTGGAAAGGAATGTGAGAGGGAAGACGAGGTCCAGTTAGCACACCCCAATCAAAATGGATGGCCTCATAACTTGGATGGGGTTCCACAGGAGAAGGAGGAATAGCCCCCGGCATGGTAGATTTTGTATCAACAAGAAAAACATGGGCAGCATCAGGTTTACTCTCTAGCGAGAGAGTAGGATCGACCAATGGAGAGATCAGATCGACCACTTGGGTTTCATTCTCCAGGGGGAGAATGGGGTCAACAGGTGGAAACGGATCGACTGCTTGGGTTTCACTCTCTGAGAGGAGAGTGGGATTGATCGAGGATGGTATCGGATCAACCACTTTGTCAATTGGTTCAACTAAGGACGTGACCAGATTGACGACATGATCAACCGGATTGACCGGTGAAGGGACCGGAGTGGTCATTCCATCAACTATTGGAGGGTTGAGAGAAAGCTTATGATAAGCAGCTGGAAGTTGAGGTTGTGAAATAGGTATGTCTTCCAGGAATTTCAAGGCCTCTTCCATATGAGGTCAAAGATGAATTAGATGACTCCCTTTGCATAACATACACTGAAACTTGGCTCAACTTTTCTTCTTCCCAACTATATCATGACTAGTTGACGAGAGGTCATCATCATGTTGTTCATAGGCTGACGACATGGGTTGGTGAGGGTGTGTAGACCATGCTTCTATAACCTTGGATAGACTAGGGAAATCCTTAAGAAGATGGCTACCCTTACAAAGCCTGCAAGGGTACTTGGGATTACGGGTTGTTTGGGTGATTGTGACATCATCAACACTCCCAGCACGATTAACAGTAAATGGTTGTTTTCCAACATGTTTGACAACGGTTGGAAGTTTGGATCCTTGCTTAATTTTCTTCTTCTTATTCTTCCTTTTCTGCTTCTTCTTATTCACCGAGTTACTAGCTTTAGAACTTTCGCTCGATGAAGAAGATGAAACAGAAGGCAACCTTGCAAGCGAAGAAGGTGAAGAATACCTTACTGGTGAAGACGGTGAAGGATCAACATGAGGTTGATGTTCTTGGGGGGAAGTGCTTACGACCGAAGCACTTACTACATTCGGGATTACCTGAGTGGAAAACAACTACACCGGCAATTCAATTGTGAGACCTGGAAGGCTCAAAGTAGCGATGTGAGGAGGACCAATGTTTCAATAAGAAGAAAAAACAAAAGGTTCCCCTGGAGCAGAGGTTCCTTCATTTGTCATTTCAGGAACTGACGCCATTAAAAACAAAAATCATATTACTATATCATATTAAATGTGAAAGAGAGATTACAACCATGGCCTTGATGTCGTAACGTCCCTTCCAACTGTCCTTCGTTCCCCACACACTTCCACTCCAAGAATTCTGAGAGCATAGATCCGACAATATTCACAATCTATCTTGACAAAATGGCTCATCTAGCCAAGCTAACAATCTCCAAAGCTCAATCCAATCCAAGCTTCAAAATCAAAAGCTCCAAAGCTAATATCATCCAGCCAACTTTCTCCATGAGAGCTCCTCTCCTTTTATAAGTTGAAGAGGACAAGGTGAGGAGGTTAGGATGATCCCACTAAATCATGAAAGCGAGTAAGATCCAAACCATTCGGATGCAACCTCACCATGGAAGTTTCTCCTTCTAGAAGATTCGAGAAAATGCTCGTTTTTCCCACGTGTAAGCATTCTCGCACCCTGCCTATAGAGCAACCTTCAAACCTCTCGCAACCCATCTATGGTGCAACCTGCGAGAATTAGGCATTCTCGCACCATAATACATAGGCAGCCTGCCAACTTTCTTTTTTATAAGGTTTTTACACAGGAAAATGCAACTTCTTTTCTCAGGAAAAGTTCTTCTCCCTTCTCTCTTCAGGCCACTGACCCCTCTGAAGGCAACAGATAGGCTTACATCATTAATGGTCATAGGGATGACGAAATTAATGTGTAACATGGTGGTGAGCGTTTCTTTTCAAATATTTTTCAAATTACAAAAATTAATTTAAAAAACAAATTTGTAATTATTTATGATTCGCCAGTTTGGAGGCTCCATCGTAAAGCTCTGTGCAGCCACTCAATCATCACGTTGCTCTACAGTTGATGCTACGAGTCTGCTCCTCACCTCCAAATGGAAGTATGCATGGTCCATTTTTGTTGGGCTCCAGGCTCCCGAATTGCTAGCAGGCCCCTGCAAAAGCAAGAACAATCAAAGCAGTGTGAGAATGAAAGTTGTGGGAGAATGAAAGAAACTTTACCATCGAAGTGATCAATCTCTCTTGAGACCTAACAATCTTGTGACTAAAATGAAATAGGTTTACGCCCAAGCAGGGATAGGGTATCGGATGGATAGGGTACCAGATGGATAAATGGTAGCAATGGCCCTACTTGTGAAAACTGCTTCTCCCCCTATGAATATATTGGACACTTTCGATGAGCCTGTTGAGTTTGACCCCTGGTCCGATCAATGTCTGGGTGGCGATCGAGCTCAAGCATTTTCTGATGAGTCTGCTCCTCACCGCCTCACCTTTGAGGTTGCACCTCACCACCGCCTCAAGCATTTTCCAATGAGTCTGCTCCTCACTACCTCAAGCATTTTCCAATGAGTCTGCTCCTCACCACCTCACCTTTGAGGTTGCACCTCACCACTACCTCACCTTTGAGTTTGCACCTCACCTCCTCATGGTGAAAGGTAGGGGCAAGGAAATAAGGAAGGCCAGCCAACTAAACAAATATACCAGATTCCTTGAGAGGAGAGGAGCTTCATGCTGGTGGAGAAGTATCCATGGCCGATTTTTGTTGGGCTCTAGGCTCCAGGGTTGTTAGCAGCACTACAATGCATATCAGGTAAAAACATATTTTGAGTAATCTTATTCAATGCAATAATATACGCAAAAGGCCTCATAGGGATATTCAGTGCATTCTTCCTATGAATTATCTTATGAATTGTATTTATGTTCATGATCATGGGGGGCTTCATATATTTTTTCATTCTACCAGTCAGCCCATGAGAACGCTCATGCTGCATGAACATAAGCTAATATGCATTTCTCTCTATCTTTATCACGTCATTTAGTCCCTTCTTTCCCATAATCTCCTTCACAAGGCGCTTGTCTCTCTTCAATCGTGAAATATGATTTGTTATAAGAGCTTGGCTCCAAGAAGTCTCGTGAGAAGTCAAGGCCAGAGATAGGTTGATTCTACTCGTTTGCTTTAATGAATTCAATTCTCCCTTCTTATCTCTGCCCAGTCCATCGATTTTACAAAGGGTCGATAACAACCTTCTCATGTATATCCCTCTTAAAGCGCTTGTCATGAATCCAGATCATATTCGATGATTAATAGAAAAAACAACTGGCAGGATGTTATATTATTGCACGGGAATAATTTGTGGGCATGATATGTCCATATAAAATTTCATGATTTGTTCACGATCTATTCATGCATGAAGTCAGGAAGAATATATATACAATCAAAACAAAACATGGAAGAATATATATACAAGCAAAACAAAACATGGGAATGCTTATGATTTTACCATATGATATCTGAGGATCATTGCTTATCATTAATATTGAAAATCAAGAACGAAGATTATTGATCAACTCTGTAAACCAGATTTTGGGTCTCGAGGAAACCAGATTGTAAGGTGTTGAAGCGAGCTTCTAGGTCTTGGCTACAGGTATGGGCCATGAGGATGGGTGAACTGAAAAGGGGCGAGCGGGGTCAAAAAAATTTCCGAAAAATAATATGGATGAAAGTGATAAGGGTGAAGAGATGGATCCAATGGAATAGGTCTCAAATAATGGTGAAAAAAATTCCAGACTTTTTATTTTTCATTTTTTTTACACCTGCAGAGTTATACTCTAGTCTGAAGAATACTACAGTGATGAAATCCCCAAATGCTTAACCAGTAAGAAAAGTGTAGTTATTTGGCAACCTGAACACAGTTGCACGGCAACAGATCTTGTCTTTTTTAATTTGTTTATGTTTCTATCCCCCAAGGGTTAGGTATTCAAGGGTTCTATAGACAAGGGTTTGTCATACCCTTAGTCATAATACTCAACTACCCAGCTACTAGAGAGTATCTTGCAAAGTGTTGTTCTCGGTGGCACTATAGCAGTCAGGCGATCGATCGGTTTATCTAAAGAGGGCTTCAGGAAATCTAGGTCGATTCTGTACACAGGTGTTGTCTGATGCGCTACCACTCGAAGGGGTACCAACAGGGGTTACAAGGGTGGCCAACAGATGTGCGCTTAAGAACCACTTGTATTTCTTGCGTGTATGAATCCCTCAACCGCGGGTTTATGCGCATAACGACAGATCTCTGTGGCTTAAAGACGCCGGAATACATCTCTACCCTGAAAAATTCCCACAATTTCTGCCAAGGAAAGTGCTCTGATACCACTTGTAATATACCAGATATAAAAAGTATGCAGAACATAAATAAAATGCTAAAAATGGCAGAATAGCAGTAATATAACCAGCATAATCTCCACAATAACACAGAAATGATATAAGAACAACAACAGAAATAGCACTTTGATTCAAAAAACAATGTTCACGGGCCTCTTCGAGGGGGCAACCTCCAGTCAAGCAGTGCTCTGTTACAATAATCTCCAAGCTAGGGTTTTCATACCCTCGACCCTTATTTATACTAAATATGTCTATCAAGAGAAGCATCTAGAGGAAGATCCTTCTAGAAGCAGAAGCTTCTATTAGGTCTTCTTACATCCGCCTTATTCTATTTTATTGAAAGGCCTTATTAATATTGACCTTTATTACATCCGAATATATTGATCTACCTATGTGCGGGTTAGAACCCTAATAGTGTGTTTTGTACATGGCTTGTGTTGTTCAAAAGAAAGTAGAGACTGTATTTGCACATGTACTTTTCCAAATCTTTTGTTCTGGTATTATTTTGTAGCATGTCAATATTGAAGTCTCCTACAATGACAATGGTTTCATTCAAATGCAAATGGTCTAATGCATTGGAAAGAACATTTAGTATGTTGGAGAACGTTGCATGGGGAGCAGCATACAAATTCAGTATTGCAATTTCTGATCCATGGATAAATACTTTTGCAAACACCATCTCAAATTTATTATCCAACGAGATCATGACATGTATGGGGTTTTTTATTATATAAATAATAAAAAATAATGTTTTTAGTTATGTAGTTCGAACAATAGAAATTATGCAAAAAATTGTAGTCAAGCGAAAAATTAATATAAAGTCAATGAATTGTCAATTGCTATAAACTTTGGACATCTAAACATTTCAGTATGAATAGTACAAATTCAAAAAATACCGTAGATGATAAAAGAATTGGATATGGAAACATATAATTCATTGGGAATAGCGAAGATGGCAATAAGACTTCAAATCTATTATCCAATGAAATCATGACATATATGGGTTTTTCTATTATATAAAAAAATATTGTTTTTAGTTCTGTAGTTAGAACAATATAAAGTATGCAAAAAATTGTAGTCAAACAACAAACTAATATCAAGTCAACGAATTATCAATCGCTATTGTCCCTCTACGCCTTCGGTAGGGACAAATAAATAAGGGTGTCTGTTATTTTTACATAGAAAATATAAAAAGCAAAGTATATATAATTTGTGAGTGTAAACTTGAGAAATTATTATACTTGTAAACTTGAGCAATTATATTTGTACAAGAATTCTAGGTAATTTTTTATGAATTTACTTTCTCATCATTAACTTTGTATGTTTTGAAAAATCAAATAAAATTCTTCATACAAAATCTTCAAACACCAATAATTTCTTTCATGTAAAATTCTTCCTACAAAATCTTTAAACACCAATAAATTTCCATTAGGTTTCTTTCGGATTTTTGTGGATGAATAATACAGTTGAGATAGATCTATGTAATTTAAATTTGACACTATAAATTTCCATTGCGTTTCTTTTGGATTTTTGTGCATGAATAATACAGTTGAGATACATCTATGTAATTTAAATTTGACACTTTAAGTTGTATGTGAATGAGATTTTATTTCATTTTGTTTTATTCGAGAGGTCGTAATATGTCAAGTATTATGTCAAGTATTGAGATAGATCTATGTAATTTAAATTTGACACTATAAATTTCCATTGGGCTTCTTTTGGATTTTTGTGGATGAATAATACAGTTGAGATAGATCTATGTAATTTAAATTTGACACTTTAAGTTGTATGTGAATGAGTTTTTATTTCATTTTGTTTTATTGGAGAGGTCGTAATATGTCAAGTATTGACATACTTCTTCTTTTCATATAATAAGTTTTGAAATATTTTTTTTTATAAGCTTTTATGATTAGTTGTTATTGATTTTCTTGGAAATATATTATGTCTTGATTTCCATATTAATTAAATTTGGTCATTTTTTCTGTTCTAAAATTTATTTTTAAATAGCTTGAAAGTTTCTAGTCACCTAACATTCGGCTTTGAATTCCTGGGAAGGTCGAAAAATACAAATACAATATTAAAAAACCATTACAACATGAGATAAAATAGACAGAGACAACTATTACAATATAATGTGAAAATATCACAGTGTCATCAAGCATTACAACTCCAAAATAATCTAGTCTAGGATAGTTACAAGTACAATGCTAGAGGATTCCTAAGTTGTGATTCTAATATATTATTCACATACTTTCTATATCGTAACTATTTATTTTTATTTGCAAATAAATCTTTATTTATTTGATCATATGAATCATAACTTAGTTCAGTCCCAATAATTGATCTATTAAGCATATCTATTACACATAAAGATTTATTAAAAGGTCACTCAGATCGGGTATTAGATGGTCCAGTTGGGCAAGCGGGAATGTCAGACAACAAGGCGATTGGAGTGGAGGTCCTCACACAAGTTGTCTTATCCACAACACTGCCTCCCATCGCCTTAACCAGTCACATGGCCCATCTGTATCATACAGTAGAGGAGACTAATGTGAACACACTAGATCATGAAGGTCGATGATCAATGTAGTCTGTGGGAGAGTACGTCAGGTTGATTCAGGCAACAAAGGTTTATGATGCAAAAGTTAATGGAAACAGTTGATCAGGATGACCTTGTCCTAGGCATCATCATGGTCACACATGGGAAGAAACTTGAGATGGAGGCTCGATGGGAGAAGTTCTTCATTTGGTGGCTCTAGCATTTGTTCTTCACCATTGATATTGCTAGCTTTCTGAGGAGGGTGCAGTGGATTCCATGGGTATTTATTACCAACTTTCCATGGATCTTGGGCAGGGGTATTATGGAACCTCGTAAGTGCAAGGGTGAGATGGGCCCTGAGAAAAAGATGTAGGTGGTCCTAGCCGTCGAGGATGTTGCAAGGAATTATCAGTATGGGATCGACCCAATGGATAAAGAAGCAATGCAAGCTCTAAAGGAAAAGGTGTGAGTCAGGTGTGCCCAAATGGAAAATGAGGATGTGGAGAACCAGGTTGGAGATATTGTCCCTATCTTGGGATGCACCAAGAACAAAGACACCAAATTTTACATAACAGGTTGAACTATATTGGCATGTGAAGTCCTTGGTAGCTAGGGCAATGTGCCTCAGGAGCAGTACATTCAGAATATGAAGCAGAGGATGGAATCATTGGAGTGACAATCAAACTTGTTGATCACTATGGTTTCTTGGCTCGTGAAGAAGTAGGGAGGGGTCTTTAAGATTACTAAGGGAAAGTGTTAGCGATCAAAATGCACTGGTTTTTTAGAGCGTTTTTATCTCTCTCTCTCTCTCTCTCATTCTTCTTATTAGATTTTGACCAGTGTCTTAAACTTCTTGTTTCCTTATCAGCTCTCATTGATCATGATTGCTCCAAACCTTTTTTATTTGGTCTTCAACCTGCATTTCACAAATACATATTGTCAATATTTCTTAATTGATAAATAGCCTAAACCATAGTTTTTGCCTTTTTAAATTCTTGTGGTGTGTGCACATTAAGTGAAACATTCTAAGACCCGAGTCTAATCCTACTACCAAATTTAGTGCATATACCAAAGTCTAGGATTAAGGCCACCACACTGAAATCCTAAGTCAGTCAAGCCCAACCCACATGTCAATTCACCAATTGGTTGAAAGCCAAGCCATCTCCTACTTATCTCATCGATTCCATGAACAATAAGCCTCGAATTCAAATCGCAGCAGTTAAACCAACACCAATCCCAGTACTGAGTGTCATTCTCTTTATTCTACACACTTCATAAATATATCATAGAAATTGTTTATATATACAAAGACAGAGTGTCTTAAACATCCCGATGTATGGGGGATTTTGTTCACAAAAAATAATAAAAATACAGAGGCTCCCAAGTGATTGAATATACAGGTGTCAATGAAGGCACGGCTATTCAATGGTGACTATAACATTGATTATTAGAAGCATTGACAAGTCAAAAGCATCTCGCCACGAAAAGGAGCCCGATTTGCAGGAAGAAGATTGTATGTGCAGCTGTCTATGATTGGAGATAGCTCAAATTTTGGAACATTTGATAGGTAAAAGCATCAGTCCGCATGCAAATCGTGTCATGAAAAAAGCCACGGATTCACCTATAATCTTAAATCGCAGGCAGAAGCCATGAGTCAAACTTCAACTCAGCTACATATCGACACATCCAAGCCAAGCGCAAGTGTCAAGTTCTACTCTATCATCGAATGATTTATCCAACAGTCAAACCCATGTACTGAGAGTGTTGTCACATGTGAAGATTGCCCCTGAATATTCAGCAAATCAATAGTAGTGTTTTCATTAAGGTTTCTAGCTTAGAAGGTCGATTTCGTTGATGTCAAAAATAGCTCTATTTTTACAGTGTTTTGACAGGTTGAGAGCAAAGGGCCATCTACGAAGTTTCATTGTTAGAAACTCATCAGGTTTGAAGAGATTCCTCTGCTACAAGTTCAGATCTAGATCCATTTGATTGTTGGCTATGTCTGTGAAAGATCAAATCAATGGTTTTGTGTATTGAGAAACAATAGGAGAATACGGGGAATGCAGACACTGCAAGTCAGAAGAGAGCAACATGTGTGATCTGCTGAGAATTAACACTGAGAGAGGGGTTATGATAAATGATGGAAAGTCAAAGTTTTCCATCAATGGGAAGCCAATTTACTATTTGGTACATCGACTCTCAGCGAATCCACTGTTTTGCATGCCGAATGTGTGGCAAAAAATTAATCCTGAGGCCCCTCTCGACAAAGTTTGTATTTTAAGTTGTGGTGTCTCTACAGGAATGGGTGCTACTTTGAATGCAGGCAAACCCAAGAAGGGTTCGACGGTAGCAATATTTGGCCTTGGAAGTGTTGGGCTTGCTGCTGTTGAAGGGGCAAGAAATGCAGGATCTTCTCAGATAATTGAAATAGATTTAAACAATGACAGATATGAACAAGCAAAACCATTTGGCATAATAGAATTTATAAAACCTAGAGACTACGATAAGTCCATTCAAGAGGTAATTGTAGAAAAAACCGATGGAGGAGTTGACTGCGACATCGTTAAATTTTATTTGATCATGAAAAGTTTCCTTTTGATCAAAACAGAGCTTTCACCAGCGCAGAAGGTGGAATTATAACCAGTTAGCTAATGAAAAGCAAAGCTTTCACCAGCTAACTAGAAAATCTTAAGAAAATCTTAAGACGAAATAGCTGGTGAAACCTGAGACTGGCCAGCGAAGGTGTATTTTCGCCCAGATCCAACTTTTTCTCAACCAAACCTCTTGAAAATGGTTTCTAAAGATGCATATTGAATTAACACATAAAATTTAAGATCCAGATTTGATGCAAAAGAGTATTGAGGAGGTGTCCAAGTTAATTAAACATCTATTTTTGGAGCACAAAATCAGCTTTTAATCTAAAGATGGCAAATTCGAATTCTATCCTAATCTAAGGATATCTAGCAGCCTTGGAAGGCTTTCTGCACATCTCAGGGGTTTTTGTTTTATTTTGATGACATGAAGACCATAAAATAAGGAGTTGACCTTATTTTGAGGATTATCTCCTCTCTTTTTCTCTTTTTGTGAATTTGTTATCACTTCAAGAAACTCTTTGGGGTTGTAGGCCAAAGATGCTTGGTAACTCGAGAATATGGTAGCTTAGGTATATTTGAGACAATGGGATAACTCAAAAGCTGATAAAAATAACCACTTATTATGTATCTAAATAAGATAGTGCTTTTAGGGAACAATAATCAGACAACAGAGTTGCAAAAGGCGATGAAGAATACTAGTGAAGAATACTAGTCCGGATAACCAAATACAACCATGTGCAGGGTCATACATGACCATAAAATAAGGAGTTGACCTTATTTTGAGTATCTCCTCTCTTTTTGTGAATTTGTTTTAACTATCTATCTTTAGCCAATTTGTTCCATCCTTCTAGGATCTGGATATTTTATTGTAAAGCTATAAAGCTAAAGACATAGGAGGAACTAGGGGGTTCAATCTAGGAGACATTTTCTAGCTATTGTACTTGACTTCTTATTCTGATAATAGAATCACAGGACCCTCTTTTGTTTTCAATATCAGATTCTTTCATATATTTCATGATTTTGCACTTTATTCCAGTTTAGTTTATCTTTTAAGAACAATCATCTTCTTATTAAGCTCATAAACTTGGATTAAATAATTTCTTACTGTCTTGTATGACCCTGCACATGGTTGTATTTGGTTATCTGGACTAGTATTCTTCATCCCCTTTTTCAACTATGTTGTCTGATTATTGTTCTCTAAAAGCACTGTCTTATTTAGATACATAATAAGTGGTTACTTTCATCAGCTTTTGAGTTATCCCATTGTCCCAAATATACCTAAGCTACCATATTCTCGAGTTACCAAGCATCTTTGGCCTACAACCCCAAAGAGTTTCTTGGAGTGATAACAGAAAGGATGCTCCTTCCAGCTCCAAGGCCCCGCCGAAGCCATCACCCTCTACTAGTTGTCAATCCACCAGATCTCCCAAGGTTCATGTGCTTGATGAATGATGAACTCTTCATAATTGAGGGACCAGTGTTCTTATAGTCTGGGTTTACTAGTTTTTTTTATTTATAGTATTAAGGACAATGGTATAAAATAATTAGACATATTTGCTAAGACTCACTGTGATAGTATTGGTACTTTTGTCAACTAGCCTAGTTTCTCTTTGGGCATACCAACAATCATTGAGTTATTCTTTTAAGACAATCGCATGGTTACTGTAATTATTTGTATATATATATTGCCACTTTATGAAGAGAAACACTTCTCCTTACTTTAAAAAACAAAGTTTATTAAAAAGTTCATCTTAGCTTCTAATTTATTAACATTTTAAAAAGAAATCTAAAATCTTTTTAGTCAATTTGTTATCTACCTTGAAATTCCTAGCCTTTCCCATAACATACAAATTTTAAATATTTTTTTTTTTTAAGTAAAAGTAGGACCTTCCTATTAAAGCTTCATTCAAAAAAGAGGATACATGTCAGATAGGAGCCAGGTGTCCTGCCTGTGAAGGAAACCAGGACATCTGGCTATCACACTGTAACAGGTCCAAAAATTATGGAAAACATAGAGCCACCCTGCCCGTAGGAAACCAGGGGGTATATTCTTAACTAACAGCAGTTTGATAATGGAGTTTCTAAGGCTATCCAGACTAACAACTAGAKGACTACTGTCCTGAGAAAGTACAACAACAAACATAAAGAAAAACATGCAAACTCTAAGACCTTTTATCCGAGGCTCTCCTTGTCGTCCTGCGCTTCTGCTGCATGAGCTGGAATGGCGAATGGCTGTGCACAGGTAGGACATAGTCGCTTGGGTGAGTCGTTGGAGTAAGCTGCGTACAGCATGTCCAGGCGCTGGCTTGCGCAGACCGCTCGGAAGATTTGGTCTTCGACTAGGCTTCTGAGTTCAAAGATAAGCTGCAACTGCTCCGGGTGCAAAAGAGGTGGCGAGGGCGGCCTCGTCTGCTTGTCATCACTTCCCAGACATTCTGCATCCTGGGCTGCACCGGCGTCCATCCACTGCTCCTCTTCTATGATGCAGGGTTCTGGGCCTGGGTCCGAGGAGGCTTTAGCACAGGAGTAGGAAGAGGTTCTGCCGGGGGGAGTAATTCCAGAGCGGAAGACACGGGCGTGGGGGTCCCAATCATCCGGGAAGGTGACCATTTTCTTGTTCAAAAAATCCGGTGGGAGCTGAATGCTCGAATCCTCTTCCACGATTGTGCCAGGAGGTGAATCTGCTGCCCGAATTACCTGTCGTCGACGCCGTCTGGCTAGAGTCACTGCACTCTGAAATTGTCTGTGCCTTTTTCGTCTAGAGGCGGCTGCATACCAGCCAGCCCCTCTGCGTGGTCGCCCCCTCAATCGCGGCATAGCTGGAACGGAGGTGAGAGCCAAGTTGCCGGGAATTGGGTGGTAGCCTCGCTGCGCAGAAGACTGTTCGAGCACAATGGAGCCCTCGAGAAGGTTGATGGGCAAATAAACCACAATAAACGCCATTAAAGCCACGAGCTTAATGCTCTGGCTGGTCGGACCGATGGCGCTCGTGCTGAGTAGCATCATGTTAAGGAGATGGATGGAGCTGACGCGCACAATGAATCGCGGAGTGTGTGGGGAGGACGGGTATTAAAGGCCCCCTGCCTCCCCTCGTCATCTCCCCTTGCCACCTCGCCTCGCCATCCTGAACGCGTGTCACCCCATCCGGGGTCAAATTTTAAATATTTTACTTATAACTATTGATAGTAATTGTAATGATATTTTCTATATTTTAAAACATTACTATATTTGTATTTTTTTAAATGAAATACTATGATTTAGATATTCGTTTTATAAATATTATATAAATTATTGATAAATTGGTTTAATATATTATTTTATTTTAAATTATGAATTTGTATTTTTTTAAATGAAATACTATAATATGGATATTTGTTTTCTAAATATTATATAAATTATTCATAAATTGTTTCAATATATATTGTTTTATTTTAAATAATGAATGTAAGCAATGTCATTTTATTTCATGTATATTTATCTAATTATAGATATTTAGTTATAGATATAATTTTCTTTTAATAATAGTTATAGATTTATTTCATAATGATAAAGTGGTCGAATCATTTATGGTATTTAATATTTTTTAATTAAAATATTTAATTTATTTAAAAATGTAATAGAAAATAGAAAATAATGTTGAAAACAAAGAATTTATAAATAAAAAATTGATTTCATAAAAGAATTAAGTGAAAAATAGATAGAATTTTTAAAAATATTTAATTTATTTGAAAACTTAATAGAAAATAGAAAATGGTGTTGAAAACAAAGAATTTATAAATAAAAGGTTGATTTCATAAAATAATTAAGTGAAAAATAGATGGAATTTGTTATATGATAAAGAATAAATTATATTTAATAAAAAATATTAAGATATATATTTGTGTAAACATGTGATTGATAGGATTTAGGAAAGAATAATGGTGTAATTCAAATATTAAAATTATATTAATAATTTTTTTATTATTTAAAATAAAATTATAAATTATAAATTTTACAAGAATTATTTTGAATTAATGGAATTGTAAATATAAATTATTAAGATTGTAAAATTAGGTTGGAGTAGGGGTATTTAAGGATGCTATATCATGATCTAGTCTTTAAATCATGATTTTTTCCCATTGTCATAACTACTATTTGGCTAATTAGACTATGAAGGTTCGAGATTAATTCAACTATCCACATATAATAATCCAAACTAGAAATATATATAAGACTTTTCAACATGATTACTAGGCTTAAGAAATCATAACAAAATAGGACTCTGAACTCAAACCCGACATCCAATTGCATGGCTAAGAGGAGCCTTTCCCTTAGCATCATTTTGTTCCAACCTCGGAGCTAGCTGATCATCATCCACCATGATCGGCTTGTCCTTTGACCCTACTAAGTTGGAGGTTCATTATGATTGGTTACCCTGCTCTCCCTATTCTCCCTCAAAACAGACTCTGAACTGTGACTGATAGAGAAGCTCAAACTTTCCCTCAAATATGCAGATGGCAAGGGTGGCCCTGTTCTCCTCGTGTTTCTTTTCCAATGCCTAACCACCAAAGTTGTAACAATCCAATATGTCTCTGCCAACTTAAAGTATTTTGTGTCTCGTGTACGTGAGTAGACCAAGTCAAGAACCCAATCCTTCACCTCATTCAGAATTTCATCACTCGAGGTTGCTAGTCATTTATTTTACATCGTCACTTCCACTCATGCAACCTACTGCTTCTCAAAATCAGTGTAGAGGTTGTGAAAACGAGTCCCCGCCTCCCATGTTTCCCATGCCGCTCCAGTTTGGGCCACCGGTCTAAGCAATTAGGGTGACCCAACAACCCCACACATCCTCCTACTATGCCTCTTTTTTCCCCTCATATAGTGTTTGATCCTTGTGCAAATACACTAGAGATCTACCACCTCACAATGCATAGTCCCAAAACTACCCATAAACCCCACCACCCACCAATACCTATTGGGAGTGCTAGCACCGGTCATGAAACCCACTGATCTGGATTTAGGAGCGGAACAAAATGATTAATAGACTGAATACAATAAACACAAAGATAAGAAGAATAACACAAATATCCAGTGAGCAATATCTTCTATTAAATAATGAAATAGGCTGAAACTGTAAAACTACAGAACTGAAACTTGTTCGAATGGTGGTAGCTATCTCTGAGAAGAGATGTGGCTTCTACATGCATCCATCTGAGTAGAATGGATTACAATGAGGCTCCATAGGCCCTTTTCATATTACTCATGAATGCCAAAACCCTAGACATCCAAAAACCTAACCCTAGAAGGTGAAAGGCCAAAATTCATGTGGGCCCTATGGGTAAGTTATTGTAATTTGGTACCTCAACTTCCTAGGGTCATAACTTTTGCATATGGCCTTAGTTTTAGGAGTGTGATAGCCTGTTGGAAAGGTCTTTTAGAGAACTACACATTTTTCGTCAGACCCTAACTCCATCTATAGTCAAATTGTGGTGAGACAAGAAAACAACGTTTAGGGCCCCAAAACAGCCCTGAAAGTACAACAAGATGTGTTGACATGAAAACATACAAAACAAGTCAGTTGGATTAGGCGAGAGGCCACCCGTATCCACCTGGAAAATGTGCGAGGCTTCAGACAGTCCCAGTGTAGAACTCACAATTATAAAGCAGTACAGAAAGACATGCTGAACAAAAATGGACACAAGGAGCCAGTTGGAGTAGGTGGGTGGCCACCAATATCCACCTGGATCACCCACTTTCTCCCCTACAAACCTCCTCTATGAATTCCCCTTGCAACTATGGACGCTACAACAACCCAAGGTGGTGGATCTCCCCTGAGCTCGTCTCCTCCTATCTCCTCCTGGATGCCACTACTCAAAGTTTCTCCATCATTTCTCTGAGTGGAAATTCAGCCGCGAAGACCAGATAACAATGCATGTCATTCTTAAACTATCCATACTCGCTTAAGACCTCATCGTCACCACCGTATCACTACAACTCCACCGCTTTCCATAATGAGTTTCAAGACTAGTCCTTCTCCCTCGCACATTTAACTCCCTAATCATTGTCATCAACTGCTATGTCCTCCCGTGGTACCCTGCTAATATCGTCGTGCCCCCCTCCCTCCTGCTTCTATGTTGTCATCGATCGACTTGTACCTCCCATGACCCTGAATTACCTCATCACTCATTAACCAGTGTCCTCCCACAATCCCTGCTCATAATAGATGGTGGAAAGTTGGTGCGTTGGCAGCTTGAGGCCCCACATGGGTGACCCTCGCCCCTAATGGTTGGCACCCCATCCAAGTATCCTCTTTCATATTTGTCAAATATCTTTTTTCTTTTAATTTATGTTTCTTAAACCTCCCTTTTCCCTTCCCAATCCATATCTTTTATTTATTTATTTTATTAGTATATTTTATATCCCGTACCACTTTTTTCTTTTATTAGTCCCTGCCTCCATCAGGGACTATAGCATTCGGCTTGGCGGTCAAAATATTTTGACCATATATTAGTTCAGTGACATTTATCCCTTTAACCAAAGTTTTTGGAAAATCACTTTATTATTATATTTTTTTAAATTAAAAAAGAATTTTGCAATTATTAAAAATTCATATTCAGTATTTTTCATTGGTATTTGGGGAGGTGATGGGACTAAATAGTCCTGGTGGTGAGCGTTTCTTTTCAAATATTTGTTAGATTACAAAAATTAATTTAAAAAACAAATTTGTAATTATTTATGATTCGCAAGTTTGGAGGCTCCATCATAAGGCTCTGTGCAGTAGCTCAATCATCACGTTGCTCTGCAGTCGATGCTACGAGTCTTCTCCTCACCGCCAAATGGAAGTATGCATGGTCCATTTCTATTGGGCTCCAGGATCCCAGATTGTTAGCAAGCCCCTGCAAAAGAAAGAACAATCAAAGCAGTGTGAGAATGAAAGTCGTGGGAGAATGAAAGAAACCTTACCATCAAAGTGATTGATCTCTCTTGAGACCTAACAAGCCTATGACTAAAATGAAATAGGTTTACGCCCAAGCGGGGATAGGGTATCAGATGGATAGGGTACCAGATGGATAAATGGTAGCAATGGCCCTACTTGTGAAAACTGCTTCTCCCCCTGTGAATATATTGGACGCTTTCGACGAGCCTGTTGAGTTTGACCCCCAGTGTGATCAATGTCTGGGTGGCGATCGAGCTCAAGCATTTTCTGATGAGTCTGCTCCTCACTGCCTCACCTTTGAGGCTGCACCTCACCACCGCCTCAAGCATTTTCCAATGAGTCTGTTTCTCACCGCCTCAAGCATTTTCCAATGAGTCTGCTCCTCACCACCTCACCTTTGAGGTTGCACCTCACCACTGCCTCACCTTTGAGTCTGCACCTCACCTCCTCACGGTGAAAGGTAGGGGCAAGGAAATAAGGAAGGCCCGCCAACTAAACAAAGATACCAGATACCTTGAGAGGAGAGGAGATTCATGCTAGTGGGGAAGTATCCATGGCCGATTTTTGTTGGGCTCCAGGCTCCAGGGTTGTTAGTAGCACTGCAATGCATATCAGGTAAAAAAATATTTTAAGTAATCTTATTCAATGCAAGCTTATTCGCAGAAGGCCTCATAGGGATATTCACTGCATTCTTCCTATGAATTATCTTATGAATTGTATTCATGTTCATGATCATGGGGGCCTTCATGTATTTTTTCATTCTGCCGGTCAGCCCATGAGAACGCTCCTGCTACATGAACATAAGCTGATGCTGAAAGTAATATACATTTCTCTCTATCTTTATCACGTCATATAGTCTCTTCTTTCCCATAATCTCCTTCACAAGGCGCTTGTCTCTCTTCAATTGTGAAATATGATTTTTTATAAGAGCTTGGCTCCAAGAAGTCCCGTGAGAAGTCAAGGCCAGAGATAGGTTGATTCTACTTGTTTGCTTCGGTAAATTCAATTCTCCCTTCTTATCTCTGCCCAGTCCATCGATTTTACAAAGGGATGATAACAACCTTCTCATGCATATCCCTCTCAAAGCGCTTGTCATGAATCCAGATCATATTCGATGATTAATAGAAAAATAAAAACTGGCAGGATGTTATATTATTGCATGGGAATAATTTGTGGGCGTGATATGTCAAGATAAAATTTCACGATTTGTTCACGATCTGTTCATGCATGAAGTCAAGAAGAATATATATACAAGCAAAACAAAACATGGTAATGCTTATGATTTTACCATATGATATCTAAGGATCATTGCTTATCATTAATATTGAAAATCAAGAAGGGAGATTATTGATCAACTCTGTAAACCAGATTTTGGGTCTCGAGGAAACCAGATTGCAAGGTGTTGAAGCGAGCTTCCAGGTCTTGGCTACGGGTATGGGCCATGAGGATGGGTGAACTAAAAAGGGGTGGGTGAGGTCAAATTTTTTTCCGAAAAATGATATGGATGAATGTAATAAGGGCGAAGAGATGGATCCAATGGAATAGGTCTCAAATAATGGTGAAATCCCCAAATGCTTAACCAGTAAGAAAAGTGTAGTGATTTGGCAACCCGAACATAGTTGCACAGCAACAGATCTTGTCTGTTTTAATTTGTTTATGTTTGTGTCCCCCAAGGGTTAGGTATTCAAGGGTTCTACAAACAAGGGTTTTCCCTATGCTATAGCTCTCTGATATACATGCGGGGTCCAACAATAGTACTCGGCCCAATATCTGAGGGCACTAACTAAGGAGGATAGACCGTACCCTTAGCCATACTACCCGACTACCCAGGTACTAGAGAGTATCTTCCCGAGTGTTGTTCTCGGTGGCACTATAGTAGTCAGGCGGTCAATCAGTTTATCTAAAGAGGGCTTCAGGAAATCTAGGCCGATTCCATACACAGGTGTTGCCTGATGCGCTACCACTCGAAGGGGTACCAACAAGGGTTAAAAGGGTGGCCAACAAATGTGCGCTTAAGAACCACTTGTATTTCATGCGTGTATGAATCCCTCAACCGCGGGTTTATGTGCATACCGACATATCTCTTTGGCTTAAAGACGTCGAAATATGTCTCTACCCTGAAAAAAAAATTCCCACAATTTCTGCCAAGGAAAGTGCTCTGATACCACTTGTAATATACCAGATATAAAAAGTATGCAGAACAGAAATAAAATCCTACAAATGGCAGAATAACAGTAATATAACCAGCATAATCTCCACAATAACACAGAAATGATATAAGAACAACAACAGAAATAGCACTTTGATTCAGAAAGCAATGTTCACGGGCCTCTTCGAGGGGGCAACCTCTAGTCGAGAAACGCTCTATTACAATAATCTCCAAGCTAGGGTTTTCATACCCTCGACCCTTATTTATACTAAATATGTCTATCAAAAGAAGCATCTAGAGGAAGATCCTTCTAGAAGCAAAAGCTTCTATTAGGTCTTCTTACATCTGCCTTATTCTATTTTATTGAAAGGCCTTATTAATATTGACCGTTATTACATCTGAATATATTGCTCTACCTATGTGCGGGTTAGGACCCTAACAGTGTGTCTTGTACATGGCTTGTGTTGTTCAAAAGAAAGAGAAGACTGTATTTGCACATGTAGTTTTCCAATTCTTTTGTTCTGGTATTATTTTGTAGCATGTCAATATTGAAGTCTCCTACAATGACAATGGTTTCGTTCAGATGCAAATGGTCTAATGCATTGGAAATAACAATTAGTATGTTGGAGAACGTTGCATGGGGAGCAACATTCAAATTCAGTATTGCAATTTATGATCCATGGATAAATACTTTTGCAAGCACCATCTCAACATTGTTTTCTTCGAAATGTATATGCTCCAAAATTGTTACATATTTTTTCACCAATATCATCACCCCATGTGTAATGTAACTTGATATGCAACTGTGATTTGGAAATTGCTTGTTTTGCATGCATAATGCCATGTATGTTTCCTGTAAGCACAGAATATCGGATTGCATTGTGTCATAGTCATTGAGTATATCATCCATGTGTGCATGTAAGTTGCGCGTGTTAAGCGAGAGAATTGATACAGATGAGTTTGTTTGTATGGATTGGTAATCATACTGCAGATGCCAGTTTGTGGTAGTCCTGAGGCATTGCATTTCAATATCAACTTTATGTTTGTCTTTGAAGTTATCTTTTGTAAGAGGACTTAGTAAATACAAGGAGTCTATATTTTTGACATGGGACAGTGTTGTGTATACAAGTCCATGTATTCGAATTCTAGTAGGATGAAATGCAACACTATCAAGTGTTAGTCTTTGCGATCTCTGGATTGTACATGCACATGCAAGTTTAATTGGAAATTATTTTCGAATATTCAGTCGACCTGTCTTTGTTGATGTCGATACTGGTTTTGATATTCGCAAGATAGGTGTCCAATCGCTTGCAGTGTTTGAATTATATAGATAAGCCAACTTGTTTGCTTGTCGGTGGCCTATATGCGGTTCATGGAACTTAATCTAGAGGACATCAAGTTTTTCGGTTTTGGTATAGCCTTTGAGTATTCCATCTGCACGATTGACCCAGCCATCTTGTGAATCATAGTCACAGGCATATATTTCAACCAGCATGTCTAATTTCAGAACAAGTTGCAAAGGTAAAGTGGTTGTATGTTCATGACATGGCACATTTCCATGGTTGTCTTCTTCAAGGTGAATTGAATTGATGATGATATCATCGCCAAGAATGAGCGATAGCATGTACCTGTTATGCATTGCAACATCCCTATTCGTGTAGAACAGGTAAGGGAAGGTCGGGTATATTGGAGCAGGTCACATGCACCTTGAATTGATATATGTTAAGTCATCATGTGTTTGGATGTTTGTCCGCATTCTATTTAGAATTGCAATAAATGTTTCATTTGTCTGGTGGATTGTAGTATGCAATTCAAAGCATTTAATATTGTCTTTCCAAAAGTCATGCATCATTGTTTGCATGTTGATCGTAGGTTGTTCAAATATAAAAGAATCTTGGATGGGATGTGCCTGGTAAAGATCCCCACATAATATCATGTCAATGTTTCCAAAGTATTTTGTGTGCACATGTTTTATGCTTCTTAGTCAATTGTCAATGGAATACAAGAAGTGACTTCCAATCAAAGATGCCTCATCTATAAAGACAAGGTGCAACTCGTCATAAAGCTTAGACAAGGTATCTAACATTTCCTTGTTGAGTGGAAGAAACTGTGACTTGTTAAAAGGCATCAAAAATGTAGAGTGGACTGTTGTTCCACCTGCATTATATGCAGCATTTCCTATGTATGCAACTATTAGGCGCTTTGGTTTCATAGGATCAGAGGAATTGTTTGAATCATAGATTCGTATAAGCATTTGGAATAGTGATTTCGCTCTGAATGTCTTGCATGTTCCTGCTCCAACTGTAAGGAACAAGTGCATAGGAGTGTGCATGCTTAAGTGTTTTTTAAGCGCAATGTCCTTTAGAATTATTTGTTGTTCTCGATTCAACGGACATCTGATTTTGTGGTATTCATTATTTTCAATAAGGAAAGGATGTTTTATGACTTGAAAATCAAGATTGATATGTTTTTCAATGTTGCTTGCTCGAGGATGAGGCAAATTTGCTTGCAAGTCATGGGATGCCCAGGGAGTTATGGTTTTTTTTCAGTTTGTGAATGTCTCATCAAGATTATCAGGGTTTTCTAATTCATTAATTGCACTTTCTAAATCACCTCATGTTGGATTAACATTGTAAGTAAATCTAGATTTATTGATTTTCACTATAGTCTCGGAGGCAACATACGCAGCTTCCCATGTAGGGAAGTTATGTTTTAATATGTTTTCGTTTTCATCGAATGGAATGTATAACAATAGTTTTTTCTCTACAATAGTTTCCATAGTCAGTATGTTTGTTGTATTTGACAAACCGTATCACAAAGGGTTTTCTTTCTTTTTTATATGGGTGCACCATTTTTTTGTAATGCGATACGAATTCTGTTAAGCAGATATGCTTAATAGGAGATGGACGCTGGAGGTAATAATCGATAATAGAGAGACATAGCATGTCCTCTTAATTGTCAGGCTCTTGTTATAGAAAATTCGATGGTTTAAGCACAAATGTGTGTTTCTCAAGTGGAGATGTGTTTATGAAGACACATTTTCTTGAACTACAATTGACGGGTAGGGAAAGTGCAATGTGGACTACTTGTTGAGCAGACATTTATTGAATATTAAGTAATGTATTACCAAGCGTACATATCATTTGTATAGCATCAATGTGACTTCTTTCATGTTCTTTGTGTATTCTTATGAATGCACTTGTCATAGATTTGTCAACCTTTGTCATATACGAGGTACAGTACGATGTTGCAGCATATGCATTGAGGACGTACTACGCATCTGTCATTCCACATAACTGGCATGTCCTTGGAAAAACTATTGTTCCAAATATGGGAAAGTTTTCGTTTAAGGAAAACTGTTGGTTGTTTAAGCGTACATTGTATGGCTTGGATGTACTCATCTTCTGTTAGATTTAGCTCTGTCAAGAAGTCATCGAAGCTCATTAACTCATCAAAGTCTCGTTGTTATAGAAATGCGAACAAGGATTTAGATTTATCAACGACAACATTTTCCTCTAAACTAAGTGGCTCTATGATTCGTGTTGTTCTCATTGGTGGCACGGGGAAGTTGTATTTGCATTGTGAGTTTTTTTCGTTTCTTACAACTTTTTGTATGATAATGTCTATGAACTTTGGCAAGTTTTGGATCCAAATGATCTGTGTTACATGTTACGTATTTATCCACAAACTGCTCGATTTGTGAATTGTTGTCAACTCCATAGACTGGTGCACCCTCTATCCACAAAAATCTGTCGTCATGCTCATTCCCCCTATTTTGGAATTCAGTCACAAAAAAATAGTTCAATATTTTTCCGAAAAATGTTTCATCATGGCATATCAATTGTCTCAAATCATTTATTCTATGTTTATAGTAGCGAGTACATGTCACTGGGTCTTTTCTTATGAGGTAGTCAATGTCATTATTTTCCAGTGTATCGGTTTGTTTTTTACGTTTCATGTTCCTATGTAAGTCGGATATCGCAACCACCAATGGATCCCAGCAATGCTCTGCACTTGTAAATGTGATGAAAAATGTTGGCGGTCCCTATTGTCGGATCATTGCAAAAAATAGTTTTCTTGTTTTGTTGCAAATAGTCAGGAGAGATGCGAATGTTTTTGAAATCTATGTATCCAATATCAGATTTCGGGATTTTTTCTAGGTTTACTTTGTACTTGACATATTTGGCCAGCAACTTTCTTCCTTGTAATTGGACTTTTCTTATTTGCACCCACATGCAAGACAACACTTTCTTTATTATTATGCACATTGTTTTGAAAAACAAATTTGTTATGTGACACGAGAAGTCACTGCTCGAATATAGCATCTCCCATCAAACTATTTTATCATAACTGAATCGTTTTGTAATGTCACTGGGACGTGGATATCCATAGAACAATGTTGGGAAGTTCATTTCCTCAGCAAATTTGTCCTTGAATATTCCAAGTGGATGTTTCCCCTCAACAGGTGAAATTTCTACAATCTTGTCTTGCAAGTCATGAATGCGTTGTGAATTAGTGAATCCATGTACCAATGTCTCAATAGGTGTTTCATTCTTTGATTCATCGCTTGTATCAAATTCACTAGTAGTTTTGAGAGTCGATGCAAATTTGTCATCCCCTTCTCCAAGAAAATTGTTCCAACTCTCATTTATACAAATGTTTTGTGCTTTGTACAGGACCCTGGAACATAATTCTTTTAATTCTTTCATGATAACATGCACACACACTTTACCTATCTAATATGCATTTTTGTATTGGAAGCATCTTTTGAGAGACACAACAATTGTCATTGCATCGCTAACGAATTGTGGCAAGGCTTTTTGCACAACATCTAGTTGGACAGGCACATTAATAATTGATCTTGTTCAGCCCATTTGGGGTCGTTTATAGCCCCAGGGTCTGATTTATGCAAATGCAATTCGCAGAGACACAAGTCTCTCTCAAGTTCTGTAAGTGAACTTACATCTGGTAGTGGTGTATGACATCTTATTTGGTCAGGCATTGCAAATTGTGGAAGTTTTCCATTTTCAAGTGACCGTTTGCATGAAAGACAATTTTTTCCACTGGAAAATGTTTTATCATTTAGTGTCAAGTGGAGCTATTCTGCTTCCAAATCAAGCGTGAAAGACTTAGATTTTTTTGCGAAATTCAATTGATCGCAAATTGCACATGCAATGGAAGGAGTGTCTTTGAATTTTTTCATATAGGTTTGTCTTGCATCTTTCTTCCATAGGCAAGTATGCGTAGAAAGTGTTTGTTGGTTTTCATTGGCAGTAGTGCATGGTGTTGGTTCTAGCCCACGAAATGTGATTTTTTCCTCTTAGATAGTACCATGACCATTGTGGGATATGTGACCGTACCTGTTTCTATTGTGTTGTGCACGAACAATTTTTTTTAGGTTGTGATATGTCAGTTTCTCTCCAGAAGGAAGCATAGTAATCTATTTTTTTCTCTCACATATGACCATTTTCAAGTTCTGATAACTTAGTCTATGTTTCTTGTTCAAGGCCAGGATGACCTCATGGCAACTAGGATGAGTTTCATTCTGATTAAAGAGCATGCGACGCTTATGTATATTTGATGTGGTTTGGCTGGCATTGACACTGGACCCTGAACCGACAGTATTTCCTATACTACCAATGTATTTTTTTCTCTCACGTATGACCTTTTTCAAGTTGTGATAAGTTAGTCTACGTTTTTTGTTTAAGCCTTGTATGGCCTCATCACAACTAGGACGAGTTTCAAGTACGACCTTTTTCAAGTTGTGATAAGTTAGTTTACGTTTTTTGTTTAAGCCCCGTATGGCCTCATCACAACTGGGATGAGTTTCATTCTCATTAAATAGCATGCTATGCGTATGCAAATTTGATGCGGTTTGGGTGGCATGGAAAGTGGACCCTAAACTAGTGGTATTTCCCATCAAAGTTTGATAATGGATATGTGTCATATATGTTTTCAACGAGATGATGTCAATTGTTCGATCGTAGTTTGAATCAATAGAGTAGGAATGGACAGTGTCATCTAGCAGGGCCAACAAGACCTAGATATTTACTCTGAATATGATAGATAGACATTGCAAACAGAATCTTCCACCCTCTACATTTCCTTTTTCATATGACAGTGTCATGTTTACAAGGTATTCTTGCCAACTTCCATTTGCTGACATATTTTCTAGGAGATATGATGAAAGGTGTTGATGCAAGCAACTAAAAGCATGTTGGTTGCCACCTATAATTGCATTGCAAAAGGATTGCATAGTGTAAAGCCACAACAACTGCATATCGAACTCTGTTGCTACCAAATAGAAAATTGAATTGAACAGATTATCTCCCCAACTAGATGAAACAGTTGTTGCTATCTGCAAGCCATGGCATTGTATATGATGCATAATCTATTTCCATTGCAATTCAAGGTCTTTTCAAATGAGGGACAAGTAAATATGAGGTCCTCCAAGATTGAATATGGATAATGTTTTATACATTATTGGTTCATAATGACCATTAACAGGATTGGCATCATGGAACAAGATGCAATACGGATCACTAGATGTAGCTTTGTTGAATAGTAGATATCTTGTTTTTCTTGTCAATGACCATATTCCAATTGATATATTGAGCCACTTAGATAGCCACCTTATACAAAATGTATCACCCCAAAGTCCCCTCTCATGTCCAGGCAGAATTGTAGACGCAGACAACTGCATCTTTGAAAAATGCGTAGTGACATCATGTATTCCATGCAACTGCCAAAGAAAATTAGATGCCAATTTGTATTCATACGACTCCAATGCCTCAGCGTCACCATTTTTTAAGTAGCACAAGAAATAATTTATCAATCCATTGCGCAGGTCAGTCGAGGAATAATGGAAATGAAATAGAACATGAAATGCATCGAAAAGGCAATCTCCTACAGTATACAAGAATGCATTCAATCTAAAAAGCCCATTGCTATGAAATACCTCGTCGATGTTGTCATGAACAATAGAGTTTGTATCTATTTTATAGGACTCAACGTCTATTACTTGTTTCATCTCTTAAACTATGATTTTCAAGTTGTTTCTTAGCTATACTCGGTTTATATGAAAAAAAAAAAAACGAAAAATGAAAAAAAGACAAATAGAAAACTACAAGCGCGGAACTGTGTACCAATTCCGCTATGTATCCTTCAACCTTCTTGTTGTCAAATTCAATCCCCCCTAGTCACCACAGCATATGACAAGCAAACAAATGTACAGTAAATAGTGAACCAAACAGAAGAGATAGCGCAAATAAATAACACTATAAATTTGTTGAGCACAAAGACCGAGTATTCAAGGTATATAGTTTTTTAACCTATTCCTGGCGTGCATCCTACAAGCTTTTCAGAGGAAGAAGATGCTCTTCAAGACAAAAATGATAGTACAAAAGTAGAAGGTGGACGAAGTTTTTGATTCAGAGAATAAAATCATTCCCTATCATAAGAACCTGGTAGATGCTTGCCCCCTTGTGACAACTCTGAATTCGTTTTCTAAACCCCTTTGCATTGCTATTTTGGAAGAAACTATGGAATGATATCTAGGACATGGAAGTTGGCATATGTGATTGGAAGGGAATAGCCTGGAAAAAATGCACGAAACCCATGGTTCCCAGGAAAATAAAATAAGAGGAGAACATCCAATTTTCTTTTTTATATGTCACCACAGCTGCAACAAAGGTGGGTTCTGTATAGAACATTGACATTCAAGAACAAGGAAAATATTATGGTTGTAACAGACACACAGAAAGATGTTCTGCGATAGAATTTCGAGTCAGGGACTCCTGGTATTGAAAATTCTTTCTTGCAAGTTGCAAATAGCAAGCAACAAAAAGGAATAGCAACAAAACGATGTCACGAAAACTTTCCCGTCAACGAGGGATGACAGAAGCGCAGCTCCAAAACTTGCAAACTGCAACAACAGGTCCAATTACTTGCAAAGTTAAAGAACAACAAACAAGTGAACAACCACGAAGAGGTCCAACTGCAACTGTAGGACCTCAACTTTACAAAGTTGAATCAAGCAACAACAAGCAGCATAAAACGAACCAACGAACAAGCATCAACCAGTGAACCAGTAATGTCGGTGAAGAACAATATTGCCCAAATTCACTACAGACAACACTGTATCAAAAAATGGAAGGAAACTGTATTGTAACACATCTATAGAATAAACATTTAAGGTTGTGAGGCCTGTTAGGTAAACACTTAAGGCTTTCAGAACCGTCGAAGGGCTTTGCATTGTGAAAACATTTAAGAAAGAATGCAATGTGGCGGGCATGTTTATGTACGCAACAATGACAAAGCCTCTCGAAGTACTCAACAATAAAGAAAAATCAAACATACTAATAGTAATAAAAAAATTAAAAATAATAATAATAATAACAATAGTTCGAACACTAGGGACTATGCTAAAAAAATTGACTCAGACGACAAAGCAATATGAAAACTGACTATCCATGCTCAAAACTTTGGATATCCAAACATTTCAATATGAATACTACAAATTCAAAAACACCGTAGATGATAAAAACTTTGGATATGCCAATATATAAATCATTGGGAATAGCAAAGCTGGCAATAAGACCTCAAATCTATTATCCAACGAGATCATGACATATATGGGGTTTTTTATTATATAAATAATAAAAAATAATGTTTTTAGTTTTGTAGTTCAAACAATAGAAATTATGCAAAAATTTGTAGTCAAACGAAAAATTAATATAAAGTCGATGAATTGTCAATTGCTATAAACTTTGGACATCTAAACATTTCAGTATGAATAGTACAAATTCAAAAAATACCGTAGATGATAAAAATTTGGATATGGAAACATATAATTCATTGGGAATAGCGAAGATGGCAATAAGACCTCAAATCTATTATCCAATGAGATCATGACATATATGGGTTTTTCTATTATATAAAAAATATTGTTTTTAGTTCTGTAGTTCGAACAATAGAAAGTATGCAAAAATTTGTAGTCAAATGACAAACTAATATCAAGTCAACGAATTATCAATCGCTATTGTCCCTCTACGCCTTCGGCAGGGACAAATAAATAAGGGTGTCTGTTATTTTTACATAGAAAATATAAAAAGCAAAGTATATATAATTTGTGAGTGTAAACTTGAGAAATTATTATACTTGTAAACTTGAGCAACTACATTTGTACAAGAATTCTAGGTAATTTTTTATGAATCTACTTTCTCATCATTAACTTTGTATGTTTTGGAAAATCAAATAAAATTCTTCATACAAAATCTTCAAACACCAATAAATTTCTTTCATGTAAAATGCTTCCTACAAAATCTTTAAACACCATTAAATTTCCATTGGGTTTCTTTTGGATTTTTGTGGATGAATAATACAGTTGAGATAGATCTATGTAATTTAAATTTGACACTATAAATTTCCATTGGGTTTCTTTTGGATTTTTGTGGATGAATAATACAGTTGAGATAGATCTATGTAATTTAAATTTGACACTTTAAGTTGTATGTGAATGAGTTTTTATTTCATTTTGTTTTATTGGAGAGGTCGTAATATGTCAAGTATTGACATACTTCTTCTTTTCATATAATAAGTTTTGAAATATATATTTTTATAAGCTTTTATGATTAGTTGTTATTGATTTTCTTGGAAATATATTAGGTCTTGATTTCCATATTAATAAAATTTGGCCTTTTTTTCTGTTCTAAACTTTATTTTTAAATAGCTTGAAAGTTTCTAGTCGCTAACATTTGGCTTTGAATTAATGGGAAGGTGGAAAAATACAAATACAATATTAAAAAACCATTACGACATGAGATAAAATAGATAGGGACAACTATTACAATATAATGTGAAAATATTATAGTGTCATCAAGCATTACAACTCCAAAATAATCTAGTCTATGATAGTTACAAGTACAATGCTAATATATTATTCACATACTTTCTATATCATAACTATTTATTTTTATTTGCAAATAAATATTTATTTATTTGATCATATGAATCATAACTTAGTTCAGTCCCAATAATTGATCTATTAAGCATATCTATTAAACGTAAAGATTTATTAAAAGGTCACTCAGATCGGGTATTAGATGGCCCAGTTGGGCAAGCGAGAATGCCATACGACAAGGCGATTGGAGTGGAGGTCCTCACACAAGATGTCTTATCCACAACACTACCTCCCATCGCCTCAACCAGTCACATGGCCCATCTGTATCATATAGTAGAGGAGACTAATGTGAACACACTGGATCATGAAGGTCGATGATCAATGTAGTTTGTGGGAGAGTACGTCAGGTTGATTCAGGCAACAAAGGTTTATGATGCAAGAGTTAATGGAAACAATTGATCAAGATGACCTTGTCCTAGGCATCATCATGGTCACACATGGGAAGAAACTTGAGATGGAGGCTCGATGGGAGAAGGTCTTCATTTGGTGGCTCTAGCATTTGTTCTTCACCATTGATATTGCTAGCTTTCTAAGGAGGGTGCAGTGGGTTCCATGGGTATTTATTACCAACTTTCCATGGATCCTGGGTAGCGATATTATGGAACCTCGTAAGTGCAAGGGTGAGATGGGACTTGAGAAAAAGACATAGGCGGTCCTAGCCGTCGAGGATGTTGCAAGGAATTATCAGTATGGGATCGACCCAATGGATAAAGAAGCAATGCAAGCTCTAGAGGCAGAGGTCTGAGCCAGGTGTGCCCAAATGGAAAATGAGGATGTGGAGAACCAGGTTGGAGATATTGTCCCTGTTGGAAAGGTCTTTCAGAGAACTACACATTTGTCGTCAAACCCTAACTCCATCTACAGTCAAATTGTGGTGAGCCAAGAAAACAATGTTTAGGGCCCCAAAACAGACCTGAAAGTACAACAAGATGTGTTGACATGAAAACATACAAAACAAGCCAGTTGGATTAGGCGAGAGGACACCCATATCCATCTGGAGAATGTGTAAGGCTTCAGATAGCCCCAGTGTAGAACTCACAATTATAAAGCAGTACAGAAAGACATGCTGAACAAAAATGGACACGAGGAGCCATTTAGAGTAGGTGGGTGGCCACCAATATCCACCTGGATCACCCACTTTCCCCCCTACAAACCTCCTCTGTGAATTCCGCTTGTAACTGTGGACGCTACAACAACCCAAGGTGGTGCATCTCCCCTGAGCTCGCCTCCTCCTATCTCCTCCTGGATGCCACTACTCAAAGTTTCTCCATCATTTCTCTGAGTGGAAATTCAGTCGCGAAGACCAGATAACAATGCATGTCGTTCTTAAACTATCCATACTCTCTTAAGACCTCATCGTCACCCTCGTATCACTACAAATCCACCGCTTTCCGTAATGAGTTTCAAGACTAGTCCTTCTCCCTTGCACATTTAACTCCCTAATCATTGTCATCAACTGCTATGTCCTCCCGTGGTACCCTGCTAATATCGTCGTGCCCCCCTCCTTCCTACTTCTATGTTGTCATCGATCGACTTGTACCTCCCATGACCCTGAATTACCTCATCACTCATTAACCGGTGTCCTCCCATGATCCCTACTCATAATAGATGGTGGAAAGTTGGTGTGTTGGCAGCTTGAGGCCCCACATGGGTGACCCTCGCCCCTAATGGTTGGCACCCCATCCAAGTATCATCTTTCATATTTGTCAAATATCTTTTTTCTTTTAATTTATTTTTCTTAAACCTCCCTTTTCCCTTCCCAATCCATATCTTTTATTTATTTATTTTATTAGTATATTTTATATCCCGTACCACTTTTTTCTTTTATTAATCCCTGCCTCCATCAAGGACTAAAGCATTCGCCTTGGCGGTCAAAATATTTTGACCATATATTAGTTCAGTGACATTTATCCCTTTAACCAAAGTTTTTGGAAAATCACTTTATTATTATATTTTTTTCAATTAAAAAAGAATTTTGCAATTATTAAAAATTCATATTCAGTATTTTTCATTGGTCTTTGGGGAGGTGATGGGACTAAATAGTCCTGGTGGTGAGTGTTTCTTTTCAAATATTTGTCAGATTAAAAAAATTAATTTAAAAAATAAATTTGTAATTATTTATGATTCGCCAGTTTGGAGGCTCCATCATAAGGCTCTGTGCAGCAGCTCAATCATCACGTTTCTCTACAGTCGATGATACGATTCTTCTCCTCACCTACAAATGGAAGTATGCATGGTCCATTTCTGTTGGGCTCCAGGCTCTCGGATTGTTAGCAGGCCCCTGCAAAAGTAAGAACAATCAAAGCAGTGTGAGAATGAAAGTCGTGGGAGAATGAAAGAAACCTTACCATCGAAGTGATCGATCTCTCTTGAGACCTAACAAGCATGTGACTAAAATGAAATAGGTTTACGCCCAAGCGGGGATAGGGCATTGGATGGATAGGGTACCAGATGGATAAATGGTAGCAATGGCCCTACTTGTGAAAACTGCTTCTCCCCCTATGAATATATTGGACGGTTTCGACGAGCCTGTTGAGTTTGACCCCCGGTGTGATCAATGTCTGTGTGGTGATCGAGCTCAAGAATTTTTCGATGAGTCTGTTCCTCACCGCCTCACGTTTGAGGCTGCACCTCACCACCGCCTCAAGCATTTTCCAATGAGTCTGCTCCTCACCGCCTCAAGCATTTTCTAATGAGTCTGCTCCTCACCACCTCACCTTTGAGGTTGCACCTCACCACTGCCTCACCTTTGAGTCTGCACTTCACCTCCTCACGGTGAAAGGTAGGGGCAAGGAAGTAAGGAAGGCCCGCCAACTAAACAAAGATACCAGATACTTTGAGAGGAGAGGAGCTTCATGTTGGTGGAGAAGTATCCATGGCCGATTTTTGTTAGGCTCCAAGCTCCAGGGTTGTTCGCAGCACTGCAATGCATATCAGGTAAAAACATATTTTGAGTAATCTTATTCAATGCAAGCTTATACGCAGAAGGCCTCACAAGGATATTCATTGCATTCTTCCTATTAATTATCTTATGAATTGTATTCATGTTCATGATCATGGGGGCCTTCATGTATTTTTTCATTCTGCCAGTCAGCCCATGAGAATGCTCCTACTGTATGAACATAAGCTGACGTTGAGAGTAATATGCATTTCTCTCTATCTTTATCACGTCATATAGTCTCTTCTTTCCCATAATCTCCTTCACAAGGCGCTTGTCTCTCTTCAATTGTGAAATATGATTTTTTATAAGAGCTTGGCTCCAAGAAGTCCCATGAGAAGTCAAGGCCAGAGATAGGTTGATTCTACTCATTTGCTTCAGTAAATTCAATTCTCCCTTCTTATCTCTCCACAGTCCATCGATTTTAGAAAGGGCTGATAACAACCTTCTCATGTATATCCCTCTCAAAGCGCTTGTCATGAATCCAGATCATATTCGATGATTAATAGAAAAAAAAACTGGCAGGATGTTATATTATTGCACAGCAATAATTTGTGGGCGTGATATGTCCATATAAAATTTCACGATCTGTTCATGCATGAAGTCAGGAAGAATATATATACAAGCAAAACAAAACATGGAAAAATATATATACAAGCAAAACAAAACATGGGAATGCTTATGATTTTACCATATGATATCTGAGGATCGATGCTTATCATTAATATTGAAAATCAAGAACGGAGATTATTGATCAACTCTGTAAACCCTAACAATGATCAACTATGTAAACCCTAGCAATGCTGCAATTTTTTCTTGGCATTGCTTCGGATGCTTTATACTGCAAACATGAATTGTCCTCAATCAATCATAGTTAGGAAACTATGCAAGAAAATAGAGAATAATATTAAAAGCATTAGATTCAAGATTGTTTCATATAAAATATTTCAAAAAGATTATAACCTTCTTCAACACCAGGTCCACAACCTCATTCACGAGTTGCCACTCGACACTGAATAATATTGACAACAAAATTACTATACTAATTGCTAGTCAAAATGCCTACATAACAAATGTGTCATACATCTGTCAAAACGCCTACATAAAATATTCCCCCTCCAGTTCGAAACTGCTTATCTCTGAAACACGAAAAAGAGCATTTCTCTAGTTTTCAATGATGTCATGGAAGTACCTGCAACAATCAGCAGCACAATGCTCACCGCGGCAAGAGACGGGTTTTCCTTTCTAGGCCAGTTTTTTATCCAAATTTATGTGCATGAAGCTCAAAGCCACCGTCGCTTCTAATTCATATCACCACCATCCCGATTCACCAGTGCCTCTACAGACGATGGACGAAGTATCGAATGGGGAATCGTTCTCTAGCGTAGTTTTGTTGCATTGTATCAGTGCGTTAGATGGGTGGATTGCTCTCACCATCCCACGTTAAAAAACCAGGCTATGACCTGAGGCCGCAGCTTTTGGAGGGCATTCCACTCAAGGCACATTGGGAAGATGTATGAACGTTATCATTTTGGAGTGTTCATTGATTTTGTCGGTTTAGATAAGATTAATTTTGATAAAGTTGGGGCTGAAAACAAACAGGGATTTAGTGATACAAATTTTACATTGAAAATGTCATAGTTTATTTAATATATTCGATATTTAAATGTAGCAATTGTATAATCATAAAATAAATACATGATTCACAGTTAATAATTTAGTTGATTTCAAATGGTTTTTATAATTTTTCTTTATAAAAATCTATTTCAAACCAAAAACTTAATAATTTAGTTGATTTCAAATGGTTTTTATAAATTTTCTTTGATAAAAATCGATTTCAAAACAAAAAACTGAACTGAATCCAATTATTCTCTCGCCATTGGTTGATTCTCATTTGGCCCGGAAAAGGAAGATCTGCACTAGAGGGATCTGGAAACCAAAACCATCTTCCAGAAATACTTACATGTCCCTATTTATTAATCAACATTAATAATTTAATTAAGATTAATAAATGGGAAGATGAAAATCAATTTTTCAGACAAGAATTTGATTTCATGAAAATGAGCACTCTACATCTACTGTCTTTCATTCTTTTCAACTAAAATGTGAAAAAAATAGAAAGGACAAGCAGGAATCAGGCTTTCAGCATGAGGTGTAAGGTAGCAACAGAGCAGCAGGAGATAAGTGTCCTGGGTGAGAGTACACTGGCGTTGTATCTTCCATCTCCAAATAATTCCTATCGCCCCTCTGCGTGCGCACAAGACCTGCAACAAGTCACATCACACTCACTTTAGGTTAGATTGCGAGTGTCAGGCTAGTGTTTGATGGATGGACTGTGATCATCGAGTATTGGAAGGTGTTGGAAATGCAGGATTGTAGAAATCTGTAATATATTCCCACCACGCCATCATCAATTCATGTGAAAAAATGTATTAGATGCATTGGGATTTAAAAGCACAACTTCAAGACGCAGTCCCATTAATCATTTTGACAATTTTTGGTCTAAATGTCAGATTTATGGCTTTCAATTTCTGGAAGATATGGTGTGTTATATTTGAGAGGATCCAAGCGACAGTATTGCTAGAATCTAGTCTACGGATATGTTCAGTTGCCATAGTTTCAAATTTCAAACAAGATACAGGTGAATTTTCAAAAATTCTCATTTATGAAGGTGTTTAAGAAAAAGTGAAGTGGCAAAGGCAATGTTTGTGGAAATTGGAATATTTTGTTCCAAATTGTCATGAGCACACCAATTCACTATATATAACAATGGACTTATGGCTACCACTAACAACAATGAACCCTAAATAGGTCTATGAAAAATCGTTGTAGCTGAGATTCGAGTATATCTAATCTAGACCTAAATATCTCATTCAACTTTTCTTTTCCTTACGCTACACGTCAACTTGTCTTCACATTGCATCTTTTCCTTCCTCACTTAAATAGGTCTATGAAAATTTGTTGTAGCTAAGATTCAAGTATATCCAATCTAGACCTAAATATCTCATTCAACTTTTCTTTTCCTTACGCTACACGTCAACTTGTCTTCACACTGCATCTTTTCCTTCCTCACTTCAATTATTTAGCATTTTGATTTTTTCAGGTGGGGACTAGCTGCTTCGTAGCTATTTCCCGTGTTTATCTTTGTCTCTCACTCTTCTTAATTATTATAACTTTATTCAATTATTATTATTATTAAAAAATATCAAAACATTCTCTTCGTCCTATCTTTGCGATTTTATTTTTTAACCTCTTTTTAAATAAATTATCATTATTCCATAATTAAGTTTCTTGTGCAACAATACACTTTCACATCCATGGTAGAGATGACAAAAAAAATCATGTTACTACTATCACTCACAACACTTACATCATAGATTCACTAATTCATGGTTTTCTCAATTTCAAGTTTATGCATAAGCTCCCTAGTCAAATGCTTATCATCAACAACAATTTTTTTCCATTTATAAGAAATGAAGGAAAACATAGGAAGATGATGAGGCTCACGAGGTGTAGATACATGATTGTATTGCTATGGCAGAGAGAGATGAGATTTCTTGTGATAGAGGAGTATTTTGATTAGAAAATGGTGTGAATTTCAAATTTATCAAGTATTATCATTTATGATGAGAAGGGTAATATATTGCATGAGTTTGTAAGGCCTTTCCATATAGAGCCTAACCAAACAAAATCTAGATATAGAAATGCTATAATAATTTCTTTTCTGTTCACTATTCAACATAATAACAATTCATTGTTCAACATAATTAAAAAATGAGCAGCGTGAATAACATGTTCAATATAATAAAAATGAACAATATAACAATAATGAACACAACATAATAATGATAATAAATACCTCAAACTGATGTTGTTCTAGAGCCCTGCCCAAGCTGAAGCCCTGCCCAAAACTGATTAACCTCCCAACCAGCTAGGAACAACCTATCTGGCTCCCTAGCCCCAGGATTCCTTACGGTTTCCTGGCCCCCGAACCCAAAATTCCCAGCAACAGGTGCCCCCTGTGAAAGTCCTCAAGTCTATAAGCACAAAATAGTTGCAGAACAGATACACAGTCCCAACTGCCTCCTCCCTTCTCTTTTTCCTCCTCCAACCTTTCTCACTCTCCCCTAATATGAAAAAAATATTACTCCACCAAAATATCCCCCTTCCCGAGTCCTCCCCCTTTTATTATCCTCTTCTCCTCCCTTATCCAACCGCCTCATCCCCCCATTAAACCTCAACCACCTTATCCCCCCATTAAGTCTCAACCTCCTTATCCCCCCCCCACCCCCCATAAATGGGTCCATCTACCAATACAACTATATTATAAAATAAGTCTTAAAAAAATCAAAATTAATAATTTATTAAACTTATATTTATCGAACTAATATTTATTAAACAAATATTTAATCATGATACTTAAATAATTAATTAGGGTTGTTATAGAGTTCCCTCTACGTTTTCCCAAGGTCAATGTATTTCATCTTCTTAACTAGATAAAAAAAAATAAAATTATTCAAATTATAGTTTGTTTGTTTTCAAAATGTTTTGGTTTTTGTTACTATTTGATCTTAGCTCTGGATTAATTGATGGTGATAATTGTAGTTTTTACAGATTCATTTCAGTGTGATACCATTCAACAATGATAATAATGAAAATTGTATAACTACTTTCTTCACAAAGAACAAGTTTTAATATTATTTAGAGTGAATGGTTGTTGTATTTTTTTGTGTGACCTTATGGCTTTGGCACACAACATTTTAACGTAACAATGTAAAGAACCCAACACCTATGTTGAGTTTCGTCACTGCAAAAAATGACTTAACCTGCTAAAAACTAATTTAAAAACGACCCCATACATATAAAATAACCCAAGGGGTAGTAGACCCATAATTTAACATACATTTAACAACATATATTAAAACATGAATGCAATTGTTTAATTAAACCAACAGACACACAACATTCATATATTCATTTACACAGTGGAATATTCATAATACAACAACAACCATTTATTTGTTGATAAAGTAACCAACTGGCTATGTATGAAAGATGAAGCTCCTAGTCATAGGCACTTCTACTCATTTTCTCTCAACAACAAGCCACCCCTGAGCTAAGGCTATCAGTCCATAAGGAGATCAGACCCTCTTGGCTATCCACTCTCCACACACAACAACCCCAAACCCAGGTTCCAAACTCCAGCAACAGTTCCAATCCACCACCTCTCTTCCCCACAACCCAAGGAATGTACCCCCTTTCACTGCTCACAATCCCTCAAGTTGTACCATTCATTTATTAGGACTTCCAGTGCAATCGATTGGCCAGGATTCTCTCAATTGGGGACTCCAGGAACTCTTAGTTTGCTTCAGAAGTGCTAACAACAACCTTCACAAGGCTCTTGAGCCATTTCCTCAACAGGAAAACACACTACATGATTACATCTCATTTTACAAGCACATATGCCACATTTCCAGCATAAAACACAACCCAATAATGACATCCTTCAAGCACAACATGACTAGTGCTCTTCCCAGCACTCGACTCCCTTCTCGTTGCCCAAAATATGCATGTAAAAATTGTATTCTTTTTGCATACGAATTTCCTTCTTCTCCCTTGCTTGTTTGACTCACATTCTTCCCAAGGATCATTGTACTTCAGCCTCATGCTCCTAATAACTATGGGATGTGACTCCTCACACCCACCCTCTTACATGAGTTTAATGATTGGCCTTGGAAACACTCAACAACAAAATAGAAGGCTATACACAATGATAATAATTTTAGGAATGTGGGCTGGATTAATACCCATGAACATTTTCCCCTTGC
>ML787014.1:1125864-1137023 GCA_009831015.1 Picea engelmannii
CTCTTCTGCAATCATAGCTCCCCATCATTTTCATCCCTCTTGTATTGTAGCCAACAATTACTATCTTTATCAATCATTTCAATTTACATAATACATAGTTCGGCTTTCAACCATATTAATTAATACGAGCTCTTCATCTCAACATACCAACTCACCAACCTAAATTACATTTAGACAATTATATTATAATTTACGGGGATTAAAACCAAAAATATTATAAACACGGTGGCAATGTTGTTAATGTTGTTGCAATTTTTCCATTGTATTTTTATTGTGGTTAGAAATATACATAAATGGTTTTGTTAATCAAGTTAAAACGGTAGTTGTTGAAATAATAGTTGATAATTACCCCGTTTAAACATATATGAATAAGTATGTTATAATTAAATTGCACAATATCTATGTTGAATTGGAACTATTTCAACTTAAATGATAGAGAAATATTTAAATAAAATATAGCCATAAACAAATAATAACTCTTAGCATCCCAAGAAAAATGCAATATGTCATCATCGATGACGTTATCATCTCATCCATCAGCCTTCACATCATACATCACTCGAATCCACACCTTTATGTTCTCTTTAATATTCTCGTAAATATATCACTATCTCGTTAAAAAATTGGTTGTGTTGTCATAAAAGATATCACTATCTCATTAAAGTAAATCATTACAAACATGTGAAATTAGTAGAAAATTATCAAATAACATCATTATTTTATCAAACATCCAAATGTTTAGTCAAAATCTCATTAAAGTAAGTAAATTGTAATATCATTAAATTATATCACTATAATTAAATTATATTAAATCATTAAATAAAATATATCATTATCTCATTAAATTAAATCATTACAAACATATGAAATTAGTAGAAAATTATCAAATAACATAAATATTCTATTTCAACATCCAAATAACATAAATACTTATGTCAACATCCAAAAGTTTAAATTACTATGTCAAAATCAAAGTTAGATTTCTTTCCTTTTCCTTTTCCTCGTCCTCATCCTCAATGGCCTCTACACTCCTCACTTTCTCAACTATGCGTTTTAATTTTTATTAAAAACTTTATCATAATATACACCTTCTTCTTTTCACACTTAATACTTTTATATTATATGAATATAAAAGTTTTATGATAAAATTTGTTTAAAACTAGTTTAAAAGTAATTTATAAATTTAAAAGTTTTATGATAAAATATGTTCAAAACTAGAATTTATTGGGGGTACTTGTTTGAAAATATATCTTTAAATAAATCAATATGATATTATTGTTGATAAATTTATTGTATAAAATATAATGTCCAATACAAAATACAAAAGTTTAAATATTTTGATATAAAGATGATGTAAATTTTTAAACATCTAATTTTTTTTTATTTTTTCTCCATTTAGTATTAATCTGTGTACATATCTTTATCATCTATGATAAAGATATTTAGATGATAAAGATATTGATTGCTTGATAATACTTCTAGTGAATATCATTCCACTATGTTTCACATCATGTTAATATTGAGACTGGTGCTTCTTTCCATCTATAAAGTTTATCAACAATTAATGTCTAGCCTCACATCACAAATTATGTATTCACCCAATTTTAAGTGTGCAATCCATAAAGTAGCCTCACATCACAAATTATGTATTCACCCAATTTTAAGTGTGCAATCCATAAAGTCCCATGGGATAGTACAGTTGGTGAGACGTACACACACTCTTTCGATACGGGGAGAGGTCACGAGTTCAAGCCTAGTGTCCATGGGGCTGCGGTTTAGCATCCATACCATCCACAAAGTGGAGAAGTATTGGTGAGTTTTTCGCGACATTAAATGTTGAAAAAAAAGAAGTGTGCAGTCCATAATGTAAAGAAGGATCTTAAAACATTAAATATTAATGAAAATGATCATTAAGAAAATCAATTAGTTGGGACCATTAAACAAATTTCAAAAGCACAAGGATCAACGAGGAGCAACTCAATGTCAAACCAAATCAATCCTAGACACAAATTCCATCTTTCTACATATGTAATCCATGGCAATGACCTTTCACGAATCAAATTATCTAGTAGAGCACTATAAATCTAATCTACCATTCATTGAAGTTATATTTCCAAAACTTAGTCAATAATACTCCTCTCTAGAGCATTATCAACACTCCTTTGCAATTTATCTTCAATCTAGGTATTAATTATCAAGTTCAGTTATACAATCGTTATTTCATAAACCATGTTGTTTTCAAGTTTTGTCTATAATCGTCACCTATTTGCTTTCATTTTTTTTCAATTCCCTATTGTTCTACATTGTACCAATCTCTATTGTTCTACACTATTTGTATTTTTTGTGTTTATATTAATTGTGCAGGAGGTAATATTGTTGCTCATATAAGGAGGACAAGAAGGCTAGTGACAAGGTGTTGCTACAACATTCTAACTCAAATGAGGGGCTAAATCAGGGAGACGTTGAAAAGAATAATCATGTAGACAATGAAGGGAATAATCATGCAAACACTAAAGGTAGTGTTCATCCATCAATGATAATGCAAGGTGCAAGTTCAAGCAATAATATTAGTGTTATTAGAGGCTAGAAAAAAAAAGACATGATGAAGGAAATTAACAATGTTGAATTCAATCAATACTCATTAAGAGTAGTGACAAGAAACTATGGAAGTGCACAAACATCATTACATTATTGGCTAAATTGTGGTATCACATATATGAAGAGGAAAAGATATGTTACAATTTTAATTAAACAAGGAGGAATAAATAGTTGTTTGTTGTAAGGAGATGATTAAAATTAGCCATAGCTAGGAGTTGATACAACTAAAGGTCAATGTTTCCTAAATCCATTATTCAAGGTTGAATCCATTCCCACATGGATTAAGTGGAAAATATGATGTGCAAGATTCAAGAAAATGGATCCAGGTCTTGTATTGTGAACAATGGAGACCTTAAATACAAATATAGATCTAAATTTTAATGCTATACAATTGTGACCAATTTCTATGGAATTTTTTCCAAGGCATGAGAATAACATTCATATGGTCCACAACATATATGAAATTGTGACGTAAATGGTTTACACACTATAAGGAATTGTGTCATGAGGGTAACTACCAAGAGTGGGAGTAGGAATGTGCCAAAAGTCCCCTCCAAGAGAAGAGGGTGGATAACTCTATTGTGTTGTGTAAATGAAATCGATCTTGTTATCCCCAACTTCTAGGGATAACTAAGGAGATGATGTCTCAAGGCCCTCAGGTTGCAGACATGGAGTACCGAGAGACAACTCGACCAACAATGTCCACTTGCATAGACAGAGACCCACCTCACCACCACAACTCCAGGTTCATCACAACGGTATCCACCACATCAACTGGCCTCTGGAAGACATTGGATCTTGCTCCATGAGGTACAAGCCATGTATTATGGTGAGTGTCATTTCAATATTTGAGGTATTTGAGTTTGTTTCATCTATCACTGCTTTTGATTATGTAATATTTGCTTGGACATTATGCTCTTTTCCATGTTTCACTTTGGTGGTTGACATTGCGCCCTAGTGAGTGGGTCATCCTAAGGGATAGGTCTTCTACTGGGAGGTCCTCTTGATGAGTCATTGTGCCATTCTCAACCATACTTGTCACTTTCCACACTTCATCCCCTCATTTCCTTATCTTTTTTTATTTTCGAGTGTACTGACCCAAGAAGGAGTTGCCCCTCATTTCATAGGAAGAAGGGATTGAAGGCCCAGAGGCTTGTAGCTGGAAAAAGATAAAATCCAATAATTAGCCTTTTAGATGCTCGCTCAGTGATCCCGAGGACAATGAAATGTCTCTCATAATAAACTAATGGGACTCATGAAAAATAACTAATAACAAAATTCCAACCAAGGTGGAGCATGGGTGGGCTCCAATACATAAAGTAACAAACTACTCTCCTAACTAGGAGACTTAGGGTGGAACCCTAACATATAACCATGGCAGACACAAACAAGATAGGAATAAACTTGTTGATGTTGCCTACTCAGACTAAATGTGAGTGTGTTTGGGCCTTCTAAGAATTGATTTAAGGATAAGTGAGCAAATGTAATAAAACAAAATATAGGTATAGAGGTAAACAAGTTTGAATTAGTAGAAATTGCTAGTAGAGCTTTCTAAAAGGATCTTACACCCTCTAATGTTAATGTTGAATTTAGGTGAACTAGAATTTGGCCACTTTATTATTATGCTCTTACCATGACATGGTTTGTTGCCAATATTTTGAAATACACAATGAGGAAGATGCAAATATTGTGGTAAAAATGTCGAGTCTCTTTTGAGGACACTGTCATCTATTAGGTGACAATGATGAACATGTGATTGTTTCTAAGGAAGATGATACATAAATTCAAGAGAATTTGGAAGTTTCATCACACGAACCACAAATAGGTTCTACAATCGCTAATTAGAATAACATTGATGAAATGAATATGAATGAAGATGACAAGCAATGAAAAACAACAACGAAGAATTGATATTTCCAAGCCAAGTGAACTCTCCTAGATGGTTAGTGGAAGATACGATGAATATGGATAGAAATATTGTTACCAAAACTAATGAAGAAAGCCTTTAAATGCCTTCATTGCCTACAATTATAAATAATTATTGTCCATTATTTTTTGGATGTTGGAGGCATGGAAGAACATAATGGAGTTGGTGGTGATGAAGAACTAAATGGAAAAGACAATGAAGAAGAATCACAACTTTCGTAGGATCCTCGTAATCAACAAAGTAATGTTCCATGACTATCACAATTCCGAAGGCTACCAGTGGAGAAAGTGATAGAGAAATCAAGGATGGGATCAAAAGATTTTCTTTGATTAAGCAAGATTTCCCACTTATTAAATTTAGAAGATTACATCATATTGTTCACTGAGGTAGAGAAGAAGGAAAAATAGATGTTGGAATCTAAGAAAAAGAAGAAGGGTATTGAAAACGAGAACAAGGATGCAAGGAATGAAAAAGAACAATGGAAGGAATAATAGAAACTTTGAAAGGAGCAATAGAGGAGGGAGGAGCTTGACAAGAGTACAAACAAGCTTGAAAGGAAGAGAAGGTTGAGCAACTCAGTGGGTCAAATTGTAGACATTAACCAATTCTTCCAATATAGGAAAGCATTCAAATATTTAACTATTATTTTGTTGCAACGCCTCCTCACTCTCTTCCTACTAATTTATGGGCCATTCTTATTTGTTCTTTTGTAACACCTCCAACTCTTCTAGGGGCGTTGAGCGCAAGTGGGAAATATAGTTTTCCTATGCCACATTGGATGCAAACAAGAAAATGGCATCCAAACTTGGAACGAGTAAATATAGGAAACTCAACCACTCAATCAATCAATATACTCATCAACCAAACATGAGAAATTTTATGTTCAAGTTAACCACATTCAATGTTGTTTTTGTTACAGAGGTAGTTTTGTTTGTGTCAATTTTTCCTTGTTTGGGGCTTAATCTATATTAAGATGTATTCAGGTCCAATCTATCCTCTTGTCAGTGGTTGTACCATAGATTTGGGAGTCTACCTGGCTAATTGGGAGTTGTTTTTAATGGTGCTCCACTACTAGCCCCCCTTCCCTACTTACTATATTTTGTTCTTGTTGCAAAAATAAAAAAGTGATGTTTCATAATATTTTTTTCACATACTAAGGGGTGGCATGAATTTGGGGGGGGGGTAATTAAATCCTGAGAGAATTTTGGAAATATCATTTTCCTGGGGCCTTGGAAAGGCCACAAACAATTAAGAAAAAGCCTATGCTCTCTATCAAGGCATACTCCTTGCAAAAGAGGCTGGAGTGTCAAACCTAATAGTCGTAGGGGATTCAAGATTAATTATAAACTTCAAGGTCATGAAATCAATGCCATTAGACACTAACTTGGCATCAATCACACCCTAAATCCAAAAGGAGATAAACATCCATTGCACATCCAAAAATGTTTGCATCATGATTCAATTGGCAGTACTTAAGCAAAAAATTGAGGTGTTGGACGTTGATTGCAGCATGCTTAGGAACATGGTTATCAATCTAAGCAGGGACTTGGTCTGTAGCCTCAAACCACAAAATGCCAACAATATTTGTCAAGGCATAATTAAAGGAAGAAGAAATAGTACATCAAATGTTGGAGGACATGGATCTTGAGAACTAGAATCCCCTTCCTACCAATCTTTGGGCAAGAAGAAGAAAACTACCTTCATGTCTTTTGATAAACTTTATGTTTGTCAAAGTAATCAGAGTTTTAGAAGTCTTTTTTAAGTTGTATACTCGTAAGTTTGTTTGTGAAAATTGGTGGGATGTAATAATGATGAACTCTTGTAAATTTTGGTTTGAAGTTTTTAGCACCCTCTACGCAGTGATTTGACTGCTAAAGTCTACAGAGGTATACATACCCTACCCCCCTCTCAATTTGAACATGTGACTTGCAAGGAAAAAACACATATTCTTAACCATTAAACCCACTCAAATTGTACAATATCTTCTTATATATATATAACGTATAATCAAGTAAGATACTCCTAACATTTATGTAACTTAAAAATATTTCTATAATACATTTATGTGACTTAAAAATATTTCTATTTCTATAATATAAATATATCTTTATTTAAAAAAAAAATACATTTATGTGGCTTAAAAATATTTCTATAATATAAATATATTATTATTTAAAAAAAAAATTCATTTTCTTATATATGTTAAAAAAATCAGTTCCTCATAGAATATCACGTATATCACGTGTAATATATCCTCATCTTTATCACGATGAGAATGGAGAAGAAAATAATGTGTCTCCTATTAATATGACAATTGTTAATTGATTCCTTAAAAAACCGTTCTGGTTATATGAAATGATATATCACACGATTCCTCTGACAATAGGAATGGAATTACAAGAGACAATCCCTAAAGAATAATACTTTCTATAATATAATGATAATGGAGACAATTATAAAACAATAATATCTTTTATTATTCGTCCTTTATTATTCCTACCTTTGGTAATATATAGTAATGACTTTGCTCTTTAATTTTATATTAGTTTATTTTTTAACTAAAATTTGTATTGTGTGCAAAATCTAATGTAAAGTTGGAAAAGGTATAGAAATCATCAAAGCACCTCACAACCTTAGTGTGGATAGAAGACTTTTGGATATTAATAATTTAAATTGAATGTGAATATTAATAATCATATTTTTTATTTTTTTTCTGGTAAAATCTACGGAGGTATACATACTCTATACCTTTCTGGATTTGAACTTGTAATTTAAAAAAAAAAAATACATGTTCTTAACCATTAGACCCACTCAAACTGTATATTATAATTATATTATTATTTTAATTTGAAACATATGTAAACAATTTTCTAAAATTTTCTATTTTAAAATGATTATAAATAAAGTTAATATCCAATTTTTTTCTATACAGAATTAATATCCAATTTTTTTTTGGACAAACTCTCAAAATGATTGCTGTGAATTTTCAGAATTGACAATTCTGAGAACTACTCCCTCCACATAAATCTCAAAACACTCCTAAATAATATATTTATTTATTTACTATTGCTACAAATATTTTGGTAAGAAGTCGGTTGGACCATATGCAAGATAAGAAGTCGGTTGGACCATATGCAAGATAAGAAGTCGGTTCCACTATATGCAAGATAAGAAGTCGGTTCCACTATATGCAATTTTATGACTCATTATCTTGTTTGTGTAATTTTCAGTTGTTTGAAGAGACATGAGCTCACTTTGACTGACTTATACGCAATCCATTAAAGTTGGTGGTCTTCTTTACTCCACCAGAAAACCTTTGCCAGCAGTACCAACCAAATGGGGTGGAATTTGGAATAAATGTCTACCATGATTGACACGTCTTTCAATCACAGACAACTCTTTTTAAAAGAATGAATGCTTTGGCATACTGGTCAGTCTTCCATGAGCTGAAGTACAAAGCTCCATCGCCACGTGGCTTTACACTCTGAAATCCTCAAACCAATGGTAAAAGAGAAGAGGTTGGCCGCACTAGACGCTTGGAACCGTCGGAAATCAGATAAAGCTTCGATTTCCAGTCGTTAAATTGGCCGTATGCCTGCACAATCTGTGAAAGAACGGAGCAACTCAAAGCCAGTTTTGGCGTTTCCTTGTCCTCGAAAGTTAATTCACCAGCAAACGGAGAATTGGCGCACATTTCCACTCTTGCCGGCGGTTTCGAATTTCAGGTGCATTTTTCGCTTCTCTGAATACTGACAAAGAAGCTTTCTTTCTGTGAAAATTTAGGATAAATTTAAAATGAGGTTTAAAGCACCGCAAATTTTTACAATCTTTAATGTGTTTGCCATGAAGCCGAGGCGCGACGCTGAAATTTGAGGAATTTTGTCTGATTTGCTGTAAAGATTGATGCAAATTTTCTTCTTTCGAACATTTTAGTCTATGAAAACCTGAGGAAAGAGAAACCGTGAGGCGCAACGCGGAAACGGGAGGAATCTTTACATTTTGTTCTTTCGAGCATTCTGAAAACCTAAAGGAAGAGAAACTGTGAGGCGCAACGCGGAAACTTGAGGAATCTTGTCCGTTTTTCTGCAAAGATTGATGTGATTCTTTTTCTTTCGAGCATTTTAATGTGTGAAGACCTGGAGAAGAGAAACTGAGATGCAACGCGGAAACCGGAGGAATCTTGTCTGTTTTCTGCAAAGATTGATGTAAAATATGTTTTTTTGAGCATTTTAATGTGTGGAGACCTGACACTGATTCGAGATTTGGCTGGAAATGAAGACTAAATGCTGAAGTTTAGAAGATCTGATGTATTTTTTTCTTGAAATTTTGCTCGACGCAAGCTTTATGAGGGTATCAAACCCCAGGGGAAGTTATCAGTTGAAGCCGTGGCAGGGCTGAAGTGAATTTCCCATGATTTTGGCCGAGGGATAACGAGTGATTTCTTTCTTCTTGCTCTGTAGACAACAACAATGGCAATAAACAGGGTTGGAAATTGGACTAAGAAAGTGCGTTTAATATTTAATCTAGCCTTCGTGATTGTGCTGTTTTTCTGTCTGTTTAACGGAACTCGCTTTACTTCCCCTCTTTACCTAAGCAGGAAATCCTCAAAATCCTTGCATCAGTGGAGCTCAAAAGCTTCCAGGGACTCAATATATGGTTCACGAACATCAAATTCTGCCAGAAAAAACAGTTCAGTCTCCACAGGTTTTCGTATGCTCTCAAGAACTCTTCAAGAAAATGCTTCAGAAGCAGGCCATCATCTGCCAGAAAGTCCCTTAGAAGACGGCCGTAGCCTTGCTGCAAGCCGTTCAGAAGTAGGCCATAATAACCTCGTGGTGCCGGCTATGGAGGATGAAGACGATGCTCCTTGCAGAGTAGAGAAACGGCACTTGAATCGTGTTAACGAGTGTGAATATATCAAATCTCATCATAGCCAGTGCAGTTCTGGAGGATTTATCGAGTATATAGAGTTCTTCTACTGTGCGTGTCAAGGATGGGCAATTATCGGGTACATGGTGCTGGTTGTGTGGCTTGTGGCATTGCTATATATGCTGGGGAATACGGCGACGGATTATTTCTGCTATTCTTTGGAGATGATGTCTAGTCTGTTGAAGCTACATCCCACAGTTGCAGGTGTGACTCTTCTTCCTCTGGGAAATGGAGCGCCCGATGTGTTTGCCAGTATTGCGTCCTTTGTTGGCGCAGACGCTGGGCAAGTAGGGCTCAATAGTGTCTTAGGAGGTGCTGTTTTTGTCATCTGTATTGTGGTTGGATCCATCAGTCTCTTTGTTTCTGGTTCCGAGGTTGCTCTGGATCGTGGATGCTTTGTCAGAGATGTTGGTTTCTTTCTCGTTACTTTGGCTTCACTCTGTGTTATTTTGATTGTTGGTAAGATCAATCTGCTGGGAGCACTGGGCTTCTTGTCGATATATTTCATATATGCATTCGTTGTTGTGGTGAAGGAATTCTTGAGGAAGCAGGCCGCCCAGAAATTCAATTTACACTCCCGAGGAACCATTTTTGCTTCAGAGAAAGATGGTTCCATTCATAGCCCTCTTTTGGATCCAGTTTCAGGTACAGGTTCCGCGAATGATCCAGAGGGGTTGCAGTCTCCCCTGCCACAATGGATGTTGGAATCTAATGCCACCATCTATGCAGATCAGACAATGGAGATGACAGGAGAGGTTCCAAGGCCTGTGTGGGAATGGAGCGATGTAAGTGAGGAAGGTAAGGCAAGCCATTCAAGCTGCAGAATTTTATTGTTCCTTTTGGAATTGCCATTGCTGTTACCGCGTAGGCTGACCATTCCTATAGTTGAAGAGGCTCGTTGGTCCAGGGGATTTGCAATTGCAAGTGCTGTGTTAGCACCAGTTCTCTTGGCTTTCTTGTGGAATTCTCAGGAAATCCAGCCTTTCGGCATTGGCGAAAGCGCATATGTTATTGCAGGGATTTTGGGTTCGATATTGGGAATTCTTGCTTTCTTTACAACGAAGGCAGAGCACCCACCTCGCACATTTCTGTTCCCTTGGGTTGCAGGAGGGTTCATCATGAGCATTGTTTGGTTTTACATAATTGCTAATGAGCTGGTGGCTCTGTTGGTTGCCTTCGGGACAATCCTTGACATATCCCCATCGCTTATAGCTCTAACAGTGCTGTCTTGGGGGAATTCCATGGGCGATTTGACATCAAACATTGCACTGGCATCGAGTGGTCGTGATGGAGTGCAGATTGCCATGTCAGGTTGCTATGCAGGGCCGATGTTCAATACACTCGCTGGATTGGGAATATCGTTGGTGTTCGGAGCCTGGATGAACCAGCCTTACTTTATGATTCCAAAGGATCATAGTCTTTTCTACACATTAGGCTTCCTTGCGGCTGGACTTATCTGGGCACTTGTTGTTTTGCCAAGGAATGGTATGCGTCCAAGCAAGCTATTAGGAATCGGCCTTTTGATATTGTACACGTCATTTCTACTCGTCAGGTTGGGCCAATATTTTGGTTTTCTTTCATTCGTTGGTTGATCATGAATCCAACCAAAATGATGTGTTCCTGAATTGAGATTTATTTTGAACTTCTGTAATGATCATTGTATTTATTCTAACTATGGTTATAGTCTATGTAAAAAAAAGGTCCT
>ML787014.1:1169146-1185120 GCA_009831015.1 Picea engelmannii
GATAATAAATTATCACCAAAGTACTATGGCCCTTATAAGGTGTTGCAAAATATTGGTACTATGGAATACAAATTGGAGTTGCCTGCATCTTCACGAGTACACCCAATTTTCCATGTTTCATGCTTAAAGAAGGTTATAGGTGAAAATATCCCAGTTCAAACTATATTGCCAGAACTTGATGAGGAAGGTAAAATCATATTGGATCCTGAAGCCATCATTGACACAAGAATTTGCCAGCTGAGGAATAGATCCATTTCAGAGTATCTCATTAAATGGAGAAAACTATCGGCTGAAGATTCCACTTGGGAAGATGAGTCTTTTATACAGAAGCATTTAGAGTTACTCAAGCATTGCAGACAACACTTGTCTCAAGGGGAGGGGCATGCTAAGCCCTAAATAGTGGCTCATTACCCCTTAATTGGGGCATATTATATTAGTAATGTTATTTTATTTATGTCGGCTTTAGACCATTAGTTGTAATTATACCTCCTAGTCTCCTATATATACCAAGGAGACATTTTCATTTTGAATCATCTTGTAATTGAACATTTATGTGGGCATAAGGAGATTTCCCCCTCGAAGAGGCTTATTATCTAAATTTTTCTCTCTTTCAAGGCGTTGAGTACTTATTCTGAGGTTTTTCTATGCTATATTGATATTTGGTTCCTAACATGGCCCCAACAGAGGAGGGTAAAGATGACGGGGAGGACAAAGAAGAAATGGAACTAGGGGGATTAGATCTGCAAAGTATAGTAGCGACATGCGAGTGCTAAGAAGCTAATTATATCCTGGAGAAGTAGATCCAACTACTAAATAACAATCTCCTAAAATCGAAAACTAAGGACAAAGAAACAACATCGCAAAAAGGTAAGCATTCTACCTCCTCCACCTTAGGTATTAATAAATCCACTGCAAAAGAGGCCTCCAAATCTAAAAAATAGGAAAATAAAAGAGCGTGAAGGTCTAATAAGTAGCTCCCGCAGGAATTAGGGGAATTCCTAGTCAATTCGGGTCGAATCAAGCTCATGACGAAAAAATTCTCACCCAATCCCCACCTGTCTTAATGAAAACAATTTCCTTGAATATTCGATGACTTGATGGCCTGAGAAAACAAAGAGTCTTGAAGGCGGTAATTCTAGAAGAAAATCCTTCCATAATAACTCTTTAGGAAAGATAATGCCCTTCAAAAATATTACAAAGGATAGCCACCAAATGTTGACGCAGCTTTCAATCAATTACCATTGATGCAGACAAAGCCTCAGGGGAGCTAGTGCTTCTATGGAATCCTACTAAAATTCTCCTCACTGACTTCTTCACCACCAGAATATCACTTTCAGCTAAATTCCAATTGATTGGATCAAATCAATGTAAATTTATCACCAATGTCTATGGCCTCCATATAATCCTAGACAAACATGCCTTTATCAACTTGCTACTTCAGATAAAATTGATTATCAACAAAGCGCCATGGGTCATGGGAGGGGACTTTAACATCATCACCTCTCTTTCTGAAAAGAGAGGAGGCTTAAACTGCTTAGAGCAAGATTTTGACTACTTCAAAGAGGCTATCTGCAATCTTAAGTTGGTAGACTAGAAATTGGGAATGGGATCTTCAATTGGAACAACCATCGACGTGGTTCTCAATATATTACCACTTGTCTTGACATATTCCTTGTCTTTCAGTCCCTCCTAGAAAATAATATAATCATTGAAGCTTCCATCCTATCCTATCATGGCTTCGACCATTGGCTCATATGTCTAGACCTAGATATCAAATCCAACCCAATCAATAGACCTTTTAGATTTGAACAATTTTGGCTGGAACACCCCTCGTTCCAAGCTAATATTTCTCTATGGTGGAAGGAAGTAAGAATTCCCTCTAGATCCCCAATGTACAGATTCCAACATCGCCTAAAAAACCTAAAAAAGCAGTTGACACTTTGGAATAAAGTTGAATTTGGAAACATCTTTCAAGCCAAATATCAACTAATTGATAGTATGAAGGAACTACAACAACGAATGATAAGCCACGACCAAATAGAGGAACTCACGACAGAGGAATCCCATCTCAATGCTTAGATAGCCATATGGGAGAAACAAGAGGTGTAGTTATGGCGGGAAAAATCTCTAGTACAATGGCTACAGGCTAGAGAATGAAACACAATTTTTTTCCATAGATGAATGCTTCAGCACACACACCACAAAAGAATCACATCTCTAAGAGGGTTCCAAGGGAATAAACTTTGCAAACATGATGACATAGAAACTTGATTAATACAATACTACAACACTTTGATGAAAGAATATCCTATCACAATGTCATCGCTAGGAGCAACCACACTCCTCACCATCCAAAGCACTCCAAAATTTTGAAAAATTTTGAAATCCCTTTCCCTATAGAAAAAGAAAAACCAGTCGAAAACCCTCTGAGGATAAATCATAGCCAAAGAACCAACAAGAAAACATAGTCTTTGAGATGCCCTGATCCACAACCTGTATTCCTCAAACAGAAGAAATCCCACAATATGAGATACAACCCATCAATATCAGCCAAACAATCCAATATATGCAAGATCAAACACTTATCTACAAGTTCATGGGCCTCTAGCCATCAGAGAGAGATATAATCTGGTGGATAAAAACCCGATGGAAACCCAAAAGAGATGTGGAGCTAAAATTGGGATAGAAAGGATTCTTCACGACAACCTTTAACCAGGTAGAAGATCAGGAAATGATCTTCTAGAACAACCCCTACTTCTTCAACTCCGTTGGTCTGTACCTATGCCTATGGATGGAAAATTTCAGTCCTACCAAAGTGAACTTATCTACAACCCCGATATGGATTCACCTCTACTCTCTCCCTCATGCATACTAGGATTTGAAGACTCTGGAGGGCATCAGTAACACGGGGGGCACATTTTTCTGGATAGCTAATGCAACTCAACAAGGTGGCTATACCTCATACACATAGATCTGTGTTTACCTAAATGTTTAAAAGGCATTACCGACATCAATTTGACTATGATACCGATCTATAGAATGGATCCAGATGATATACTGTGTGCACATCCAAATTTGATGCCATAAATTCCATGCACACAGTCATCTATTTAGGGATTGCCCTATGAAAAAACCACAGGAACGAGACATAACACAACAAACCAGAGATGAAGAAGGATTTCAAAAATTCCCCACCAAGAGAAAACTCCTTCGAAGACCCTCAATCAACCAAACCCAAAAGGAGCACATACCAACAACAATTTCAAAAGACTAGAAACCAATCATGACTAGACCATAGAAGATATGAACGAGGGGCAACAACCTTAGGAAACAAAAATGGAAGGTAAAAAAACAGATCTAAAATCCCTAACTCCATAGAACAAGGTAGAGGTATCCTACAAGAAATATCCAATCAACCTAGACGAAGATGAAGAAATGGCCCCAACATAGGAGGGTAAAGATGATGGGGAATATAGAGGAGAAATGGAACTGGGATAATTAGATATGCAAAGTATAGTAGCAGCATGTGAGTGCCAAGAATCTATTTCTATCCCAGAGAATTCGATCCAGCTACTAAATAACGCTCTCCTCAAATTGAAAATAAGGACAAAGTAGCCACATCACAAAAATATAAGCATTATACCTCCAACTTAGGTATTAATAACTCCACTCTAAAAGATGCCTCCAAATCAAAAAAAAAAGAGGAAAAGGAAAGAGGGTGAAGGTCCAATAAGTATCTCCTATAGGAATTAGGGAAATTCCTATTCAATTCGGGTGGAATCAAGGTCATGACGAAAAAATTCTCACCCAATCCCCACCCATCTCGATGAAAATAACTTCCTGGAATATTCGAGGCCTTAATGGCCTGAGCAAAGAAAGAGCCTTGAAGGAAGTAATTCTAGAAGAAAAACCTTCCATAATTATTCTTCAAGAAACAAAATTCCCTTCCAAAATATTATAAAGGATAGCCACCAAACGTTGGCACGGTTGTCAATCAATTGCCATTGATGCAAATGGAGCCTCAAGGGGGATAACACTTCTATGGAGTTCTATTGAAATTATCCTCACCCACTTCTTCACCACCCAAATATCACTTTCAACTAAATTCCAATTGATTGGATCAGATCAATGTGGATTTATCACCAATGTCTATGACCTCCAAACAATCCCAGACAAATTGGCCTTCCTCAACTCGCTACTTCAGATAAAACCGATGATCAACAAAGCACCCTGGGCCATGGGAGGGGACTTTAACCCCATCACCTTTCTTACTAAAAAGAGAGGAGGATTAAACCACTTAAAGAAATATTCTGACCACTTCAAAGAGGAGGATTAATCTTAAGTTGGTAGAATGGGAAATTGGGAATGAGATATTCACTTGGAACAACCATTCTTCACTTGGAACAACCATCGATGAGGTTCTCACCAGATTGCCTCTCGTCTTGATAGATTACTTGTCTTTGAGTCCCTTCTAGAAAATAATATCATCATAGAAGATTCCATCCTACCCTATCATGGATTTGAGCACTGTCTCCCCAATATACCAAACCCAAAATGATAATGTGCCAACAACAACTTCGAAATACTAGTGACCAATCCTGACCAGACCATAGAAGATATGAACGAGGGGAAACAACTTTAGGAAACACAAATGGAAGGTAAACAAGTGGATCCAAAGTCCCCAACTCCATATAACAAGGCAGATGTATCCCACAATAAATATCCAATCAACCTAGACGAAGATGAAGAAAGGGCCCCAACAAAGGAGGGTAGAGACGATGGGGAAGACAGAGAAGAAACGGAACTGGGAGAATTAAATCTGCAAAGTATAGTAGTGGCATGTGAGCGCCAAGAAGCCAATTCTATCCCAGAGAAGAAGATCCAACTACTAAAGAACACTCTCCTCAAATCGAAAACTAAGTACAAAGCAACCACATCACAAAAATGTAATCATTCTACTTCCTTCACCTTAGGTATTAATAACTCCATTGCAAAATATGCCTCCAAATCCAAAAAAGAGGGAAAAAAAGAGGGAGAAGGTCCAATAAGTAGCTCTTGTAGGAATTAGGGGAATTCGTAGTCAATTCGGACCGAATCAAGCTCATGACGAAAAAATTCTCACCCAATCCCCACTCATCTTAATAAAAATAACTTCTAGGAATATTCGAGGCCTTAATGGCTCAAGCAAACAAAGAGTCTCGAAGGAAATAATTCTAGAAGAAAATCCTTCCATAATGACTCTTCAAGAAACATAATTCCCTTCAAAAATCTTACAAAGGATAGTCACCAAATGTTGGTGTGACTGTCAATCAATTTCCATTGATGTAGATGGACCCTTAGGGGGGATAACACTTCTATGGAATCCTACTGAAATTCTCCTCACCTACTTCTTCACCACCCGAAGATCACTTTCAACTAAATTCCAATTGATTGGATTGGATCAATGTGGGTTTATCACTAATGTCTATGGCCTCTAGACAATCCCAGGAAAAATGGCATTTCTCAACTCGCTACTTTAGATGAAATTGATTATCAACAAAGCATGTTGGGTCATGGGAGGGGACTTTAATATCATCACCTCTCTTTTTGAAAAGAGAGGAGGCTTAAACCGTTTAGATAAAGATTTTGACCACTTCAAAGAGGATATCCACAAACTTAAGTTGGTATACTGGGAAATTGGGAATGTGATCTTCACTTGGAACAACCATTGACAAGGTGCTCACTAAATTTCCTCTTGTCTTGATAGATTCCTTGTCTCAGAGTACCTCCAAGAAAAAAATATCATCATCAAAGCTTCCATCCAACCCTGTCATGGCTCTGACCACTAGCTCATCTATCAAGACCTAGATATCAAATCTATCCCAATCAATAGACCTTTTAGATTTGAATAATTCTGGCTAGAACACCCCTCGTTCCAAGATAATATTGCTCTATGGTGGAAGGAAGTAGGAATTCCCTTTGGATCCCCAATGTACATATTCCAACATCGCCTAAAAAAAATAAAAAGAAGCTGAAAATTTGGAATAAAGTTGAATTTGGCGACATCTTTCAAGCCAAATATCAACTAATTGATAGTATAAAGGAACTACAACATCGAATGATAACCCATGACCGAACAGAGGAAATCACAACAGAGAAATCCCATCTTAGCACTTAAATAGCCATACGGGAGAAGCAAGAGGTGTATTTATGGAGGAAAAAATCTCGAATACAATGGCTACATGTTGTAGAAAGAAACAACATTTTTTTTTCCACAGATCAATGCTTCAACGCACACACCACAATAGAATCACATCTCTCAGAGGTGGCCAAGGGAATAAACCTTGCAAACATGACGACATAGAAAACGAATTGATACAATACTACAACAATTTGATGAAAGAACCTCAACAGGACTAACATGCAACCATTTATAAAATAAGACAACACATACCAAGGCTAGTGATCAAAGAGCACAATAAAGCACTTATGCAAGAAATCTCTCATGAGGAAGTTGAACATGTAGTCCTAGAAATTCCCAATGTTAAATCTTCTGGCTCAGATGGTTTTACTAATGATTTTTCCATGCATGTTGGCCTCTGATCAAACATGATGTTATGGAAGTGGTGGAAGACTCAAGAAAATTCCTCAAATTCCTCCTAGTCTTCAACTCCACTTTTCTCACCCTGATACCCAAAAAGGACAAGGTTGAATACCCTATAAAAATTGAACCTATATCTCTTTTCAATTTCATCTACAAATTTATCACCAAAATTATCGCGAACCACCTTAAGCCCCTCCTCCCCACCCTCATTTCCTAGGAGAAATCAAGATATGTGGAAGGTAGGAAAATTCTTGATAACATCATCCTATCCCATGAACTAATTCATTCCTTGAAATCAACCAAAAAAGCAGGGATGTTAATCAAACTTGATATGTAAAAAGCCTTTGATAGTATCAGTTGGGATTATAGTCAAAGTACCCTCCTAGCCTTTGGCTTCTCTAGGGCATGGACCCAATGGATAATTTCCTTGATCTCTTAAACCTTCTTCTCCATCCTGGTCAACACTTCCCCCTCGCCAACCTTTTCCCCTTCTTGAGGAATCAAGCAAGGCGACCCCCTCTCCCCTTTTCTCTTCATCTAAATGGTAGAAGGGCTAGGTTACTCAATCTGAGAAGCAACAAATCAAGGACATTGGAAAGGTATCAAACTTCATGGAGAAGAACAACCATCTACCCTCTAGTAGTTCATCGATGACACCATGCTAATGGAATCTCCTACAATCCGGGAAGCTCAACACATCAAGCAAGTCCTAAACAACTTCATGGAAGCTTCGAGAACGTTGCTAAATCAAGGTAAATCCCAGCTCTTCTTTTTCAATACACCTCCTACAATTTGAGCTCACCTTACAGGAACCCTAGGCTATCAGAGGAGGTCTCTCCCATCCAAATACCTAGGTGTTCCTCTGGTGGAGAAATATTTAAAGAAAACATCCTGGGAGGATCTCCTCTCTTGAATGGAAAAAAATTTGAATAGTTGGCCCTTCTGTACTTTCAACTTGGTTGGAAAATTAGTCTTAGTCAAATCCATCCTACAAGAAATTCCTATGTACCGCTTCTTTGTTTTATCATCCCCCAAGTACATCCTCAAAGATGTTAGGAACATGAACACAATATTCCTCTAGGGCAGTGCCAAAGAAAGGAATAAATGGGCCTAAGTATCATGGGCCACCGTCTGTCTTCCAAAGATGGCAAGAGATCTAGGATTGTGTGATCTAGAGATTCTTGATATTGTTCTAGTGGTTAAACTGTGGTGGTGGTGGCTAACAAAACCTCAATATCTATGGGCACTCCTTTGGAAGCATAAATACATGAGGGATGAGCCAAAAGGTCAACTAATTTGAATGAACAATGCATCCAATGATTCCAACATTTGGAACATATCCTGGAAGAATCAAAGTTTAATACAATAGAATTATTTTTGGGAGATCCGTAATGGACAAGAAGCCCTCTTCTGGGAATATGCTTGGAAAAAACAACCCAAATGGATAGACAAATAACATCTACACAACATAAAAACTTCCATGACCAGCCAAAATAGATCGATCGTAGCACATTACTGGCTCCCACATGAGGAATGCCACCAATGGTGTCACTGGATATCCAAAGAAAAGTGGATTGGATTGCTAGAACAAGACACCCTAGACAACTTCTAGGAGGAGATGAGCACCAGAAAAATAAATATATGCAATCACAATGACATAATCTATTTGGGAAGCTCCACAAAATTCACCTTTATAGTCAAAGAAGCCTATACTATAGTTGTGGGACACCAAATTCATCCTAAGACATGAATCTGGGGATGCATATGGAGGCAAAATTTATGGCTGAAAGTCTCCACCTTTCTCTGGTTGCTATGTAATACCCATGTTTCCCGCATATTGTAATTAATCATTATTTATGATTACCATTATATGGAATGTGAACAATGTAAATGTGTTTTTGTTTATATTGCCAAAAATTGACTATGGGGGTGAAGCCTTGAAGTACTGGCCAGGATATCACTAGAGGAAAGAGTGAGGAAACTGTAGAGAGGGTTCACTATGTCAAAATGACCAATTCTTCTTGCTAAAATAATGAGACTCATCCCCATTCCAAGAAAAATCAATTAATGAGAAAATATTGGTGGTTGAACCACCAACTAACCCAATGAATGGAAGCATGGAGGGCTTGGACGAGAATACATAAAACTGTCAGCTCGAAGTACAAGAGAGGGTAGAATTCCTGTAAGAATAGCTTGACTCGAGTTTCTTCGGGCAAAAGGAAGAGGATAGGTCCAGAACCTTCCCGGGAGAAGAGGGAAGAGGCACATAAATGGTTTTGAGGATGATTCAAAAAGGAGAGAGCATGTGAGGCTCTCAAGTTTTAGAGAATAAATGAAAGAATATGATGTTCTCATTACAGGGGAGAAACAAAGGAGGAATTCGGTCTTTGAGGAAGAGAATTGCTGAAAAGAATGAACGAGCACTTGCAATATAACGACTAGAGAACTCGTGGAAGTTTTCTGAACTAGAACATAGAAGACCCGAAGCCCAGGCTGGAGAAAAAGAGGGTCATGGACTTGGTGTTGGCTGGAAAGAAATCGATGTTGGAAGGAGAGGGCATCGAGGGACAGTGTAGTTGTGAAGGGACTCTCTTGCACATAGGAAATCCAGTTGGGAAGGTGTCTGATAAACCCCATGGAGGTCCTGAGCTCAGTGGGGAAGAAGGGAGACTTCTACTTCTTCTTGAGAGGTGGAGGAGAGTAACCTCCCTGATACCTTTCTTGATTTTGGAAAGAGAACCCAAAAAACCTGACCTGAGAAGAAGGTCGCGAGCTTGATGTTGACGGAGCACCTGATAAACCTCGTAGAGGATATGAAAGAGAGAGGATCTCTGAGAATTTGCAGAAGTTTCCCTAGTGATATCATGGCTTGGAATGAGGGTGGATAGAGTGATAAGAGTGAATGCCTCTGATCCTACGGTTGGGTGGAAAGGTGAACACCCATAGTCAGTTGTCTTGTTGCAACTTGTAATATATAAGTATTGCATAAACCCTATGCACTTGAATTGAAATGCATGATTTGAATGCTAGTATTTGTGCTATACATATACCTCCTGGATATAGGATGGAATGATATTGTGTCAAAATGTGCCTCACGTGAAATTGATGGTAATAATGCTTATTGTTGTAAGATGACAATTTTGGCCTCTATGCTAGTTGGAAACTCCTCAAGGTGTTTTCCCAAGGATCAACTTCACAATTCTAGAGTCGGGCTAGACTCAACGGGACTGCCACAGTCCTATTGATCCCTCGATAATACCTTTCCATGTAATAGAACTTGAGTTTTGTGAATGGAAGGAACTTCCTTCAAACCATTCGTGCAAGATACCAGGGGCCCATGCCCACAACCTTAACAAAATTTTGGCTAAGAGTTAGGGGTGTAGCCTCTTGGGCTTAACAAATTTCCATAGGACCAGGACCATGGAACCCTTCGCTACACTTAAAAAGGAGCTAAGTTATTCAGGACTTCAGGGTGAATGAACATTGAAACATCCTAAATGCGTCGAAGGTGACCTGTGAGACCGATAACTTAACGATTGACCAACAATTGGTAGTCATTTACCCATTATCGTGGGATTCATACCATTGTTAAACCTTGATCAACTTATCGATCATGAGGTAACGTGAGTCGTCGATCTAAGAACCTTCGGGACCCTTTCTAGCCATCGAATGCAAGCCATGGTCATTCGACGTTGACCCACTCTGGGAGAAAAAGGGTGTTAAACAGTCAGAATCTCTGAATGTCAAACTTGCGAAGTAGTGTGGACCGTAGATCTAAGGATACTTTGGGACCCTTCTCGACCGTTAGATCTAGTACAGTGGAAAGATAGAGTAAGATGTACCAATAACCGACAACAAGCAGTCATCCTTGTGTTATGATCTTTCCGGTAGGTAACCCTTCAGGGAATTATTGGGTTAAGAACTGTAAGGGATGCGAAGTCGTGAAGCCCTGAAGTGGAAAAATCATTTCCACTATTAGATCATGGGGGAAAGATTCAGGAGTGATGGGGCCGTTGATTGGAGGGTCCGTTGGGACCCTTTCTTAGTCATATGATCTACTAGTGGAAGGAAGGCCGAAGCATGTGACAGGAAGTCTAGAAGTCCATAACTTTAGGGATTTGGGAGGTTTGACAAGTTGGTGCATGAGAATATCTCTGAAGGTCGAAGTGACATAAGAAGAAGACATGGACAAAGTACATGGTGGAGTCTGACCGTGTGATAGAGTTGGCACATGTCACCCCCTAGTTAAGCCATGTGTCCTACTGACTCATCACCCAGGTTATAGGGTTGGAGATATGGGAACCATCTGTCAAGTGGTGTTAGGTGCCACTTTTTTTCCAGGTGGAAGATGGTAGTAGGGTCACACATGTAGAATTCCACAAATGCAAGAGGGACATGCTCCGTGATTCTGGGACTCTGAAACTCCAGGTGTTTGGAGTGATAAGACATAAGCTACATTGGGGCCGAAGGCCAGAGCCAGGTGTAGTGGTCTTTTGGCATAGTAAAGATATGACAGTGACATGAGATACGTGCAATGCATCTTGCTGGTGTTTTTTGGGTTGACAGGTGTCTCCCTAGGAGTGGCCTAATATTGAGACCAAAGGAACTCCAAGCTAGAGTTGTGAGCCATTGATCTAAGGATTCGTTGGGGACCCTCCCCAACCATTCGATCAACTAGTGTAAGTAATTCGGTGAAGTATTACTCCAGGAGATTTGATATGTTGGTGCATAGGTCATACGTCGAAGTGTCGAAGGCCGAAGTATGTTGCAGGAGTTCTAGAACTCTGAGACTTCGGGTCTTCGGAGATGTTGTAGACCTATACATGAACAATGGAGAGTCGAAGGCTTGGTATCTGTGAAGATGAAAGATATTCACTGTAACCACCCCTCTAGTGGCCATGTCATCGCTAAAGGATGATGACCGAGGTAGATTCCATGCTAGGTGGGATGGTACGAATAAGGCAGAGCCACGTGGGTGTCGCATGGCCTTTGACCAGTGATGCCTAAAGAGCTTTGGAAGGCCATAACTTCCAATCCAAAACTCGGATTTGAGCATGGTAACAGTCGTTGGAAAGCTCTTGGAGAGAAGAAGACAATGGTGCCTCTCTTCGACGAAATCAAGGAAGTTGTAGGAAGGAAACTTTTTTTATACCCCATTCATTAAAAAGGCACTTAGGGGTCGTGTGTGTTACAAAGTGGAATCAGAGCGGGTAATAACACTTGGAATACTTGGGCTCATGAAAGAGTCAAGTGATTTTTTTTCTCTTTCTTAAAAAAATTTAAGGGAGAGGGCACCCTACCCTACCCTATCTAGCATAGGATGATTGAAACACAGGCCTAGATGGGCCGAATAATAGTCATAAGAATAGTGTACGAAGGCTGAGATGAGTCTGTTGAGAGTATTAATTCCATATGGAATTTATCTGCATAAGTTCCTTGATGAGAAGGATGCAGATTAAAATTCAGTTGGGATTTTACCCAATGAGATTGAATCATGCTAGATAGTGGCAGAAGAAGCCTATCATTTCTTTTGAGAAATGATAGCTAGTCCTACAAAAGTGGGATTATGCTGAGGGGAATTAATAATAAAACTTGGATGCAAATGGCATAAACCTATTTTAAGGAATACTTAAGTCCAGAAGGAAAATGGACTGAATAGGTGGAAGGAGTTTCCAAAAAGTGGGCTTAATGAAGCCTCTATTAATTAAAAGTGTTGATTAAATGAAGGATTTGGCATTGGGAGTACAATCCTCCATGTCTAGAGGCTTTATGGAAGTAGGTGAGATCAACCTACTTGACCTGTCATAACTAAAAAACTTCCTACTGGGGTAATCCCTCCTTGTAAAATAAAAGAAGTCATGTGGACTGAGAATGAATCTCATGGAAGAAGTGGAATGACATGAGCAAGTTCAAAATCTCATGGTTGTGCTAAAGAAATGTAAATCCCTATTAACTAAGGGTAGGTCTATGCATGAAAATGAAAAAGGTAATTAAGTGGAACTCGTCTACACTGCAGACATGGGTACAATGCTTGGTGCACAAATATATGTTGAAATGCATATCACAAAGATAGAGCATGCATATAACATGCATATATACTTATTATAGTCTACCATTGGATGTAAAATATGGTGATTTCATGGATCATATGGTTAATGATGATCTAACTATAGAAGCATAAGTAAAATGATGATGATGTTGAGGAAGAAAGAGAAATGGGCCTGGTTACCATTTTTTGAAGAGGGAGAACATGTGCAACTCTCTGGTTCTGAAGGGAACTGAGAAAAAAAATTGTTTCTGGGTGCAGGAATTGTTGGGCAGTGTTTTTCTAATCAAGATGATAAACAGAGCTGCAAAAATATGGGTGATTGAGTGAGAAATCACAACAACCTCCTTTGCTTGGTGGATAGAAAAATAATATGCCAGAATTCCTATGGGAGGAGGAGAGTGACCTCCATCCCTGCCTGTTGTTGAATAGAAGGAATAATTATGGGTGTAATAATTGGGGCTGATCTACATGCACAACCTATCTTTTGGTTTTTTTTAATGAGTATATACATAAACAACTAGAACATTTACAAAAAAAAAAGAAAAAAGGAAGGAGATAGACTTTCTTGCTAATACTAATTATGACCTAAAGATGCTCTAGAGTTCTGCATTAAAATACTTAGTAAGTAACAAACTTCAAAATTGTATTTGGGCTTTAAATAAATAGTCCAAATGTTATTAGACATTAAAATTCATGATAAATGAGGTAAAATGGTTAATGAAATGTTGATCTTGAATGTGGTAAAGGAAGTGTTGGGGAACTTCTAGATGACCAATGGTTCAGGTTGACATCCAGAGGTGGATAGTATCCATATAAAGTATGGCTTGATATGCTCAAGTAGTAGTGAGAGGGAATCTATAAAAGGATTCCCTTGATAAAAATGTTTGTTAACAAAAAATGGTTTGAGGCATGAAAAATAATCTTGATAAGTTGTCTTTTTGTCTTGGGAACTATTGGAATTGCCCAGATGGTATTTTTGGATTGTTGAATAACTTTATAGTAGTTGAGGAAAAAAATTCTCCTTGGTGGTTGTTGTCGTACGGAAAGGAGCACATAGTTATGATTATGTCTGTTAAACTTGCCATGTGGATATCATGTGAATGATTGCAGTCTCTCAATAGAGAGGGAACCTCAGTGTTGAGTATATCTATGAGAATTTTCATAAGAATGGCAACAAGATCCTTGGGAAGAGGATCTGGAAGTATGACATGTCCATGTGTATGAATGACATGGAAAAGGTGCAAGCAATGAGCTTGCATGATGAATGTTTGGCTATGTTTGTATATGCTTGAGTGCATGGATTTAAGGCATTGTGAGGTTTCTTGATATGGAGACCGATATTAAGACCATATAGATATGAATGATATCAATGTGCAAGTGATGCACATGTATTATGTAAGATTATATGTATACTAAATGCGCAATGTGACTTCCTAAATGAGTAAAATCTAAGGCAATGATTTCACTTGCCAAGATTGAATGAATACCATGGATGCATGGCCGGCTCTATTCTGAAGAGTCATGGAAGTTTCTTTTTGAATGATAGCTTGAGGGGAATGTGTTCCATTCCCTCAAGAAAGGCTAGTATAAATAGATGAAAGAGTAAATGAGCAAGGATGTTATGTTGTCATGATAAAGGGCAACATGATTATGCCTTTGAGGACGGTATGAGAACTATTATGAACAATCATGAGTTAAATGATTTTAATGTAAATATGTATGTGAGATGAAAAATACACCTATGGTAGATACACATAGGATTATGATTATGCATGTGGTTAAGTGCATCGTGGATGTAGGTTAACAAAACAAGGAATATGTGTGGATAAATAATCTAGATGCATAACAACGATGCATGTTTATATTCCTTATGGAGTATTTCATAAACAATTGAAGCTAACTCAAGGTTGAGGCCATAAAAGATAGTGATGGATATCCAATAAGGAATTTGCATGCCGAAGGAGTTCCCTATGAAGCAAATGTGTAAGGACTTTGTCAGGAGAACATAGTCACAACCTTAATGATTGTTGAAAATTGGGCAGTGGGATGCAAGCATATATATATATATATAAGAACCCTAGATTACATTCTAAAAAAAAATGTATGATTGGAAGACTAACAAATGAATGTTGACCATTCTGATAATTGAATGGTAATGTGAAGAATGCACAGGTTCATGATTCATTATGAACAAAAAGTTTGCTATTGGAGCATGTCAATGTATCCAATAGGTTAGTGTGATCCTAACCGAGGATGATCAAGGAAAAGAGTAGGAAGATCCCAACAGGGGGTAGATTGCATAAGCAAAGAAGGAGAAAAGGAGGAATACTTTTCTCACACTAAAAACTCCGAATTGTTTAATAGAGTTGTAAGTCTTAGAAGAGTAGTTGTGGAAACAAGTACAACTGGAAAAAGGAAAATAAATAAATAAGTAAGTTTGAATGCATAGGCTTGATTAACCCGTGATAAGTAAAGGTAGTGAGGCCTTGAAAAATAACTCATTTGGACTGAAAGTCCAGGGCTGTGTAGAAGGAGTTGGAAAAGGGAAGAGTTCCTTGCCCCCTTCCTTGTTGTTTATTGTATTTCTCTACTACGAGAGATCAATTTACTAATGCAGGTAAGTGTTTTGGCATAAGGATGTTGATGGTCGTATGATTATAGAATACAACTGAAAATTGGATTGTGATTGCACTAGCTAACACATTAAGGAGTAATGTGGTAGAGTGCATACAAATATGTGGGGGAATATCTGAAATTTATTTATTGATTTAAATGCTATGATACATGCATTATGTTTTACATGACGACTAATATATATATATATTTGTGATGTATGTCATGTATAAGAAATGATTGGAGTTGTTGGGAAAGGACAACTGCCAATGGTAGATAACCTTTGATAAAGGATAAATGCAAGAAGGTTGTTGTTGAAAGATTGTTGAAGGGACTTTGGGAGCCACATGGAGCACTAATGATGGGGTAAAAATAAGAAAAAGGGTGCTAGCAACCAGAAAATGTATAAAAATGTTCATGCCTATGTGGCATAAGGTATGGAGGGATTTGGGAAGAATCCCCTTTGAATTATTTTAATTTCTTACTGATATGAGAATAATTTTTAGTGGCTATTGTATGCCATTGCTACCCAATCAGAGTAAGATTTAGTAAATAATAATCTAAATAATAGAGAGAGGAATTCTACGCCAGTCAAGGATGAGCTATAATCCTTGCAAGAAAATGCATGAGTAAGGAGTACCATGGGTACAAAAACCAATCTAAGGAGGTTGGGAATAAAGGTACTCATAGTTAGCTCATTGCATGGAATGCATTGAAGAAATGCATGTT
>ML787014.1:1186672-1200206 GCA_009831015.1 Picea engelmannii
CTTCCTGGGAGAAGAGGGAAAAGGCACACAAATGGGTCTGAGGACGATTCAGAAAGGAGAGAGCGTGTGAGGCTCTCGATTTTTAGAGAATAACTAAAAGAATAAGTTTTTCTCGTTACAAGAGTGAAACAAAGGAGGAATTTGGTCACTGAGGGAGAGAATTGTTGAAAAGAATGCACGAGCATGTGCAATAGAAAGATCAAAGAACTCGTGGAAGGGTTATGAACTGGAGCATAGAAGACTCAAAGACTAGGTTGTAGAAAAATAGGGCCACGGGCTTGGTGTTGGATGGAAAGAAACTGATGCCGGAAGGAGAGGGAGTTGAGGGAAAATGTAGTTGTGAAGGGACTCTCTTGCACATAGAAAATCCAACTGGGAAGGAATTTGATAAACCCCATGGAGGTCTTGAGATCAGTGGGGAAAAAGGAGACTTCTACTGCTTCCAAAGAGGTGGAGGAGAGTAACCTCCCCAATACCTTTCTTGATTTTGGAAAGAGAACTCATAAAACCTGACTTGAGAAGAAGGTCACGAGCTTAATGCTAAGGGAGCACCTGATCAACCTCACAGAGGTTATGACCGAGAGAGGATCTCCGATAATTTGCAGAAGTTTCCCTAGTGATATCATAGCTTGGCATAGGGGTGGCTAGAGTGATAAGAGTGAATTACTCCGAGCCTATGGTTGGGTGGAAAGGCGGACACCCACAGTCAGTTTGTTGGTTGCAACTTGAAATAGATAAGTATTTCATAACCCTATGCACTTGAATTGAAATGCATGATTTGAATGCTTGTATTCATGCTATACATATACCTCCTAGATATAGGAGGATGATGACATGATATTGTGTCAAAATGTGCCTCGCATGAAATTGATGATAATAATGCTGATTGTTCTTCTACAAACTATTGCATTTGAATGGTTGTAAGATGACAAGTTTGGCCTCTGTGCTGGTTGGAAAATTCTCAAGGTGTTTTCCAAAGGATCAACTTCATAGTTCTAGAGTCGGGACAGAATCTACGAGACTGCCACAGTATTGTTGATCCCTTGAGATTACCTTTCCCTGTTATAGAACTTGAGTTATGTGAATGGAAGGAACTTCCTTCAAACCAGTTGTATAAGAGATCACGAGACCATGCCCATGACCTTAACAAAATTTTGGATAAGAGTTAGGAGTGTCGCCTCTGAGGCTTGAAAAATTTCCATAGGACTAGGACCATGGAACCCTTCGCTACACTTAAAAAGGAGCTAAGTTATTCGGGACTCCGAGAGTCTGAAGCTCCGAGGTGAATGAACATTGCAACATCCTAAATGTGTCGAAGGTGAACTGTCAGACCAATAACTTAACGATTGACCAACAATTGGTGGTTATTTACCCATTATCGTGGGATTCATCCCCTTGTTAAACCCCGATTAGCTTCTCGGTCACGATTTAACGTGATTCGTCGATCTAAGAACCTTTGGGACCCTTTATGATCATCAAATGTGAGCTATAGTCATTCGACGTTGACCCATTCCAAGAGAAAAAGGGTGTTAAACAATCAAAATCTCTGAACGCTGAACTCACGAAGTAACGTGGATCGTATATATAAGGATCCTTTTGGACCTTTCTTAACCGTTAGATCGAGTACAATGGAAATATAGAGTAAGTGGTACCAATAAACGACATCAAGCAGTCATCCCTGATTTATGATCTTTCCGGTAGGTAACCCTTCGGGGAATTATTGAGTTAAGAATTGTAAGGAACGCAAAGTCGCGAAGCCCCAAAGTGGCGAAATCCTTTCCACCGTTAGATCACGGGGGAAGGATTTGGAAGTGATGGAGTTGTTGATTGGAGGGTCCTTTGGGACTCTTTCTTATACGTCCTATCTACTAGTGGAAGGAAATTCGAAGCACATGGCAAGAAGTCTGAAAGTCCGGAACTTCGAGGATCTAGGAGGCTTGACAAGTTGGTGCATGAGAATATCACCAAAGCGTTGAAGGTCGAAGTGACATTAGTAGATGGTGTGGCCAAAGCACATGATGGAATCTAACTGTGTGACAGAGCTTCCGCATGTCAGCACGTGGTTAAGCCATGTGTCCTACCGACTCATCACCCAGGTTATAGGGTTGGGGATATGGGCACCACGTGTCAAGTGGTGTCAGGTGCCACGTGTCTTCTATGTGGTAGATGGTAGTAGGGTCACACATGTAGAATGCCACGAATGTAAGAGAAACCTACTCCGGGAGTCTGGGACTCCGGAACTCTGGGTGTTTGGAGTGCTAAGACACAAGCTCCAAAGGGGCCAAAGGTCGGAGCCACGTGTAGTGGTATTATGGCATAGTAAAGAGATGACGGTGATATGAGATACATGCCATGCATCTTGCCAGCGTGTTTTGGATTGACAGGTGTCTCCCTAGAAGTGGCCTAATACTGAGACCAAAGGAACCCTGAACTAGAGTTGTGAGCCATTGATCTAAGGATTCATTGGGGACCCTCCCCAACCATTTTATCAACTAGTGGAAGGATATCGTAAGTACTTCGGTAAAGTCTTATTCCGTGATATTTGATATGTTGGTGCATAGGCCATACGTCAAAGCGCCGAAGGTCGGAGCATGTGGCAGGAGTTCTAGAACTTCGAGACTTTGGGTCTTCGGAGATGTTGTATACCTGTACATGAATGACGGAGGGTCGAAGGCTCAGTATTTGCGAAGACGAAATATATTCCCTGTAACCACCCCTCCAGTGTCCATGTCATCGCTAAAGTATGACGACCGAGGTTGATTCCGTGTCACGTTGGATGGTACGAATGAGGTGAAGCCACGTGGGTGTCACATGGCCTTTGACCAATGATGCCTAAAGAGATTTAGAAGGCCATAAATTCCAATCCATAACTTGAATTTAAGCATGGTAATAGTCATTGGAAATCTCTTGGATATCAAAAGAAAATGGTGCCTCTCTTCGAGGAAATGAATAAAGTTGTAAGAAGGAAAAAAAAAATTTACCCCATCCCTTAAAAAGGTACTTAGGGGTCGGGTGTGTTACATGATAGTTGATAAAAAAATGATGACTTGGGATAACCTCCTAAAGAAAGGCTTCTTAGGGTCCTCAATATGTCCTCTTTTCCACAACCAAGTCGATTCCATTGAAAAATTATTCAAATCCTGCTCCTTCTCCTCATAGCTTTGGGATAGAAGTAAACTAATCTTTTGTATATCAGGGCACAACAGGAACAACATCAACAAAAAATAAAAAAAATTGGACTCAATCCCTCACTCATAATCCCATCGTCAATCAGGACTGGAAACTCCTCCCGAGATTTACATTATGGGAAACCTAGAAGGAGAGAAACTGACGAATCTTTAAAGCAGAGTGCACTTCCCCAAATGAGATCTGGAGGTGAACAAACAAGTCCATTGAAGAAACTATCTACACCCAACACTATAAATATTAGGACTGGAGGAGTAGTCAACATGAACAAAACATCTTACTTACTTTGAGTCTATATCCTAGTCACATGCCCCTTCTTTCGACTCAGGATTCCACTCTTCCCAGGGTGCCTTCTGGTTGGTCTCCCCCTCCTCCTAGATTCATCAAACTGAACTTCGACATAGAATATAAAGGAAACCTGGGTATCATGCTATGGAGGAGTTTTCAAGAGTGAAAATGGTCGCATTCTCTGAACCTATGCAAGGAAGCTAGCAATCAATAGTAATAATGTCGTTGAGCTACTCGCCTTGGAGGAAGGATTAGTGATTTCTTGAATAGAGCACTTCACCAAACTGGTGGAAAATGGAAACTCTCAAATCATTATCCATATGGTAAAGCATATGCAACAGGGCTCCCTGCTCTCCAAGATATCTACCATTTGGCACTTAGAGTCGTCCTTAGTACGTATCTCAATGCACATTAGCCACATATTGACTCTAATCCCAGCTCATGTGAGATGGTCAACCAATAAAGTAGCAGATTGGATGGAAAATGATGGCATCCAAAGCAACTGGGACAAATGGGATATGCCATGGGACCCCACCAAGAAAGATAGGATAACAATGACTTTCTCTAACCTTGAAAAAATGTATTGTTGGCCTCGGGATGGGGTCTTGGGGATGCAAGTCCCATTGATATTATACCCCAAGGATAGCTTGAAAGGTGATCAGGTGGGGATGTACGGTCTGTTGGCACCCAAAGTTTCAGGGAAATATCGTGCACGTGCACAAATGAAGTTGTGCATGCCTATTCCAGTTTTGAGTGCACTCAAGCAGTTTCACTAGGGGTGATAGGGGGCATGCACGCTAGGTCAAGTTTTGTTATTACAAGCTAGTTTTTATTCTATCAAATTCACATCGGTCCAGGTTTTTTGATGTGCACAGAAATTAAGAAAACAATGCATGCATGCTAGAATCAAGAAAAGAAGCTTTGGGAAATCTCCCCGAATGATTACTACAAGGAACATGAGGGAACATGGAGTAGAAATTAGATGAGCTAGAAAGATAGTTGAGATTTCCAATATTCCAAAGAGGCTATGTGGAATGCATGTGGGTGACAAAAGCGTGCAGGACTAGAAGTCAAAGGAGTGAGTGGGTTAGAACTGAAATTGCCAGAGCGCTAGAGCTGAGAAGCAAATAAAAGGGAGAAACAACAAAAAAAACAGAGTCATCTCGTTAGTCAGTTGATTGTTGTTGTGATAGTTGTGGGTATTGTTGTCATTGAGATTGCTTTGAGCCTACATTTTGTAATGTCTTTGGTTGTAAGTTTGAGTCTTTCCCATTTGCAAAGTATAAAAGGAAGTGCATGGCATTGTGTAATGTAACAATTGGAAAATGTATACAAAATCAAGGCTTTGTTGTTGTCAATTTATGAGTTGCTTAAGGTATGTTTGTGGTGATGGACCGAAGATAATAAATCTGTATTGATTTTGATAATATGATATGTTATTCACATGTCAATTGAATTTTTTTTTTTTTTTGCATACTGTTAGTTGTTAAGTAGTTTTCAATGGATTGTCTGAATGCCAACTTGGATGGAATTTTGTGCAATTAGTCCTTCATCATCCTCGACACTAGACTAGATGGTCTATGTGACTCTCATGGCATCTTAGGTGAGAGCTTATTTTGTATTTGGCTTAGGATTGATATGTAGATGCCTTAGATTCTCTCTGTGACCCTCAACATTAAGAAAGATGTGTGCAAGTGCGAATGAGCCAAAAATGGTTCCATTGTTGGGACCTAAAGGTTTTTTACTAAGTGATGAAGGAGAAGAATGAGGTGGTATCCATATCGGGAAGAAATTCGATATTGGTTGATTGCTAAGGAAGATGAGTTTGCTCGACAAGAGACTCAAGGTATAAATATTAATGTGAAGTGATGGAAGGAAAGGTATCTCTATTATGATATGCATGAAATTTTCTTCATTGAATTTCCATGTCTATTGAATGAATTGATGAAAAGGTACACTACTACGAATACTGGTTTGATACCGCAAGAACCATTGGTCTGGGATCAAGTTACGATTGATAGGATGAAGGAATTAGATAATAAGTGGACTTGAGCCATCAATTCTTGGTTTGTTGGGGTGAAGGAAGGATATATAAATGAATTCGCTATTTAATACAATGGTTCTTTCAACAAGGTTGAAAGAAAGTTCACAAAAGGTCTTAGAAGAAGGTTGTTAGAATAAATCACACTCTGGATAAAAATGTTGTTAGTGGAGAAGAGGCTAATGTGCATGGAGCCCGATAGGATAATTAAGTAGACTCCCTTATCGCTAGGGGGGGGATGAAAATATGGGGGAAAAGTGAGAGAGGATATGGATCCATTGAGGAGAATCCAAAAGTTATTAACATGAGGTGAGGAATAGGATGGACCCATAAGACTAGAGGAGAGAGAGAGTTGAAAGGTACATAAGAAGAGTTGAATCAAGAAGGAGAGAAGAACAAAGAATCTTAAGAAAGTTATCAAGGGGTGGGCAATGAGGGGTTAGGCTCAAAATGAAGAGGAAGGAGACCACACCATGAGGAAGTGCATAATAATGTGTTGTGTCAGAGAAGAGAAAAGATGAGGATAGGCCTGTGAAGAGGCATAGAATTGAGTGTCGGGTATCCAGTGAATATACAGGTAGTAGTGGTAGTAGGGGCCCAAAATATGAAGTCCAAACCCCTTGGTTGTTGTAGAGTGCCACAACTCCAGAGGAAGATGAGGCACATAATAGAGGCATAGAAGTAGGAGAGGAAGATGGAGGATATCCTAGTGGTGGGGGAGAAGAGTTATAAATAGTGGATGTTCTTGCACAACTACAGGTAGGAAACTCTCTGGGTTACCTCAAAAGAAATGTTAGAAGAATATGGAGTTACCCCCCTGGCACAATTGTAGCCAAGAATAAAGAACAACAGACATCGAGGTGATTGGATTAGAATAAAGTGTAGGAGAAGAGAGAAGGGAAGTGATGAGTGAATAAGAAGACAAATTCAACACTACTTCATAAGGAGTATTAGTACCAAGGTCCCAAACACCCAACAGTTAGTTCGAAGGAAATAGTTTGAGATTGAGGATGGAGAATCAAGATAGTACCATGAGGTTACCCATGTTCTAGGGAATGGGTAAAGATGATGTATAGAAATATTAGTTCTCCTATGAGGAGATATGGTCTGTGAAGAGGATCACAGATGAAGCATCGAAGATTATGCAGCTGGAGACCACATTTAGGGATAGAGCCATGATGTGGTATATGAAGTACAAGGCCACTGCGCCAGTGGGAAATACAAGGTCCCTGACATAGATTAAGATAGATATGCTTAAGGAATTCTAAAATCCTAAGTCAGAGTCTCAATGTATTAGAAATATTAAGGAGATTAAACAGAAACCAAGATAAACCATGTGGGATTATGACCAATGGTTCAAGATTTTGTTGGATAGGTTGATGTTCTAGATATAGGAAATGTAGCATAGAGAATAGTTCATTGCAGGGTTGCTTCCCCATAAATGAGTCCCACTTACCCAACAAAAGGTGACTACTCAGGAAAAAGTAGTGGAGATTGCGATGCTCCTGGAGGCTACACCCAAAGGAAAAGAAACATCGACAAGTTTGGCACAAGTACAATCCCAGTTGGCCAACCTAATGATGCAATTGCAAGACATGGAAAATACAAAATTCATGCACGAGCACATATGGTGCACAACGTGAAGATCAGAGGGTAATCATAGAGATGAATGTCGTACATTGGGAAACTATATGTAAATGGGTGCATCAAGTCCATTTCTTGTTGGACCTCAGGCAGAGTGGTGCAAAATTTGCAAGTAGTGGGGCCATATATAACCGTTGAAATATAAGAGATGCATCATACTTCACTCTGTGAATTCTGAAAGTCCATGGGACATGATGTGAACAACTGTTGGTCACTCCAGTTGATGCAAGACCTTACCCATGATGTATTTCGGGTTCAAGAGGAACAAAAGGGTCGTGACCCTAGCAGTGTTGAAAGAGATGGCTATCAGGGAGGTCTCGAAGGTGACGATGGATGTAGTCGCTAACAAGGATACGGAGGTGGGGTAGCTAGACCCCCCACTTGTTTTAACTATGGATAAATAGGTCACATATCAAGATTTTTTACCAAACCACACACTCTCTATGGGTACTTCTACAGTCCCAAGCATGTTAGAAAATATTCCCCAGACTTGTTGAAGAAGTGGGAAGAGAATAAGGCACATTGCAACATGATGCATGTAGGGTCGTGCGGGAATCATAAAAATGATGATGAAGTAGATGTATGGGTGATAAACCAAGGTGGAGAAAAGACGGGAATGGTATTCGAGCATGGAAAAATCTCATGTAAAAGTCTAGAGGGGAAGATAAGAAAGGTGACACAACCCCCTCCTAAGTTTGATGTCGCCCAACAAAATTCATTTTTAAGCGATGCATAGAGGGCCATAGAGGAAGAAAGAGCACATGAAGAGATGCAACATGTGACACAAAGGTCACTTGAGGAGGCATGGATCCATGAGGAAGTTTAATGAGAAATGTAGAGGTCCCTGGAAGAGGCTCACGCTCGTAAAGAATTACAACGTGCCATGCAAAGGTCATTGGAGGAATCTTGTGTGTGCGAAGAAATACAACGTGTGATGCAGAGATCATTAGAAGAATCACGCAAACAAGAAGAGATACCATGTTTTGAACAAAGAGAAAATGAGGAACATTTGCTTGAGGAGTTGAAGCACATGACACACAAAGAAGCAGTATGCGACTTGGGTCGTGAAACAAAAATGAAGGATTAAGTAAGTAACTTCTTACATTGTTGTTTGAGATTGTTAAGTGATCTTGATGTTGTGAGAAAGTTGACACAAATGTTAGCAACTGGCATGGGAGAATAAGGGATGGAGAGAGCTATATTATCCCCCCTATTAGAAAGGGATTTATGCTAGGTGATCAAGCAAAAGGGCACAAGAAGAGAGTTTAAGATGACAACTGAACTCAATAGTTATGAAATGGATGGGGTCATGTTGGATTTGGGTTACGCCGTAAACATCCTTTTGAAGAAGTTATGGGAATTAATGGGTAAACCAAGTTTGGTTTGGTCACACATTGTTATCAGACAAATTGGTAAGTGAAGACACAAACTAATCTCCCTAGCTTCAACAAGAAATTAGAACAAAACAGAGCAGAATACAAGCTTCTCCTTAGATTTCATTGTAATGTAAACTAGTTCAAAGAGGGACAAATGGCATACCATTTAAACGTCGTTTGATCCTCGCTAGTATAATCCTTACTCCATCTTTGGATTTGTGGGATGTTGAACTTATTTAGAAGCACAAACCAACAAAGAGAGAGAACAACAATATATATATTCCAATGAAACCTATGCATAAGATCAAGGAGTTATACAATAAAAATGGAGACACTTTTATAGGGAAGAAATGTATCACTGCATTATATTGATGAAAGTGGAGAATACAACCTATGCTTTGATGTTGCAAGGTCCCTTCCAATGTCCCTTTTCTTCAACACACACACCTTTTCTCCAATTCTTTTGATAAAGTGTATTCACAACCTGACTTGGAAAGCTAAAGAAAATCTATCACAAGTACAATATTTAGCAGAATTTTTCATGCATAAGCAAACCTAGCCTTTCTCATGAGAGATACCTCTTTATATAGAGTGAAAGAGGGATGGATGAGGAGATTAGGATGATCCCACTCAATCATAGAAGCGGGTAAGATCCAAATAGATTGGAGGCGACCTCATCTTCTAGAAGATTCCATTCTAGAAGATTCCATTCTAGAAATTTCGTGAATTTCACCTTTTTCCTTTGTTTGAGCATCGTCGCAAGCACAAGAAGCCTGCGGCGACGTCGCAGTCCATTTTGGTGCAACATGCGATGATCAAGCATCGTCACACCCTAAGCATTTAGCAAGGTGCGATGATCTCCTTTGATATGTTTTTTAAGAAAAGAAAGATGATTCAATTTCTCATGGAGAAAGTCTCATTTATTCAATAGCTTCAGGGACAGAGAAGTGAATCATACACATATCATCAGTTGATCACAAGGGTGACCAAAATAATGTGTAACACCCATTCAACTGCAGTTGGAAAATCAATATAGGATATATATTATAAGGTGACTAGAGCAAGTTGAAGTGAACATTGACGGGGTGAAGAAAAAGGTTGACTTTGAAGTGATAGAGATTATGGATGATTATGATCCCTACCCTGCATTACTTGGCATTGATTTGACCTTCGATAACAATGCAGTGTTGAATTTGAAGAAGCGATAGATGTTGTTTGAGACTGACACTTTGTGCATGATCACACCTTTAGATCCTAATGAAGGGAATCGATACAAGGAATCAGTAGATGAGGATGTGCAGAGCTTAGTTATTGAGAGTATCTACAAGATCACAAGGTGCATGGAAGATTATGTCAATCCTACAATGGATTGGGAATTAAGCTAGTGGAGCATGAAGTCATATGCTACTGATTCAGACGATGCCATGGAAAGGTGGCAGAACAATATTTATGAAGTTTCAACAAGAAGATGTGCATGAATTACAACCGAAGTGCACATAGAAGAATTTGGATCCTAACGGTTTGATGGGTCAGATCTGGTGGGTGTGTTTACTACTTGGATGCAACACATTCTCTAAGACCATCGGGTTCGCACCCTCGTTACAGTGCTCATAGGAATACTTGCACAATGGTGGGTCGTGCATCGAGAACCTCCCCGTGAATGGGCAACAATGGAAGATTCAATGTGGGAAAGATTCAAATTAGATGTAGATATTTGTCGATACACATGTTCTTGTGAATGGTGGTGGATAGCCAAAAAAAAATGCGGAGTGCACAACCGATACCTAAAGGCCCAGTGTACGCTACTGAGAAATATCATTATTCTCCTGGTTCCTCAGTTTTCTACTGGGAAAGTCAAGGAGTTGCATATGCAAAGAATTGATATGGCTACACCATATGTTGTAATATAAAGAACGTCCACCCATTCAATCCCACTCAACCCCATTGAGAAAAGAGACAAGTCCCACAAGAGTAAGGGAGTAGTGGGTAGTCAATGGATGTCTCCATATCCAGAAGGGTCAAATGTAGTCCCACCGTGGTGAAAACTAACTGGATGGGCTCAAATGAAGAACCATTTTGACTTTCCAGGGGTCATTGAAACTAATTAATGAAGGGAACACTATTGCAGGGGTGTTTAGGAAGCATGTGTGGTGCTCCCGAAGAATAATACTTGTGCATGCATGGACCTGTCTACGTCATCACCATTCTGCCAAGATTCGACGGTGGTGAAATATTTTAATAATAACGGTTGATCTGAAAGGTAGTTACACCACATAAAATTCATTTAATTTCGATAAACTAGGATCATTAACTCCATGGAGAGGGGATAATTTACTCTATTTAGAATAAATGAGGAGTTAATTTTGGTAGTTGGTGGAAAGTTCTACATTATAGCTACAGTGATTGATCAATGTCCAGCATGACAACTTCAATGGCTGGGATGGAGGATGGTACCAACCAACTCAAGGAAAGGACTTGGAAATAATTCCATGATCAATGAATGACATGCACCATTATAGTTTCATTAGCTTAAGGAAATGTTGAGTGTTCTCCTTCATGATTTATTTCCTGAGTCTGAGAGGGCTCTTCCATTTCTATATTAGAAAGGTGTTGGTGGAAATAATTGCATAACTCCATTAGCTATTTTTGGGCTCTCATAACACAATCACTCTATCTTCCATGGCATCCTCAAGCAAACCCTAAGCATGACCAAAGTCTAAGGCCATGAAGGAACGATCAATTCTCGATACTGTGCTGCCATGTGGTGTATAGTTTGAAGGGTCGAAATTCAGGAAGATTTTTCTATTAAAATGTGTCAATTATAACGTCAAGGACTCCAATCAGTTCCCTGAATTACAGTTTGATAAATATACAAAGGTCATCTAGAAATAAGATGGTATCGAGTGAAGAGTGAACCAGAAATGGGTAAGGCCTTTAAGGAAATCTGAAATTCTCACCTTACTCAAATTTCCTCATTTCAACCGCACCCCAATTGTCCACGATTGTGTTCACTTCCTCCTCACCATGATGCATGGGGGATACCTGTGGTTGGACCAACCCTACCCTATTGATCAAGACACAATGCACTAGATTTCATGCCTTCCCACTTCTAGAGAAGATCCAATGGTTATACTTAAAGAAAAAAATTCCACTCAAGCGGAGCTATAATCTTTATTTGGCACATGAAGAGGTAAATGGGGGCTTGTCATCCCCAAGATCAATAATCCAATAGTCCAGTTTGCCACATATTTATTGGCTTGCAAGCTCATCCGTAAATGCCAAAAAGACAAATGCACTCTTGGGGTTTTCCTCACGACAGAGCAATGTGTTGAAGGAACTCAGATGGCCTAGGCTCAATACTTGCTCGATGATTTTATCATCGATTTCCTTGATGCTCAATATTGGGAATTTTTTTTCATTACAGTTGGGTCATTCTTTTGTTGGGTATGGTGATGTGGAAACTACCATAAGGATTTGAATCAGACGCAGAAGGATCTGTCTCGTTCGTTTCCCCCCGATTCTTGACTCTCTAGCATCCCAAGAGTTCTGATGTCTAGGGAAAAGTTTCCAAATCCTTCCATTAGTGGTTCACATAGTTAATTATGGATTTCAATGAAATGGTCTACATCCCGACATGACTTTTCGATAGGTATGCTGATTATCTTGAATTTAAATGTGATTTTCATAATGTTTTTATTTCTCCCCACGTAACCAATGATAAGACAAAGGCCAAGCTTCCTTTCTATATTATGGAAAGGGACATCCTGGATGGTGTGACAATTTGGAGGACCAACTACCAACCTTCCTTCTCTATGGTCCAAGATGAATTCAAACTGTGGACCAAGAAGTCCCAAGAGAAAAGGCGGGTTGTGGTTGTTGCTCAACATAAGACAAGGTTGTTGCATATAATATCCAAAAGTAAGGTTCCAAGGAATGAGGGTCACCCCATTCATATGAGGATATTTAAAGCGATAGTGGGTTTGAGGCAGAGGCAAAGACAACCAAGAAACATAAGCAATCTTCCAAGAATTAGGTTCTTCCCCCTATCAACCTTGACACCGACACAAACCATGACCGTCCACCCTCCTTGCGTGTGACCCCAATTGACGAAGAGGTCCCACAACCCTCATCCCGATCGAAGGTCTGAGTTGGTTCCGAAAAACGTTGACTCGCAACTACCATGAAGCAAGTAGAGACTGGCTCCCAAATGCCTAGCCGAAAAATAGCCAAATTGATGAAGGAGCTTCATGCTCAATTGGCCAAACATCAAGCATTCCAAAATGATATGGTAAGGAAGGTGGAAAATCTAGGTCAACAACTTTCTTTACCCTCACCAATGGAATCTTCACCCTAGGAACCCCAATCCATCAATGCTCYGGGATTGAGCCACCAAAATKTTTTRAGTGTCATYCTGCTYGCCATGATCCCCTTTGACTCATCCAAGRTAGATTTTGACCTTTCCTATGTCCCTACTRTCGAKATGGGGGAGAGAAACCAATATCTCTCCCAAGATCACACCCAATTACGCCTTCAGTTTATCTAATAATTCTCGAGCCATGCAGACAYYGGGWYTCAATTGYAGCAAGAATCAACTGTGTGACAAAAAMRTTAAGTTGCCTGAMAAAAYCTCCAACAAATGCATATTTCTAAGGTTAACGCACATACAAAAAGTAAGGAACAATATSAAGCCATTCTAGCTTGTCACAACAATATATTCACTGCTTTGGRTGAGGMTTACTCATAGGTGTGTAAGAATGAGTAGGTCCAACATYAGATCTWGACACCATAGAAACTTAGAGTGGTTACTCAGCGTATTCATMTCCTCTAATCTCAGAATTCAAAAATTYGTGCGCAAATTCAAGAGTTAACACTAGAGGAGATAGAATTACAGAAGAATATTGCAATAATAGAGGTTGTTGTCTGGGATGGGYGGAGTAGATTGAAAGAATTTTTGGGAGTGGTTAATTGTAGCTCCACCTTGTGGACCCATTTAAACCCC
>ML787014.1:1221521-1244124 GCA_009831015.1 Picea engelmannii
AAAAACAATAAGTGCATAATCATTAATGACAAATATTTCTTCTCTTGTAGCTTTACTCAATGAAGAAAACAAAGAAGCATTCTTATCCATGTGATGGGTACAACTAGAGTTCTATCCACTCACTTTAACAAGCATGAGCATGTATTTCCTAAGAAGCACTAACAAAGAAATTTTAGTTGTATCCCTTACCTTTTGAAAGTCAATGTTGTAGGTTGGTTGGTTAGTCAACTCATTGACACCTTGCCTTAAGATTCTTGACCTTATCCTCAAGATATTTGGTCTTCTTCCAACAAATCTTCTTGACACACCTTTCCACAATATCGATAGGTCTTATTCTTCTTGCCTTTATTAGTGAATGGTTAATCACCATGCTTCTTCTAGTCAATCTCAATCTGGTCAACACAATCCTTATCATGTTAACCTCCATGATCTTTCCATTGACTTTATTCTCAATCCCTTTCTCTATAGTTTTTCCAACCTTTTCCTTTAAGGAGATTGCTTAATATTGAGTTTAACTTCATCATGCAAATTTTCTTATGCCCTAATTAGAAAACCACAAACAAAATCAAAGGTAAAGTCCTTACCATTTTCTTTCCTAGAATCCCACCTAACACAAAATTTTAAACATAAAACATCATAAGATGTCTTCAAATTCATTAAGATTAGTTCTATAAGCTAGTTTTCTTTCTTCATAAAATCCTTTCCACGTTCATTGAATTTCAATTTGAAGCTCCTTCATCCTAGCCAAATAGAATTCAATCATGTCAAAGGAGAGATAACTCATAAAGATCAACTCTTTCTCAATATACATAACCTAAATTTCATTGACCTTGTTGATTAGTGACTTTAATTTCTTCCAAAATTGATTCAGATGATCAATCTTGCTTGTATGAAAGTAAATCTCCCTAACGATGTAGGTCATTATAACTATTACAACCTCTTCCTTCTTCCCATTAATGATGAACTTCTACTAATCATCCTTAGGGTCTAGAAATGTAATTTTGGTAAATTTCCATAGTAGTTTACTCTTCAACAACATTTACATATCTTGTGTCCACATTTGGCATAGTTGTTTCCATTCGCAACCACAACCAAAATAGATGACAAGTCATATAATTATCCATTTTGAATCACACATCCTGATTTAGGGAGGATTTTGGTCCCCAAAATATTTATTGAAGTAGGTGAGAAAAATTACCCTCCGCCTTCTCCCCGGAGAACCATTTGGACTTGCTTGAAAGTTGTCATTCTAACCCAATCTACCAGAGTTCATATTGGCCCCATCCAATTGTTCTAGACTTCTTCTACAAAATGTAACCTTTTGCTTATTCTACCTAAGCTTATGGTGCTAATTCCTCTATGGTAGGTAGGAATCGCTCATCAATTTATTGGTCTAACAAGGAAGGATCATAAAATTTCGTATTTTCTTCATAAGTAAGTGCACAAATATGGGGGTAGACTAAGTTTGTAGGAATTATCACCCACCAGGGTATTTTTTAAGGATTCAAATATTATACCTTAGTATAGTATTCTAGGTGATTATTTTAGATTGAAAAAATCATATATACAGATATTTAGGAAAATATTCAATGAAAAAATACAATTTTCTATTAAAACTTGTAAATTTTGGCGAATATTATCAATATAAGTATATTTTGTGTAAAAAATGGGAGAAATTTTAAAGTGAAATTGGTCAATTTGCAAATTCATTTTTTGAAAAAAAATGCCAAAAAGAACTAATTGGTAAAAAACCACCCCTGAAAAATATATTGTCACCCACCTTCTCCAACACTTCAAAAGGACCATACTACAAAGCCTTGATCTTCTTTCTAATACCTTGCAGCCTTTTTGTTTAGATGCAACCAAACAATGTCTCCCACCTTGAATGTTTTCTCAATTTCATGTTGGTCATGTAGGGCCTTGTACTTTTCCTATGACTTCTTCAATGTCTCTTGTACTTGTAGATGGATCTTCATGATCTTGTGAATGATTCTCCTGTGGTGTCTTCCCTCAATCTTTCCATATACAACATCTACGGGTGAAGGTGGAAAATACCAATTTTCAAAAGGGGACTTATCGATAGATGTATTGACTACTCTACTATAAGAATGTTGAATATAAATCAAATTTTCATCCCATGTCCATGGATGCTTCTAATTATAACCCCTCAAAAGTTGAACCAATTACATGTTCACTACTTCTTTCTACCCATTTGTCTATGGATAGAAGGCTATAGATCTCTTTAGATTGGTGTCCATCTTCTCCCAAAGTGTAGTCCAAAAGTCATTAAGAAATTTGGTATCTCTATCTTAGATGATGCTTCTTGGTATCCCAAATTCCACCCATACCTTTTCAAAGAACATGTTTATTGTGTTTTGTCCCTTGATATTCTTTTTACAAGGCTTGAGAATTCACATCTTGTTGAACCTATCAACTACCACAAATAGATAATCATGCCCCATCCTAGTTCTTGGAAGACCACCCATGAAATCCATATAAAGGCTCTCTCATGGTCTAGTAGGTATAGGTAAGGATGGTTTACCTTGTTTATATTATTAAGCTTGTTGGTACAACAAAGTATGCATCCTCTAATAAATTGAGCTACATCTTTTTGCATTCTAGGCCAAAACACATACATTTGTAAGTTGGAAACTATCTTCCCAATACCAAAATGCCTTGCAAATTTGGAGGTCTGATCCTCTCTGAGAATCAACGTTCATTCACCTTTAGGAATGTAGAGCTTGTCTATATTGTAGAGAAACCCATTTTGAATATGAAAGACAACCTTACTGTCACATTCTTCTACATGAACTTGGCCTTGCGGCTATTGAAACATCTCTTTAAAGTCCTCATATTATGTGTATGCCTCTTTGTATGCATCATGGGTCAAAGGCTTTGTGTGCATAAGAGTTACCAAAGCTATAATATTGTATGTGGGTGGACTTGAAAGCATTCCTTCCAAATTATTAGTGCTACCCTTCTTATATTTGATGATTATATGAAATTGTTGTAAAAACCCCATCCACATGTAGTGTTTGATTTCTTGAAGCTTACTATGGATCTGCAAGTAATACAATGACTAGTGATTAGTGTGGATTATGGTATCCTTGTTCATTAGATAGTTCTCCCACTTATTAATAGCTTGAACTAAAGCATGGAATTCCTTACCATGTGTATGTTAATTCATGACTCCACCATGCAATGTTTCATAATGATAGCATACCATCTTACCTCCCTACATGAAGACTACTCCCATAGCACATCCATTTGCATGCATCTCCACTTCAAAAGGCTTCAACAAATTGGACAATGCAAGAAATGATACTTGCTTGATGTCTCATTTCAACTCATCAAAATTTTAGAATCCCTTGTCGTTGGTTGTTATGAAATGGAGTGGTGTATCCATAGCTAAAAATGATACTATTAAATTGTGTATGTATAATTTTGCTACCCCACAATGCTCATAACTTTAATGGCATTAGTAGGATTTTGACACTTGAACATGGCCTCCATTTTCATGGGGTCTATCTTGAGTTCCCGTCCACCAATCACATACCCCAAATACATCAATGATTGTTGAGAAAATTCACATTTCTTAAGGTTTTCCAGTAGTTCATTCTTTTCAAAGTGTCTAACACATACATGAGATGTGAGATATGTTCTTCCCAGGTAGAGCTATAAACCAACATGCCATCTAAGTGCATTATTACAAATGAATATAGAAAATGATGTAATATTGTTAGAATATTGAGACATATAAATAAACATGCAACAATATTAAACACAACAACCTTACTAGTCTCTCCTCCTATCCATATAACACCAACATTTAATCATAATAAGAAAGAGATAAGAGAAAAAAGAGTACACTAGATATGCATGGTAAACCATATAACAACAAAGTTTAATCATAATAAGAAAGAGATAAGAGAAAAAAGAGTACCCTATATATACATGGTAAAACCCCAAAATGGGGAAACATCCACGTGAAGGTATTGTATTTTTATTTCTTCATATCTCTCCAATCTTACACATGAGCTCCCACACATCACACTCCATCTTCACATAATTCCAATGTATATGATTACTATGTAATCCTTCATTTCAATGTACCTCATGGGTCTCTCTTACCTCTATTATATACCAAGAGGTATGGAGGAATTACATCCCAAAGTACATGTGGGATAAAAGTAATTTCATCTCTTTATATAATGAATGGTAACAAGAGTATATTACTTCATGATGCATGTGGGATAACTCTTTTACATAAGATTAAGCATTATTACCTTCCAAATTAATACATTCCAACAATACCACACAAGTCATCATTACATATTCCAACACTCCCTCTTAATGATGACTAGGGAGAAGGAACACATATGGAGGAAGATTGCATTACAATACCTTCCAATATTCCCTGCAAGAATAAAAAAGAAAATACCTTCTAGAGGAAGATGAGATTACATTAACATCCCCCCTTAATGAAAACTTCAAGAATTTCCCAGAAGATGTGAATAAGAACACACTTTTCCTCGTGTATTTGATGAATATAATAATCGCTTCTCATTGAATCATGAAATTGTGCCCGAACCAAGTTGTATGATGAACTCTTGTAGAACACCAAAACAGTGTATAGAAACCTCAAATGGCCAAATTTACAACAGAACATGTGGCTAGAAGACAATCATCACAGCCATAACTCAACTGATAACTAACAAAACACCACAACAATGTACAAAAACCTTAGATGGCCAATATAACAAAACTTGTGGCAAGCAGACAATTGTCCCAACCAAGATGACAAGTGCAAGAATATTGCAGAAGATAGTATTAAGAATACAATAACCCCATATCTATAAATCAAATTTTTTCTAGCAGACAATCTTCACAACCAAAGAACTCTATTGAAGATTAGATTGCGAATACAAGACCCCAATGGTCTATCCATCAAAAAATTATCCCCACAAATAATCATCATGACTTTACAGTAGAAGATGACACTTCATTACATTACAATATTACTGGAATATGGTGATATGAAACATAATTGCATTACATTCCCCTTCAAAACATCCTAGATAAAGTGGAAAATAGTTTCAAGGATAAGTTGAAGAGAGGAACAATGTAGGAAGCCATTACAACAACAATCATATCCTCAATAAAGTTCAAGAATAATACACTTGCAATAGTCAAGAATCAGTGTTGAATGACAATATCGTTATGTTTAGAAACTCAAAATATGAACAATCTGTAAAACCAAGCTATCCCATAACTCTTCACAAAAATCCCATGTGGAGAAAGTGAAGCAAATAAAGAGTTAATATGCACACAAGAACTTCCAAGAGTAAAACATATAATGATCATGATAAGACAAAAAATAATGAAATTGCTTTTATACAACAAGGGTCAGCAACAACATATAAATAGAGAGAAAAATATGATCAAAAGAAAAAATGATATCTCTTGAAAAATATACCCATTAAGAAACTAAGACTTAAGCATTGTATGGTTTCTTGTTGTCACAGTGATAAAATTATAGAGATATATGCTCCTGAAAATCTCAAAACATATCTTCCACATAGGTAGGTTAGTGAGAAGCAAAAATAAGGAACAAGGGACAATCTCTGCAAACATGATGAAAAAACTAAGAAACTAAACCCTAATGCAAAAAGACAAGAAGTTAATGATAAGAAAAAACAAAATTGTTCTTACTTGTGATGAATGAAAGAAGAAACTTACCCTGTTTATGAACTGCCAGACTACGAAAAACCACACTGGAAATTACTTGCAATAAGAAACAGTGTGGAAAAACCAAGCTGGAATTTACCTTGAGCACTAAACCATCTGTACAGTCCTCCCTACAATAGAATTGCAGTTGCACCACCTGCATGGATGGTGAAAGGGACGCCAAGCAAAGAATATAATAGTGAAGCATCCAAATGGAACCCCTAATTAGACATATTATTCAACCCTTAGAAAAAAAATGGCCTACCAAATTAACCAATCGCTGCAAAATTTGGTCGTATAGCTCAAATATGAAGGAAAATGTGAGGTCATAGAGGTAAAACCCATCCAACAGCTAAAACATTCTCCCCCACTACAAATTGGCCTCTTAGATCAGAAAAATCGACCTTCTGCAATAGGAAATTGGCCTTCCCAAGATTCAAATCGAACCTCTAATGAGCAAATCAACCTGAACAACTGCAAATTTTCCCAAAAAAATGAGTCCATACAACAAAAAATGAATCTGTATTGTTCGTGGAGAGGCAAAGGATAGGTCGGTTGGCTAGGAAACAAAAAATTTCACACCACAAAAAAAAATCACCCAAAATGGCCTCATAGATCAAAATATATTAGCTTCAAAAGAAAAACTTGGTTTGGTTAAAAAAATAGGCTTGGTAAATTACCAGACCTAAAAGTGCCCAAAAAACTTCAGGTTAAAAAAAATTGAATTTCCTAAGCTAAGCTAGGCTAATTAATTCAATTTTGAGCAAACGAAAGCCAAATTTTACAAACCATTACTCGATCTCAGCTAATTTATTTATTCTAGAGACAATGGTGAGGTTAGATTTTAAAAAACACATAAATGTGAGAAATATGAAAAACAAGGGTTAGGGTTTTAAGAAAAAAAATCTCAATCTTGTAGCAAAATGCCCATATCTCTTAATGGATACTAGATCTGACAACAAAACTATAAAATAAGGAGCACCTAAATAAATATATTTCTATGTTAAAAAAATTAACAAAAAATTATTGAAGGAGACAGAGCATAATGACCAACTCTAATACCATGTTAGAATATTGAGACATATGAATAAACTATATACAACAATATTGAACACAAGAACCTTACTAGTCTATCCTCCTATTCATATAACAACAACATTTAATCATAATAAGAAAGAGACAAGAGAAAAAAGAGTACACCAAATATACGTGGTAAAACCCCAAAATGGGGAAACATCCACAGGAAGGTATTGTCTTTTTTATTCTTCAGAAATTTCCAATCTTACACTTGAGCTCCCACACATCGCACTCCATATTCACATCATTCCATGTATATGATCACTATGCAATCCTTCATTTCAATGTATTTCATGGGTCTCTCTTACCTCTATTATATACCAAGAGGTATGGAGGAATTACATCCCAAAGTACATGTGGGATAAATGTAATTTCACCTCTTTATATAATGAATGGTAACAAGAGTATATTACTTCATGATGCATGTAAGATAACTTTGTTACATAAGAATAGACATTATTACCTTTCAAATTAATACATTTCAACAATACCACACAAATCATCATTACATATTCCAACAAATACATCATTCATCAAATGCATAAATGTAACTGGTGCATTACACAAACCAAATGACATTACCAACCATTCATATAGATCTTTCCTTCTCTTAAAGGACGTCTTCTAAGTGTCCTTTAAATCGTAACTAGTGATATACCAATTTGATAGCCAACTTGTTGAGTACTTGACATTCTGCAACTGATCTAGCAAGTCATCGGCCCTGGGCAGAGGGTATCAATTCTTGAGGGTGATCTTATTCAATGCTTTGTATTCAATACACATTATCCAAATTTCGTTATTCTTGGGTACTATGATGATAGGAGACCCACAATGTGAGGTGCTTGGTTGAATCATTGCCTCCTCTAATATTTTTTGTTAAGTTCTTGTGATTTGAATACAAAAACACATACAAGATATCCATGAACAATATAGAAGAAATCCCACTTTATTAATATGAAACCATTAAGGTAGGGAAACACCTTACAATTGGTCCTTTTAAGGAAGGGATCCACTCTTGTTCACTTGCCTCTTCAAGGGGGAACCTTGTAATGAGCTATGCTCCAAATACAATACTTCTCAACCATGCACATTACACTTCTCATACTTCCTTATATAATACTATGTACCTCCTGAACATTCTAGAGAAGGAACCTTCAATTAAGAATTTTCATATTTATTGTGTTCACACTACTACTATTACATATATTCAATAAATCTAACTACCATAGTGGGTCTTATTTAATAATATAGTGGACATAGTCCACCTTACATTGAAGTTAGCCACCATGTTGAAGCAAATCCAAGATCCACTGTAATCCTGGGTCCCATGTCCAAGTGCTCATGTTGACTCCCCACTGAAGATACCTGGACTCAATAGTCAGTTGAAAATGGTGCTCCAAATGTCTACAGTGATTATGTGGATCCAAATATGTAGGTCCCTCCATATCCAAAAAATCATCTGGATAACAAATTAGTATTGGAGAATTCTAAAAAATAGTATTCAAAAAGGGATCCCGACTACTCTTCATAATGCGCTCTACATAAGGTGGAGTAGAGTCATCAAATACAAGATGAAAATAGTTATCATCCCAAAAATGATAATTGTCCATATACCAATCCTCACAATTAGACTCTAAATCATACCAGACATATCATTCTCGATCATATTCTTCTGTGATGCAAGGGTATGTGCTCTGAAAAATACATAGGCCCTTATATTTAACAAATGTTTTTTTAATATCATGAAGAACTTTGAAGGATTTGATCATATCTTCATGCTTCATGCCCATGAGGGTTTGAGAGTGAAAATTTTCAAATGTTACAACTCATGACATATTGATTAGAAGAAATACATATTAAATGAAACCCATAAAAATCCTCTATCCAATGGCATGGATCTGGAAGCAATCTGAGCACCCTTTCAAAAGTTATGAGCTCTATAGTCTCATAGTCGTCACGAAAAACCCTTAAAATTGTTGATTTTAAATCAATGATATCTTCACTTCTATAGCTTCGATTGTTAATATTATGGTAGCTTCGGGAGGTATGAACCTCTATTGTGACCTATGACGAGATTAGAATATTCCGGAAGGAAGCAAAGAAGTGAAGGAAACCCTAGACAAGTTGTCGACTGCAGAAATATATTTAATATGAATTTATCCGTACCCAGGAGGAGAAGTCATCCCCAGTAAGCCTGCCCAGACTACTATAAATATAGGGTGTCAGTTCTCATTATTCACATCTAAGTAGTTGCAGAGAGAACTGGATCTATGCAAGTGCAATGGTAGTTTGTGTGCAAGTCTCTGGGAAAGTGTGCGCCAACTTCTGGGTGGGAATATCTGATCAGATTGGTTTATATTCTTGCTTTGGTGCATTAGCCTCTTTTGGCTATTGGATTGCTACCAGGATTCTCTTCTTCGTCAAGGTCAAGGTGCTCGAAGGGTGGCTTCGGCCTATGGTTGGGTGATGAGGGTATTGTCAATGGTAAAACAAGCACAATCGTCTATATTCTAACAGGTTGTGGGCCCACACCTCCTTCATTCAGCCTAAAACGATGGAAGGAAGCATAGCTGCTAGATATTGATCTCATTGAGGAACTGTCACTAGGGTTACTAGCAGGAGTAGCTTCCAAAACACTGCAGCTAGGGTTACTAGCAGAAGCAGTTGCAGAAACCCTAATTCTCAGATCCGACACCTTGTGATGGAGCATCTCGCTCAAGGAGAATATATTCAGATGTGCCCTAGTTCAATGCACCTTTTGGCTCTCTCAGAAGACAAAAACGATGAAGTTGAAGTTTTGGATCAAGGCATGACCAATTACCAGTCAACTGAAGACATGAGCAAAACGATCAATCTCTTACACTACTCAACACTCACTGGAACGATTAAAGATGACATGTGGATAATCGATAGTGGTGCTTCTAGGCACATGACGGGAGATCAATCCAGACTCTCAAATCTAAATGAGAAGAAGACATCTTACAAAGTGGAGCTTGGAGACAAAAGCACTTACCCTGTCGAAGGATTTGGACAAGCCTCCGTCAAGTTGAAATCAAGTAACCATGTTCACTTAAGCAATGTTTTATATGTACCTAGTTTAGAAAAAGAATCTTATATCATGTCTAGAAGACAAAGGAAACATAATAGCCTTTGTGGATGGAAAGGTGTTATCATGGCATAAGAACTCCAGCATAGAGAATGCTAGGGTTATTGGAAGTTGTGAAGGAAATCTGTATAGACTACTAGAACAAAATGAAGAAGCTCTCGTACATGATGAAGTCAACCCTAATGAGCTTTGGCATAGAAGGTACGCTCATATCAATTATCAAGCATGACCTTTTCTCAGAAGAATGGTTGAAGGAATACCAGAATTGAAATCTGCACATGAAGGAATTTGCAAGAGATGTGCCCTTGGGAAGAATATCAAGAAACCATTCCCAAGCAACAACAACAGATCTAAGGAGATCCTAGATCTAATACTCTCATATGTTTGCGGTCCAATGCCAATCAGATCCCTAGGAGGATCTCTTTACTACGTAATCTTCATAGATGACTATTCAAGAAAGACGTGGCTATACCTACTGAAGACAAAAGACGAAGTATTCAACAAGTTCCAAGAATTCAAATCAGAAATAGAAAACCTCACGAACAAGAAGATCAAGACATTAAGAACAGATAATGGAGGAGAATACACCTCGAAGGAGTTCGTTGCATTCTGCAAATCGGAAGGGATTAGGAGGGAGTTGATTGTTCCTCATAATCCTCAACAAAATGGTGTAGCGGAAAGAAAGAACAGACCTATCGAAGAAACTGTAAAAGCCTTATTGAATGATCAAGGTCTATCCATGTTCTTATGGGGAGAAGCAACAATGACTGCAATATATGTGCAAAACAGAAGTCCTCATCGTATATTGAAGGACATGACACCAGAGGAAGCCTTCTCAGGTAAGAAACCTAATGTGGAAAACCTAAGAATATTTGGATGTCCAGTTTACTCTCATATTCCCAAGGACAAAAGAAATAAACTAGAACCCTCAGGAAAGAAGGGGATATTCGTGGGATACAGTGATTCATCCAAGGCCTATAGAATATATATTCCAGAACAACACAAGATCAAAGTTAGCAGAGACGTAACGTTCAATGAAAGGATGGCCTTCAGGAAATCCATCGAAGAAATTATAAAAGAAGAAGAGCTTGAAGAACGTAATGAAGAAAACATAGAAAACGAAAATGACGAAAACGATCAACTTGATCATCCTATGGAGCCATGCGAAAACACTAATTCGGATATCATACCGAAGACCAATAAATGACTAGCTTGGCTTGAAGCTACATTGCAAGACGCAGAAAGGCTCAAGGTTCTAGAAGGAACATTCAGGAAGAATAAAAGACCGAAAATATTCTCAAGTTATGCAGCATACATGACGAAGCTTCTAGATGAAGAACCCACCACATTTAAAGAAGAAGTTCAAAAGGGACAATGGAAAGAAGCTATGATGGAAGAGCATCAATCCATTATGAAAAATGAGGTATGGGAAATTGTACCTAGACCTAAAGAAAAATCTGTGGTAACCTCAAAATGGGTATACAAGATCAAACATGCAGCAGATGGAAGCGTGGATAAATACAAGGCAAGATTCATGGCCAGAGGGTTCTCCCAGAAGGAGGGAGAAGATTATGACGAAACCTTTGCTCTGGTGGCTAGGTATACCTCCATCAGAGCTATCATATCTCTTGTCGCTTCCATGGGATGGAATCTACATCAGATGGATGTAAATACAGCTTTTCTGAATGGAGCGATTGAAGAAGAAATATATATTGAACAACCTCAAGGGTTTGAGGTACATTCCAGAGACACTCACATTTGCAGATTGAAGAAATCTCTATATGGACTCAAGCAAGATCCAAGGGCTTGGTATGCCAAAATGGACAGCTATCTAACAAGACTTGGTTTCTCCAAGAGTCATGCAGATCCAAACCTTTATTACAAAGTCGTGGATAATGCACCTGTGATTCTACTATTGTATGTTGACGATCTATTCATAACAGGTGAAGAATCTCTCATTATCCAGTGCAAGAAGGAATTAGCTTCTGAATTTGATATGAAAGATCTAGGTCTCATGCATTATTACTTGGGACTAGAAGTATGACAGAAGTGTGGTGAAGTATTCCTTGGATAAGGAAAGTATGCAATAAATATCCTTCAGAAGTTTGGAATGATGGACTGTAAGTCTATGGACACTCCTATGAATGTGGATATAAAAAAATTGAAAGTCCTAGATTCCAATCCAGTAGATCCATCTCTATATCGACAGCTAATTGGATCATTGATGTATTTGGTAAATACTCGACCAGATATTTTCTTTATTGTAAATACATTAAGTCAGTTCTAGGTGGAACCTAGACAAGAGAATTGGATAGTTGCAAAGCATGTCCTAAGATATATTTGTGGGACAATAAACTATGGCTTGAGATATACCGCATCCAATGATATCCAACTTCATGGATTCATAGACTCTAATTGGGAAGGAAGTGCAGAAGACAGAAAGAGAACTTCAAGTATGTGTTTCAGCTTAGGCTCCGCTATGATATCTTGGGGCAGCAGGAAACAAAATTCTGTCGCACTCAGCACAACAAAAGCAGAGTATATGGCAGCATGTGAATCATGCACATAAGCAATATGGCTAAGGAAGTTAATCTCTGATTTATTTGATCAGATTCCAGAATCGACCATAATATATTGTGATAATCATAGTTGTATAACATTATCAGAACATCCAGTGTTTCATGAAAGGTCGAAACACATTGATATCAAATACTACTTTATTTGAGATAAATTCAAGGAAGGAGAGGTAAAGGTCAAGTATATCCCCACTGATGAGTAGACAACGGACATCCTGATGAAACCTCTATCCAGAATAAAGTTTGCATATTTCCGAGAGAAGATGGGGATCGTGGAAATAACTCCCTTGGTTGAAAGGGAAGACTCTCTAGGTTAGGAGGGAGCACTAAAAATATTATTGAAGCATTTATAATTATTTGAAAAATAGTCCAGATTGGACAGATTCTTTCTTGTTCGGAAAGTGGATTGAGATTTCTGACAGACAATGACTTCCCATTGTGGTTAACATGGGAAGTAGTCTGATTGTTGATGTATCATAGACAACGACTTCCCATTGTGGTTAACATGGGGAGTGGTCTAGGGCAGTCTCTCTTCTTGAGGGTTACTCAAGAAGACTGGCCCACCTCGCCGGACAACGATTTCTCATTGTGGTTAACATGAGGAATGGTCTGTTTTGGAGGTTTATACAGGACAGTCTTTTCCTCTTGTGGTTAATAGAGTAAATGGTCTAGACAGTCATTCCTTAGGGTTATACATTCTCTCCAGGGTGCACTTTGATTAGTGTAGGAGGAATGGCCCAGGGTGGGGAATGGTCAAGGCTCAGCAATCAGGGACAGAGATTCCTTAGGGTTTTACATTCTATCCAGGGTGCACTTTATTTAGTGTAGGAGGAATGGCCCAGGGTGGGGAATGGTCCAGACTCAGACATTCCTTAGGGTTTATACATTCTCTCCAGGGTGAACTTTGATTAGTGTAGGAAGAATGGCCCAGGGTGAGGAATGGTCCAGGTTCAGAAATCAGAAACAATCATTCCTCCTTGTTTGAGGAGAATAGGGCAGATAGCCCATTGTTGATGTTTTATACCGAGGGCAGATATTCTTTTAGATCTCACAGATGTGAGTGAAAGATTGGCCCAGATGATTCAGTTTATTCTTAACAATATTTTATGTGCAGGTTGTCATCAGATGATTGTTATGGAGACTGCTTGTCTCCAGACAGTAGAGATATACTACTTTGGTGGATATGTTCCACTGGTTGTGACTAAGTGTCACATAGTTGTGTACTACCATGGATAGACACAATTGTGTTCTATCAATTGATATTGTACCATTTGTCATAGGAGATTATCCAGTTGGATAATAATGACGGTGCTCGTGATACTACCAGTTGAATGGTCTATTTGTGATTAAGACCATACCTCCTGTAATGACTGGTTTGAAAATAACATCTAAAAATTCTACCAAATCCTACCAAATGTACAACAATTTCTACCAGATTCATAAAAGAAGAATTATTCCAAATTTTTTTCAACACTTACGCAAGTAAAATTAAAATTTATCAATGAGTAATGCATAAATTCGAATTGAGTACCTTAACTCTGATGCTAATTTCCGTTTTCAGCTGCCTTCCTGCTGCTACCTGCTACACAGTCCAGTCCTGTTGCAAACACAGAAAAATAATTGCCCAAAACCTCTTGTCCACCCTGCCAAATAGGAAAACGACCTAGCTCCAGGATATCTATGGATATCCTGGCCCTCCGAGCCCAAAACTTCTAGCAACTCGGTGCCTGCCTGGTCAATATGTCACAACCAGCAAATCCCATGCCTCAATCTGAGCACACCAATCTCACAGCCCCTCTCGGCTCTCTCTCCATAGCAAGAAAACAGTTCCCCATAGAATGATCCCTTCCAACCCTTCCTTCCTTCCTTATCCTCCCTCCTTCACCGACACTCCATCTTGCATTAAATTCCTTATCCCTCCATTTAATTACCCTTATCCATTCATTAATTCTCTTATCTTCTCGGGATCCTTATGTGATCCCTTCTTGTATACGTAACTTGATTAAATGTTATATTTTATTCACCACCTTTAATTTAATACTTTATTAAATAATGAATTAATTAATAATTAAATCAATCATTAACCATATCGATTAAAGAGTTAATTATACTTAAATTAATCATAATCAAGAATAACTAATTAATAATAAATAATTAGTTAAGGTTATTTTAATAAATAATTATAGTTTAGCTCATCTTTTAGGATTACATTATTAAATTAATTATAATTTATAATCAAGGGTCGTTACACCTCCCTAGCTAGGACAAAGTGTTAATATTATGGTAGCTTTGGGAGGTATGAACCTCTATTGTGACCTATGACGAGATTAGAATATTCCGGAAGGAAGCAAAGAAGTGAAGGAAACCCTAGACAAGTTGTTGGTTGTAGAAATATATTTAACATGAATTTATTCATACCTAGAAGGAGAAGTTGGCCCCAGTAAGCCTACCCAGACAACTATAAATACAGGGGGGCAGTTCTCATTATTCACATATAAGCAGTTGCAGATAGAACTGGATCTGCACAAGTGCAGTGGCAGTTTGTGCGCAAGTCTCTGGGAAAGTGTGTGCTAGCTTCTAGGTGGGAATATCTGATCAGCTTGGTTTCTATTCTTGCTTGGTGCATTAGCCTCTCTTGGCTATTGGATTGTTAATAGGATTCTCTTCTCCGTCAAGGTCAAGGTACTCAGAGGGTGGCTTCGGCCTATGGTTGGGTCACGAGGGTATCGTCAATGGTAAAACGAGCACAATCTTCTATATTCTAACACCGATTAGGACAATTTGTGCTTTGAACTTGGTGGATTTTAAGAGAGGAACTCAAATATACAATTGGTTAGGGAAATTTTTGCACCAATTTCTACTTAAATATGCAAAATTGTGTGGTTGTCCTTGAAAAACCCTGAAAATTTGTTGATTTTAAATCAACGATATCTTGACCTTCCAAACTCTGATTCAGGCGATTTTTTTTTTTTTAATTGGTTGTTTTCCGGGAGGAATTAAGATATACAAACAATTTCAATAAATTCTCTCCAAAAATATATAGGAATTTATCTGAGTGTTGCAACCCTTTTTTTTCTTCTTCTTTTGAAAACCTACAAAATAGGAAAAAAGTTACCCATTTTCTCGGCAGAAGAAAGTGCTCAGATACCACTTGTTAAGTGCCTGTGATCTAAATAAAAAATATATATACTATATTTAGGAGAAATATAGAATAAACCCCACTTTATTAATATGAAACCCTTAAGGTAGTGCAACACTTTACAATTGATCATTTTAAGGAAGAGATCCACTCATGTTCACTTTCCTCTTCGAGGGGGAAACCTCCTAATGAGCTATGCTCCAAATAAAATACTTCTCAACTATGCTCATTACATTGTTAATACTTCCTTATATAATACTAACTAACTCCCAAGAACATCCTAGAGAAGCAAACTTCTAATAAGTCTTCTCACATTTGTTGTGTTCACACTACTACTATTACATATATTCAATAAATCTAACTACCATAGTGGGTCTTATTTAATAATATAGTGGACCTAGTCCACCTTAAATTAAATGGAATCCATTATTATCATTATGGGTCTTTCGTCCCCCCCATTACCCCCATAGCTACACCACATTAATATAGTATACCTAAGGAGGTACCCAAGGGGAATAATATGTATGGAGACCAATTCTAGTAAATAAGACCCATGTAATAGTGTGAACACAATAAAGATGAGAATGTTTTATAGAAGGTTCTACCTACTATAATATTCCTTATCTAGAATGTTCTTAGGGTTATAAAGTGCTATAAAACGAAGTGTAAGCAATGCATTGGAGCATAATGAAGAATATCGTGGATGTATCAAGCATTGCTTGAGGAGTGTGATCCTTCCATAAGTATTAATATATGGTATTTCCCTACCTTCATGGTTTTTATAATAAAGTGTGGATTTTTTTATATTATCTTTTGTATCTAGGTACTTAACAAGTGGTATCAAAGCCCTTTCTTTGGCCAAAGAAAGGAAGAATTTTCTTTTCCTTTTTGCATAATTTTTCAAGGGAAAAAAGGGTGTGGTGCATATCATATTAAATTGCGAGCTAAATTTGTAGAAAATAATTGGATATTTGAGCTCCTCTCAAAAAAATACCCAATTTCAAAAAACAAAATTGTCCCAAATGGAGTCTGGGAAGTGAAATTATCGACATTTTAAAATCAACAAATTTTTAGGTTTTTTTTTCCAGAAACAGCCACGCGATTTGCAAAGTAAGTTATTTTTATAAACTCTACTTTTTTGTTGAAGATTTCTTCCAAGAAAGATGTATTTTACTAGAAAATATGATGGCCTTAGTATTGAAGAATATATTGTATATTTTAACCCTTTACAATTAATTACTGCAAACATATTCTTAATAAAAACAGAAAAGATCCAATGGCACACACACACATTACACAAATATTTTACCCTGGAAACCCAAACCAGGAAAACCAGAAACTTGTTTAGAGCCGCACCTCTTTTGTTCATCATACACAAACACAATACAAAGCCCTCATACAAAAAGAGAGTTTCCTTCTTGGGTTAAAACCCTAACATAACTTCTATCGCCATATCTATGACCTTATAATGAACGGTTCAGACTGACTACGAAATTATAATATTTTACAAGGTAGAAGGGGGATATGCATACTTGCATATGAATCAGGAAGATAATCAGGCTTCACAACCAACACCCTTGTGACCCCACAACCAACACTAGGTCTAGTTGTGCAAAGAATATAACACATACCCAACATATATACAAAATTACAAGTTGGTATGGAAAGAGCAGTTGAAATTTTGTCTACATTGTGGCTTCAAAGATGATGCTAAGATATGGTGGAAATCATTGGACTTTGTCGAGATACAAAGAGAACCAAGGGTTTATTTGCCTGTGGAAACTGCATACTACAGGTTCATGGATACATTCAACAAGAGAAGGTTAATGTTTGTATTAACCCTAGTTTTCAGCAAAATTTTATCAATGTTCAGTTGGTTAATAAACTGCAACTTCCTACAAATAATATTCAAAGCACACCGGTTGGGGGTGAAAATGTTCAATTTTTTAAAGATTTGAAGCTCACTATGGATAAATGTGTGTTACATTATTATTTTTGTGTCATTGATATGAATGATGTGGATGTTATTCTTGGATGGAAAAAATTGGTATAATTAATATTAATGTGGAAAAGAAGTTTGTGAAACTTTGGTACAAGAAAAAGAAAATTACACGATAGGATATGTCCCTTAGTAAGAAAAAAGGACCCACGTGGGTAGCTAAAGAAGTTCTTGCAGAGTCCAAAGTTGAATCAAAAGCAGAGGCTACAGAAGGACAACCCAAGGAAGGGCATACGAAAGAAGAATCCATAGATATTAATGACTCAAAGGAATTCCATGTTGTAGAGTTGAAGAAAGAAGAATTGATTGCTAAAGTTTTTGTATATCGCCATCCACACTACATAGAGAAACAACAATCATCAAGGGAGGGGCATGAGCATCAACACACTTATTATGGACCAGTAGGGAACCAAAAAGGAAACCAATCAAGAGGTACATGGAGTAATACCAGCATTGCAAGACGATATCGGGATAGAGAAACAATCCCATGGAACCAAAGGCGCGATAAGGATCAATATCAGGGTGGAAAAGAAACAATTGGACATCATGTTCATCTTCCATTAGGATGGATGGATTCTCGTACTTAGTACCATTTGACTATATTTCTTAACCAATCATATTGTATGGTTTCTTCCAATGTTTTGAGGACAAAACATGCGAAGGGGGATGGAATGTAGTATACCTAGGGAGGTACCCAGGGGGAATAATATGTATGGAGGCCAATTTTAGTAAATAAGACCCATGTAATAATAGTGTGAAAACAATAAAGGGGTGAAGAATTTCTAGAAGGTTCCACCTACTAGAATATCCCTTTTCTAGAATGTATTGGAGCATAGTGAAGAATATTGTGGATGTATCAAGAATTTATTAGGGAGTGTAATCCTTCCATAAAGATTAATATATGGTGTTTCCCTACCTTAAGGGTTTTGATAATAAAGTGTGTATTTTCTATATTTTCTTGTGTATCTTGTGTGGTGATTGTGTTATTCAGATATGGTTACTTAACATTATTACAACTATTTCTTCACTTCATTTGCTTCTAGGATGGATTGTTTATACATCCCAATGTTTAGCAATAGGGAGTCATGCAACAACTGTATCTTGTGATCCACTTCTCTCTTAGGTGGTAACCCTTTAGGCTCCTAGAAAACCTCTTTGTACACTTTCAAAATATCCTCCAACTAATGTTTTTTCTCTTTAGTACATCCCTCCAAAGATTCCTTTACTTTTACCAATTCATCTCCTTATTGATTCTTTGTTAAGAAAAGAGATACAAGCTTCCTACTAGAACCGATCAATTTCTTATCCTAGTTAACACTTACCAAAGAGATCTTGGATTTACCTTTGTGTGCATTGATGATAAAGGACTTCCCATCCTTTATTAGAAAGTACTAGTTGGCTCATCTCATGAAGATTGCATCCCTCGTGTACATGTAGGGGCTTCCAAACACTCGATGCCACCTTCTACAAATTTGGAAATGCAAGAACTGGTGCTTGATTGATCTCTCATTTCAACTCATCAAAATGTTTTTATTGATTCTTTCCCCACTAGAAGCCCTTACCACTGGTTGTTATGGCATGGAGAGGTCAGTAGCCACAACTGAAAAAGAATACTATAAAATTTTGCAGGTATTGTGTTGCCCCAATAAAGCTCCTAACTTCAGTGAAATTAGTAGGATTTGGTCACTTGAGTATGGCCTCCATCTTCATGGGATTTATCTTGAGTTTCACTCCACCAATCACATACCCAAAATACACCAATGGCTACTAAGAAAATTCACATTTCTTAAGATTTTCTAGTAGTTGATGCCTTCTTCAGAGTCTCTAACACCTACATGAAATGTGAGATGTGATCTTCCTAGGTAAAGCTATAAACCAACATACCATCTAAGTACATTATTACAAATGAATTTAGAAAGGGATGTAATACATCATTCATCAAACACATAAATGTCGATCGTGCATTACAAAAACCAAATGGCATTTCCAACCATTCATATAGGCCTTCCCTTGTCATAAAGGTAGTCTTCTGAGTGTTATTTAACTCATACCTAGTGGTATCCTGATTTGATATTTAACTTGTTGAAGTACTTGGCATGCTATAACTGATATAGCAAGGCATTGGTCCTGGGAAGAGGGTATCGATTCTTGAGAGTGATCTTATTTAACGCTCTGTAGTCAATACACATTCTCCAATTCCCATCCTTATTGGGTACTATGATGATAGGTGACCCACAAAGTAAAGTTATTTTTCAAATAACCCCCTGCTCAAATTGTTATTGCAACTATTTCAGTTCGACAACACATGTATTCCAACAGAGGACGAACACCTTCAGTAACCACTCACATAACCAGATCAAAGATCAACACACAGATTTTCACGTGATAAAACCCCTATGGGGAAACATCCACGGCCCCATCCAACGCAACCACTTGGAGCAGTTTATTAATGCAAAGAAAAAGATTACAGAGAGATTTTACAAGAGAGTTTCTCACAATCGATCATCGTAAAATGACCCTCCATGCTCTTTAAATAAAGAGCATGGACCAATCGGGTGTTAAGCCATGGATCAACGGCTGTTAAGATCGAAGAGAGTATGAACCATCAGATCACTCTATGTTGGGGACATATCGTGACCATCGGATTTCCTAACTACAAATGCATACTAATGCATACTAAAGAAACACACTAGAAAACACACTTTTACCTAATGACATAATAGACCAAGTAGATCTTAATTAACCCATAAGTGTCTAAATATCCTAACATCCCCCCCTTAAGAACAACTTCGGATAGGATTGAAGGATTTATAATAGTGACACAATAGGAGAAGGAAGGAGGAATTAGAGCCTATCCCCCCTTAATGACAACTTCCTGAACTCCTAACATAGATCGAAGTTTGGAAAACTTCACTTCTGTAAGAAACTTTGTGAAAATGTTTGCAACTTGATCTTTTGTAGGGAAAAATATCACTTCAATAACTTGAGCATGAATGAGCTTTCTGATGAAGTGCATGCGTAGATCGATGTGTTTGTTATGTTGATGTTGAATTGGGTCTTTGGCGAGCTTAATGACACCCTGATTTTCACACCAAAGGCTGGTTAGATGTTGGTGCTGGAATCCAAACTCTGAAAGGATCTGTCGAAGCCACAGGGCTTTACCGCTGCTCGGTACTCTGCTTCTGTTGAAGAAAGTGCAATAGCCTGTTGTTTTTTACAGGCCCAAGTGATAGGTCCTGAACCAAGGCTGAAAACCTAACCTGCAGTAGACTTTTGATCATCAGGGTCATTGGCCCAATCTGAATTAGTGAAACCAACCAATAAAGGAGTCCCCCCTAAATTGTAATGTATCCTGAAGTGAACTGTACCACGAACATAGCGAAGTATCCTTTTAGCTGCTTTCCAATGGCTTTCATGGGGTGTTTGCATATATCGATAAATAAGACCAACAAAAAAGGAAAGATCAGGATGGGTATGAGTCAAGTATAAGAGGCTACCAACTAATTGACGATACAGGGTGGCATCAACTTTAGGAGAAGTACAGGTGGCAGTAAGATTGACTCCAGACTGGAAGGGAGAAGGGGTTGGTTTACAATCATCCATGTGAAAGCGACAAAGAAGGTCATAAGCATACTTAGACTGGGAAAGAAAAATTCCTTCATTGGTTTGCAAAACTTGGAGGCCAAGGAAATAGTGCAAAAAGCCTAAGTCTGTCATTTCAAATTTCTTCTTAAGGTTGGTTTTCACATGGTTTAAAAGTTTTGAGTCACTACTAGTAAGGATAAGATCATCAACATGAAGGACACGGATTATGAGATGGCTTCCTACTTTCTTGGTATAGACATTAGGATCATAATGGAATATAGAGAATCCAATGGCAATAAGAAAGGTGTCCATTTTGGCATATCAAGCTCGGGGAGCTTGCTTGAGACCATAAAGAGATTTCTTAAGGCGACAAACAAGGCTAGAGTCATTCTAGACATAGCCAAGAGGTTGTTCCATGTATATGTCTTCTTTCAAATCTCCATGCAAGAAGGCGGATTTAACATTCATCTGATGGACCTCCCATTTATGTGAAGTAGCAAGGGCAAGAACAAGGCGGATGGAATTTATTTTGGCTACAGGGGCAACGATTTCATGATAGTCAATTCCTTCAACTTGGGAAAATCCTTTGGCAACCAAACGAGCCTTGTGTCTTTCAACACTTCCATTTGATGCATACTTAGTTTTGTAGACCCATTTACATCTGACAAGTTTTCTTCCTTTTGGAAGAGGTACAAGATCCCAAGTATAATTTGCCATTAAATAACGATACTCTTCATTCATTGTTGTATCCCAATATGGATGACCTTAAGCTTCTGCAAATGTCTTTAGATCACGAGTTTCTGAAACTTGAGCCAAAAGAGAAGAGGCTCGTTGGAACTATGAATGTGTCTGACGCTGATCTAGAGGATCACCGACAAGATCACCAACTGCTTCTCGTGTTGAACGGACCCATCTAGAAAGAGGTGGAGTTGGTGTTGGTTTAGGTTCAAAGGAATCATATGGAGGAGGGTGAGTAGGCGGAGGTGGATTTTCATCCTCACTGTCATCATCTAAAGAAGAAACTAGATCGGAAGAAGGCATAAACGCCAAAGAAGGCACAACCGTCGAATTAGGCTCGTAGGCCAAAGAAGGCACAAACGTCGAATTAGGCTCACAGGCCAAGAGATTTTCATCAAATTTAGCATCTCTTCTAATAATAATTTCATTACAATGTGATTGAAGAAGTCTGTAACCTTTGACATCTTCAGAATAACCAACAAATATACACTTCTCACTTTTAGGCTGCAATGTTTTCATTTTCTCATCAGGAATGTGAGCCCATGCTATACTGCCAAATACACGGAAGTGACTTACATCTGGTTTAATTTTAGTCCAAGCTTCTTCTGGTGTTATATTTTTAAGAGCCTTTGTGGGAGTGCGATTTACTATGTAAT
>ML787015.1:30093-43012 GCA_009831015.1 Picea engelmannii
CACCATACAAAAGTGGAGGATGAATTATTTTCTTAGATTTAATTAACATAAATTATTTTCTTAAATTTAATTAACCCGATCTGGTTGTATCAATATTAATGGCATGCTAAAATTTGATCAGAAAATGACCAAAAAATACAATGTTTAAACTATGCTTAGGTTTTTCTCAGCTTGTGAAGAATGAGTACTCTGCGACTAGGGTTTAGTGCTTCCCCGCAGCTTTGATCTGTGAAACCACAGCTACCGCCCCACTGGGGCTCATGACTCGCAGGGAGGGGGAGCCGATGGGTGCCTCCTATAGCCAAATCACGGCTAATGGCAATCCTACAAAAGGGGCGAAGCGGCCATCCTTTGAGCCACCACCAGACTTGCGCGCGAAGCTCCTAGTGGAAGGAACCTTCAAGGACCAGGAAATGGACATAGATCCAGAGAAAGAGACTGTCCCTGCAACGGTGTCAACTCCATGGATGCTGGGTAAATGCATCCCACAGGCTCCACAGGCCCCAAAATATGTTATCAGTTCACCACGCATTGAAGAGCAGAAGCAATACATGCGAGATTACGCCCTGGTAGGAAAATTTCTAGGGCTCTGACCTTCTGAGCGAGATCTGATCAAATGGATACAATACTGGTGGAAACCAAAAGGTCAGTATGAGTTACAACTGGGTTCTAAGGGATTCTTCACAATCATCTTCCACAACCTTGAGGATCGCAATCGCATCTTTGATGGAGGCCCATACTTCTACAACTCGGCAGGACTCTTTTTAAGATTCTGGACTGAGAAGTTCAACCCTGAGAAGGAAGACTTTTCCCACGCACTGGTTTGGATTAGATTATACTCTCTGCCCCAGGAATTCTGGATGGAAGAGGTCTTGGCCGGCATTGGCAACACCATTGTCATTTATGTCAAGTCCTCCGAAGCCACCAAGCAGCGGCACTATACATCTTATGCGCAAATCTGTGTGAACCTGAACATAGCTAAGCTGCTCCCAGGATCCATAACGCTGGAATATCATGACGAGGACTGGTCTCAAACCATCGACTATGAACACATCCCATTCTGGTGCAGAAAATGCCACGAACATGGTCACCTATTTAGAGAGTGCCCTCTCAACACAGCCCACAAAGAAGGGAACCCAGAAAGCGGCAAGGACAAGGATGGTCTTGTACAACCAGCGGGGAAAAGGTGACAAGGAGGAAGGAAACAACCAGCCCAGGTAAGCAAAGATCCCTCAACTAGTAATAAGCTTGCAATATTACAAAACCAGCCAGAAAACCCCACAACCCCTGCGAACCCCAATGTACCTCCTCCAAGCATTGCACCTCAATCCACAAGCCAAGGGACTGAACGACCCTCCTAGGGAAAGGAGTCTGATCTCTCTCCCCTCGACACTGCTCAAGATCCGCAAGACTTGCAGGAGACAGAGGATAGGGAGGCGGATATGGAGCTAGAGGAGCAAGACCTAGCCGGGGTGGATCTGAAGCACCTTGAGCACGCCTATAGGAAGCAAAAAATTTACACCATACCGAGGGATCAATTACAGAAGGTCCACAAGGTCTTTCTCAACTCCTCAGCTGGGTCCTCTGCTCGAGCTATCAAATCCCTAGGAATCCAGGGCAGTCAATCAAAAACCCCCAATAAATCCCAGAAAGACGAAAAGAAAAGGGGGAGAAAATCCACCAACAAACTCATACAAGAAATAGGAAACTTTATGGTGAACTCGGGACAAATTCACCTGATCTTGGACAACTTCCCTCCTCTCCCCACTCCCCTGTCATTATGAAGATCATAACTTGGAATATCAGAGGCCTCAATGGACGTAGCAAGAAAAAAATGCTACGGGATCTTATCTTAGCGGAAAAACCAGAAATATTACTTTTACAGGAAACAAAATGTACTTCAGAAGATATTGATAGGCTACTACCCTACTACTGGAAGCAAGGGGTAGCAGTCTCAATAGATGCCACAGGAATAGCTGGTGGACTGGCCATTCTGTGGAACACCAACACGGTGTTGCTGGAAAATTTCCTCACAACTAAATGGTCCATCACAGCTGACTACAAGCTCATAGGCTCAAACAAGCCCGAACATCTGACCAATGTCTAGAGCCCGGCCAACCCAAGGGATAAGCAATCTTTCCTCAAGAGCCTGAGTTATGTTTCTAGTCTAACACAATGCAATAGTTGGACAGTCGGTGGAGACTTCAATATCATCCGCAGCCTGGAAGAAAAAAAAGGAGGCTCAAGACGACTGGATCGGGACTCCAGCGACTTCAATAGCCTCATAGACGATCTTCACCTAATAGATCTGGAAACCAACAATGACATTCACACCTAGACAAACAGAAGAACTGGAATACACCAAATCGCCTGCAAACTTGATCAATTCCTCATCTCTGAATCACTTATGATGGACGGTACTGCAATGGAATCCACCATCCTAAATTTCTCGGGGTCAGATCACTGCCCTTTACAGTTATGGGTGGATATCCCAGCCACTCCTGGTAAGAAACCCTTCAGGGTTGAACAGTTTTGGCTTGACCATCCTGACTTCCGAGAAAACATTCAGGCTTGGTGGAGGGAAGCAGAGGTCCCCCGCGGTTCCAAAATGTATAGATTTCAGCAAAAGTTAAAGAATCTCAAGAAAACTCTCAAACTCTGGAACCAGAATACCTTTGGTAACATCTTTGACTCCCAGAAACAACTTTCGATATAGATGGAAGAGATTCAACATCAGATCATACTGCAGGGGTTAACAAATGAGCTCAAAGCCCAGGAAATAAGAGTAAATCAACAGCTCGAAACCAGGAAAAGACAAGAGGAGATCTTATGGAAACAGAAATCACGGGTCCAATGGCTCAAGGAAGGGGAACGCAATACAAAATTCTTTCACAGAACTGTTATCCAAAGATGACACTCCAATAAGATCACTCACCTCATCTCCGATGATGGGGACATTGTCCACTCCCATAGTGACATGGAAACCACATTGATAGGCTATTTCCAAAACCTCCTTACAGAACCCCTCTCAGATAGACATGAGGCTATCAACAAGGTAACGCGGCATGTGCCCTCTCTCGTCACCCCGAAGCAGAACGCAGCTCTTCTCCGGCCAATCACAATCGAGGAAGTGGACCAAGCGCTTCAGGAAACCCCTAAATGCAAGGCTCCTGGCCTCGACGGTTTCACCAACGACTTTTTTCATCACTGTTGGCCGATGATCAGAATAGAAGTTTGGGAAATTTTGGAGGACTCCAGAGCCACTGGACAGATCCTCCAGGCTCTCAATGCTACTTTCCTCACCTTAGTCCCCAAAGAAGGGCAGGCACATCACCCCAAGTAGTTCAGGCCTATAGCTCTGTGCAATGTCATCTACAAACTCCTCACAAAAGTGATATCCAGGAGACTCAAACCCATCTTACCGACAATCATATCCCCAGAGAAATCAGGCTATGTTGAGGGTAGACAAATCCTAGATAGCGTCATCCTAGCCCATGAAGTGATCCACTCTCTGCAGAAGACTAAAACCCCAGGTATGCTACTCAAATTAGACCTCTCTGAAGCCTTTGACAAGATCAACTGGGAATATATGCGAGCAATGCTTCTGGCTTTTGGCTTTGATCAGAGTTGGGTAACCTGGATTACAAATATAACCTCCTCGGCTTTCTTCTCTCTTCTCATTAGTGGTGTTCCCTTGCGGCCCTTCTCTCCATCTAGAGGGATCAGACAGGGCGATCCCCTCTCTCCGTTCCTTTTCATCATCATGGTCGAAGGTCTTAGTCGCTCCATCCATGCAGCAATTGAAAACAACCTTCTGATAGGTCTACCCTTGCACGGCATCTCCCCTCCTATCTCGCATAGCCAATTTGTTGACGACACCCTCTTGATGGGCAGCCCTACGGTCCGGGAAGCCAACTCTATCCTGGAAATCCTCCAAACCTTCTCTGATGCCTCAGGTCTGGACTGCAACAAGGATAAATCCCAAATCTTTTTTTTCAACACACCCCCTCCGATCCAACGCCATATCTATGGCATCCTAGGTTTCAACAGAATCTCCCTTCCATCCAAATACCTTGGCATCCCCTTGATTGAAAATGCCCTCCGGAACTCCTCCTGGGAACATCACTTATTCTCCTTATCCAAAAGGCTTTCCTCTTGGACCTTCAGAGCTTTAAACCTTCCCAGTCGTCTTACTCTTCTCCAGGCTATTCTCTAGGCCCTTCCGATTTACTCCTTTTCTGCGTTGGCTGCCCCAAAATTCGTACTCACAACTATTAAAAGCCTACAAAGAAACTTCATTTGGCAAAGCCTCAATACAGGGAAGAAAATAGCGTTGGTCAGCTGGGACAAACTCTGTCAACCCAAGGAGCAAGGAGGCTTGGGACTAAGTGATCCCTTCATAATGAACAAGGTTCTAAGTGCCAAAATTTGGTGGTGATGGTTAAAAATCCCTAAGGATCTCTGGGCCCGACTCTGGAGGCAGAAATACGCGCCAATTTTGGAAGAGAAGAACCTAATTCGCCGGAATGGGGATAACCCGGGTTCCTTAATTTGGATAGCAGCCAAGCAGAATAGACAGCCGGTGACTAGGCACGCTTTCTAGGAAATCAAAAATGGAGAGACTACCCTTTTCTGGCAAGACTCCTAGCAGCAATGGCCAGTTCTGAGCAAGGAGGAATGGGCCCCCAATATTTGCACTCAAGCTACTCAAGTAGGGCTGACAAGAGTAGTTGATTACTGGCAGGACAATCCCCCAGAAGACACTTGGTGCCATTGGCACCTGGACAGGGAACGCATCAACCTGGAGGCGCATGTGGATCTAGCTCCTTGGCAAGAAGAGCTAGCTAAATGGAAAATTCACAAAATTGCAGGAGAGGATATCCTAAGGTGGGGCTACAGGCCACAGGGTACCTTTATCACTCGGGAAGCGTACCAGCTCAAAGCTCAATTAGACCCCCTTCCTGATACGAAATCTTGGCGCAAACTCTGGAGTCTTAAACACTTGCCGAAAATCACCCTCTTCCTTTGGCTTGTTACCCATTCCAGCATCCTAACCTGGGACAACCTCTCGAAAAGAGGCTTTGTTGGGCCCTCCATATGCATACTTTGTGGAGAGGCAAAGGAAACAATGAACCATCTTCTCAACTCTTGCCATTATACTGCTCAAATTTGGGATCAAGCAGCGCTCATCATGCGCACCTCAGACCACCACAGAGATAGCATCCTGGAAACCATTACGAACTAGAGGGACCAAGATTTCCATTCCCCCCTCCTCAACCGTATATGGCAACTTCTACCGGGCTTTATCCTTTGGTAAACCTGGAAAGAAAGGAACAGAAGACTCTTCAAAGGTCTTTCCCTCTCGTGGCAACACTGTTGGCATCAATGCTATTGCAACATCTTGGAAATTCTCCACCTTTAGTTATGCTCTGACACAGACTTCAACAACAATCCCGCCGAACTTCCCATCCTTCGGCTTTGGACTCCACTCCCTTCCCTTCAGGATCACCCTTCTTCTCCCTTGTCCCCCCCTTCTAGTAGCCCCTCCTTCTGGTCTCCTCCCCCAGAGGATTTCATTAAGCTCAATTTCGATGGGGCCTCTAAGGGCAATCCAGGAGCTGCAGGCTACGGAATAGTTTTCCGCAACCATCATGGGCACATCCTTCTCATCAGTGCTGGCTCCATAGGTCATTCCACGAACAATGCAGCATAACTCTGGGGTCTTATCAAGGGACTCCAACTAGCCATCAAAAATAATTTCACCAAGTTAATCGTTGAGGGGGATTCTCAAATCATCATCAACCTACTCCGGAGAATTTTAAATGGAGCCAACCCGGACAGAATATCGCCTAGCTGGAGACTTTTACATGGGCTAAAGATTATCACCGATTCACTACAACCAAATCTGGCTATCATTCCCACCCACGTCAGGAGAAAGGCAAATCAGGTTGCGGATGAACTAGCTAATATGGGCACCAACTAGAGTGGGCCAGAACTCCTCTGCAATTCAACCTTGGAACCAGATCACCCCATTCTCTAGCAGTGTATCCACAAAGCTGGGACGATGGATGTCCCCCCCAGATGGGGTGCTAGTGGTGTACACTTGGCACATTACGGAGGCCGGCTCCAGCCATCGGGGCACGGAGCCATGTGACGGGCTCGTGCCACCACCCATCACCCTCCTCCAGCATTAAATAGCTCTAATCATGACGGGAAAGGGCTTTAATGCAGCTAGTCTGTCCTAATATGCATTTTTGCATGGCTCTGCTCATGGTATCCATCCCTTGTCTCAGCTTGTGGTCTGAAGGGCTCCCTCCTTCGCTGCCATGTCCGGCTCCTGCAAGTATCTTCTGGTTCCTTACGGCTCCTAATCACCCCCAGACCTTCTGCCTCAGCTTCGTGCACCTTATCTCTGTGATTGGCCACGAGCATAACCATATGTCGTGACCAAGAGGGAGGCCGCAGAGGTTTTCTCCTTGGAGACCTCGTCGGCCTTCGGTTTCACCTCCCAATTCACCCTCCACTTGCTCCTCCCCTCCCCTCCGGGCCGAGCCTTCCATCACTACCCCTCATGCTCCACCGGTAATGCAATTCAATTGCCTAGCTATCATTCCCTAGCCGCTTTGTTCATCCTCGCGTCTCCTCCTCGCCCCACCTATGGCTGAGCAAGCCCCTACACCACTCTTGGCCTCTCCAAGGAACTTAGGAGGTGAGCCTCCTTCTGCGCGAAAGCCTGGGAACAATGGGCACCCACCCTCTGACTCCGTAAATGGCGAGCAGATTAAAGACAGCCTGGCCATCATTTACGGCTTAGTCTTTGAACTCCACTAGGGGGTGGAGGATCTTTAGTTTCGCTTGCAAACTACAGATGAAAAGGTGGCGGTCCTCCTTCAGCTTCTCTCCTCCATGCACGAGGCTTTTCACTCGGACCCGGCAGGAGCGACCTCTATGAAGGAACCCTGTGCAGCTATCGATGGTGGAAACGTCATGCTGCGCGCACCTTCGCTGAAGGAACCCTGTGCAGCTACCGATGGTGGAGACGTCACGACGCAGCGTGCAGCAGAGTCTGGGCTAAAACATGATGGGCACGAAACCATGGCTGCGGAGGTGAACTCTGTCAAGCAACCGATGCAGGATACCACGAAGAATGACGCTGGAACAGCGGCCAAAGCGGAAGTCGAGGTGCAATGGGCAGACGGGGTGACGTATGTCGAGGAGGAACCTTGGACAGAGGACCTCCATGCCACCTAGCCAGGTTATATGCCATATGTTTAGGCCTTTGTTGTTTTTAGTGATCTTGTCAGATGTTTGTTAGTTTCAACTGTTGTTTAGGCTGTCAAGGATTTTCCTCTTATTAGTTTATCATTTTACTTATGCTGACTAATCTGCTGACTGGACTGGTTTCCCCTCTGTTGGGGCAGTCCAATAATTACAGCATGATTATATCTGTACTTTGGAACTCCATTTTGCCTCTGGAATGGTTTTAATATATTATACTTCTTAATTAAAAAAAAAAAATATTAATGGCATGCTCATAATTAATTTTTTGCATAAATATTGGAGAACTTTGAATTGCTTGTGAAAAATTATTAATAGATTTTATAGGAAGAGTAATATCATCAAAGCATGAGAGTAAAATGCTAACAAGTCAAGAAATATTAATACAATGCACCCCTCCCCTCCTCTTCTAAACATTGCTCAATTTTATTGATATAAATGCTAGAAAGGGTGGGAGAAAGGAGGTGTCCCTGCTTAACATCAATATTAGAATTAGACTCCAATAAATATTGGTTGTTACATTTTATCATAGCAATAATCTTTTAGCGGAGCTTAATTATGACAATATGGAACTAGGGAGGGACACCCATTTTTTCTAGTCTTTTCCATAGCTTGACTCTAGGAACAACGTCAAAATATTTTCTAAAATCATCGAAACAATAGAAAAAATCCTCAAATTCATTAAGAAAAATATAATATGACTAAGCATTGGTTAAATAACAAACATTGTTGTGTTGCACATTATTTGTTTATTTGGAGTGCATTTTCTCAACTCTTTTTTTTAGTTAAATATTTTTCTTAAGGAAATGAAAGAGCTTATGCTTCTAATAGTCATTGTTTTATCCATAAATTTAATAGTATTGCATATCTATGAAACACAAACATTGTGGAAGCAACTCAAGTTTGCAATGAATTTTTAAAGCAATATAATTCTCCTCTTTATCTCTAAGTGAAAGTGGTGGGGACATGGTAAATATGACTTAGTGATTCTTAGAGTTTATAGTAGATGGAGGTAATGGAAAATGTCTCAAGAGATAAAACTCCCCTAGGCCTTTGGGAGAATTACAATAAACTCCTAATGCTATTAAAAGGGAAAGAATTAGTCAACCCAAAATAAATAAATGAATTTTTATGGTATCAAACCTTGTCTCCTTTGTAAGGTCTCTCAAAAAGTCCAACAGATTATCTTCTAGATGTCCCAAACAACAAGATTTAGGAAATAATATGGGGTAATGATGTTATCCTAATGATAGACACCTTCCTCTAGTTTTTGGTCTACAAAATTACTTCGACTGTGAAAATTCCCCCAAAATAAGGTAATGAAGGTCCCTCAAATTTCTCTCCATGTATGACAATGAAGAGTCTTATCAACAATTATGTTTTGAATGCTTTTATGCACTCACAACTTGGAAGGAAGTTCTAGTAGAAGAAAACATGGAGGTACCTGAATGAGGCACATCCTAGGATGTGATCATTAAACCCTATTACTCTAAGTCCATATAAAAAATAATAATAATAAAATGTTCTTAGGAAGGTATGGACCGTACTCTCCATATTTATTTTTTGGCTAGATTAGCTAGAAAGGAATGGCATAGGCTTCAAAGAAAAAAAAATCCCCGTCACAAATCAACATTTACAACTATACTAATGAAAGCCTCAGTGAATGATCATAGAAGAAATAGGAATAACAATAATCTAAGAAAAAAAGAAATTAAAGTCCTATTTTTATTTTAGTAAATATATTTTTTATATTCACATAAATATATTTATATAAAAAAGAAAAAAAACATATAGTGAAAGAATATATACAATGGTACTTACATCCTCTTTCTCACATAAAATTAATATCTTGTAAGACACTTGTATTGATCACACACTGTGCAAATTATATATCTAAGTAAAAACTATTATGACCTTCAAAACCAAACTAATAATAAAACTTTGCTAATCTAAATCCACATTATTAAATTTGTCATGAAAAAGGTACATTAAAATATTTTTGATTTTAATGAACGTTTGTACTCAACTTGAAATTTGTCCCATCAATATATTTTTTCAATATCAATAAAAAAGGTGAAATATCTATTTTTAAAATTTTAAAATAAAWTTATATTTTTAAAATAATTAAATTAAATATATTTTTTATTATTTAAATAAATAARTATATTTTTAGTTTATGGAAATGYATATRTCACCTCAAATTAATTGTAAAAAGTAAAAGTTATAATCTACAAACAATAATAACAAGTGTTGCAARGCAAYRGTAGTYCCTGYCTTTGGTGAATTTGAAAATTCATAATAAAAATAATAATGATTTAAAAYTAAATAARATTAAATTATATAAATTGTAAAACTAAATWAAAAAARGTAAAACTTTTTAATRTTTTTTATATTATTAATTAGATTTGAAAATTGATAAAATAATGATTTAAAACTAAAATAAGACTAAATTATATAATCTGTAAAACTAAATAAAAAAGGATAAAACATTTTAATATTTTTTATATTATTAGTTGTATTTGTAATAATTGAAAAACATAAAACATTTGAATGTTTCTTGTATTATAAAATATGATTTAAATGTTTAAAAATCATGAAATATAAATTTAAATACAATTATAGTGAGAAATAAAAAAAAAAAAAATCCATGCTATATCCAGATGCCTAGGATCAGTATCGAATCAACTAGATCCGATGGCACTACCGAACCAACTCTCTTATTCGCCTGGCATCAATCCAATACCACAATTGAGCTTAAACCGTGCAGGCAAAAGAATGAGTCCACTTATGCCAGAATAATTGAAGTGACAAGAAGGTTAATGCTCCCACATCCATAGCATTCCTTTCAGTGCTCTGTTCCCACTGATACATCAAATGTGCCCATGCATCATCAATTTATATGACATGGACATCTTTAATTTGTGCTTCTGATATGGTGATTATTAATAAAAACAAGTTTATTTGAAATGTGTTTCTAATATTAGGCCTTGGGCGAAGCATGATATACCAATTTACCACAGTCCCTTATGTTAATGAGATACATAATCAAACGAAATAGCCATGAACTCTTCCAAGTCTGAGTTGACTGGTCCAACTAAGAACTTTGAGGCGTCGTTACCATCTACGAATTCGGATTTGGATTTGATATGATTTGGACAAAAAAAATTATTGGAAAAATCTAAATTGAAAAAAAACGTTGTAGTATAAATCTGACTAAATACGAAATAGCCAGGACTCTTCCAACTCTGATTTGACTGGTTTGACTTAGAACTTTGAGGCATTATTAACATATATGAATTCGGATTTGTATTTGGAATGGTCTTCGCCGTTTTTAAGAAATGGGGGTCTTTTATACCGAAAGGCCATTAGACTTTCGCTACATATAAACTATTCTTCGCGAATTGCTTTAGCTTACTCCTTCCACGGATTCATAAGCTTGCTTTAGCTTATTCTATACTAATTAATCTATATTTAATTATATTCAAACTTATTCAAATAATTACAGGGAAATGACATCTTAAAGACAGAAAATAGCCAAGAACATTTTAGCTAGTGTTTCAATTAAGCACCAAGGAGCTGCTACAGAAAAACTCCAAAGCCATTGTCTTCTTGGATTGGACGTTTACACAATATATTCTACTGCAATACACTTCTTTTGCATCTATGGAAAATCAATTTTAGTCCAGAATATATTACAGAAAAAATGAAAAAACCATTCTCACCGTCCCAGATACGACAACCATTTGTGTTAAAAATCGATACTGTTCCTTGTCAAATCAATATGAACATCAAAATTATTTCAGATTGGTTGGATACAGATGAGTATATGAATGCAAATAAGAGAAAAATAATCTGAAACCAAAATATAACATTAGAACATTGTATACCAAAGAGAAATTAATAGGAACATTCACACTTTCGCCAAAGCACCTTAAATAAGGGTATAAAGGCTGTGGAAGCAAATATTTTAAAGGATTTCGAGTACCCAAAAACATCATCATTAGGAATGGTTAAGAATTTGATAAACATATTCTAACTGAAACACAAGTAAACATGAAACACTAGAAACAGAACTTAAGCTGGGACAGTCGAAAGCTGCAAAATCACATTTCTCATTTGTTCACAAAACAACATTTGGCCGGGTATGGAATTTCCAATCATTTAATGTAAAGGGACTTATCTGCAGCAGCTAAAACTCTGAAATTTTGCTTTCACGGGATCAGAGTTTTCGCAGCAAATGAAGGCCCAAATTTGTCCATATAATTTATGTGCCAAGACTATACATAGCGCTACTGCATTTTCAGGTCCTTAAGCTTCGCCTCTAAATCATCATCACTATCACTGCTCTCATTTTCATCATTGTCCTCATCCCCATCCTCATCATTATCCTCATCCTCGTAGTCATCACCTTCGCCCTCTGCATTATTATCTTCCAGAGACCCAAGCATGGTAACACCCTTGACACCTCTTCTCAGCACATATTTGACAGCATCAATTCCTTCTTCGGAAATGCAATTTCCATCAATATTCAGTAGATCGAAGTCAGGCTTATTGATCACAGACTCAGGTGCAGCCTTCGCCCCCACTCCACTGATAAAATTTGAACTCAAATCAAGTTCCTTCAGATGCTCATGGCCTTCCACAAGGGCTCCGTAGATCACGACTGATCCCTCGTCCTTGAGTTCATTCTCTGACAAGACTAACTTTGTAAGCATTCTTTTCAAACCAAGGCACTCTGCCAGAGCCGGAGCTGCTTTCACAGTAACGTCATTACCTGCAATCTCCAAAACCTTGATGGATGGAGCCCCTTCCTTGAGGCTATTGGAAAGAGCTATTGTCCCCTTATCCTGAAAACCCAGATAACTCAAGTAAGCCTCTATGAGACCCAAATGCCCTGAGAGGGCTCTGCTCAAAGCAACCCCACACTTCTTCCCAAACATGTTATCCCTCAAATCCAACTTCTTCAATGTAGTGCAGTTCCTAACAAGCCCTAAAAGGGCCTCTGCCCCATCATCCCCTGTCATATTATTATGGAAATGCAGAACCCTAAGCCACTCGACAAAGGGAAGAAGCTCACAGATGGCTCTAGCAGCCTCCACAGAGATACCATTGTTCATAAAATACAGTTCCTCCAACGTTTTCTGATATTTCAACAGAGACCCGAATGCCCTAACACCCTTCTCACCCAGTGCATTGTCGGAAAGATTCAAGGACCTCAACTCACACCCTTGTAAAACAGATGAAAATATGGTCATTACCTCAAGGGCCTCGGCCTCGGATCTTCCTGCAATAAAATCTGAAAGATCAACATCAGTCAGATTTCTCTAAACTTCAATCAAGACTCTCTCTGCAACACGAGCAGAATCGAGACCAAAGCGTATGTCCAGTCATAGAAAAATAAATAAAACTAGTAGTCGGTTGCCCTTCCCAGTACAATTGGCTGACCACATTGTCAAATCTATTAATTGTCAATACATTGAATGACGTGAAGCCTGCAATAACCAATCAAATGTTAGAAAAATATTTTTTTTTATTATTACAAAAAATACATATTTTGATTTCCTATGTTACACATTTGATATAAAACAAAAATCTAAATTCAACCCTAAACTAATAGCCAGTCAACGATGAACTCATCGCT
>ML787015.1:119253-145407 GCA_009831015.1 Picea engelmannii
TATGGCTAATCCAAGTAGTTTAGGACAAAAAAAATAATGTTATGGCTAGAACAAAAACTTCATTCGACCCAATCAAATCCTCTTCCCCTATAGGGTGGGATAGGTTATAGCCTTTACAATTTCTTCTCTAAGGTAATTTTTTTCCTTTCTAGGAGAACAACGATACATCCTTACCAATTGGTTACATAATAATTGATAAAGACACACTATACTTTTATTCTTAGTATGAGAACCTTTATATTTATTTTGAGTTTGTTGGAAGATCCTTTGGGAGCCTTTCACCCACAATTTCCTTATGGTTGAATAGTGAGCTCTTGATACTCGGGGCTATGTCCCTTGCTTCCTTGTGTTTTCGATTGGATGTCCATCCCTTAGTTTACAGAGAAGATATGCAAAGGGGTTGTTTTTCTGGTTCCTTGAGGGTCCAACACTTATTGTGATAGATTATGTATCATTTTGAGTGTTTTATTGCTCCATTTTAGGCAGTTGAGGGTCCACCCTTGATTCTTTTAGGGTCTTCACTTGAATGTGTTATTTGGGAGTAGCCTCTCAATTCTCTTGAGCTTTGAATGGATTTGCTCCATCTTCTAGATCTTCTTGTAGTTTTTTCTTTTCTACCTCCTCACTTTCCTACTCCAAGTCTTTGAGATCTTCAAGTGCTTCAAATATGTTGTGGTTTAGATTGGGTGGACCTTTCAAAACTTTTATCTTTGGCTTCTTCCTCTTATCTTGTGGATTTCCATGCCTTCTATGTACAAACCTAAATTGATTCTGCTCTGCATCACTAGAGGATTTCGTGGGTTGCTTTGAGGGAGGTTGTTCCTCTTGAACCCTTAGGTAATTTTTAGCAAAATGTCGATAACCATGACACAAGATGCATTTGAAGGGGAGTTGATCATAGTATATAACTTGTAGTTGGCTCCAACTATCCATAGTAATTTGTAGAGCATTTGAAGGACCTTTTCCAAATCCACTTCCATGCATATTATGACTCAATAATATATGTTACCTTTTGGTTCTACTCAATTGAGATATCAACCAAGTTTGTCCCCAATGGCTTTGATGGATTTTTCACCTAAAATATTAATGGGAAGGTGAGGTAGCCTGACCCACATAGGGACTATTAAGATTTCCTCTTTTAGATTGAAATCAAGTGACCATCGAGCTAAATACATACCCCTAGATCCCACAAAATACAGTTCGGAGAAGAAAATTAGGTTGCGATCCTCCTTATTTTGAAAAAAAAAAACATAAAGAATCCTTGACCAAGTGCAAACAAGGATACCTAACCTTGAGTTTGGGGTGTCCAATGCTCTGCTACCCATGCATTTGTAGCTTTTAGTTTGGGCCAAAGATCCATGAACTTTCTAACTAGAGCATGCTTAGACAAGGTGTGGGCACTTGTCCTTAGTTATGGGGTTGATAGATCCAATTGAGAAATGGCATCAAACTTTATGACAAATTTACTTTTAGGAGGGTGAGATCCCTTTGATTGATTCAATGATTTAATTGAAGTCTTGAATGTTTTGATCTCTGATTGAAAGATGGCATCCATTGATACTCCCATGAAATTAAGCCACTCTCTCCATGGCACTAAAGGTAGGTCTCAAATTTCCATATGGCACTTGGAATGTAATGTTCCCTGACCTTGGTAAGGCCCATTACCAATGGAAACACACAAAAATTTTATGCTAAACAAAACCTGTAGCTTTCCAACTACTAATTCATACATATTTAACTATTTTGATACCATTATTAAATTGCATCTACAATATGCTAATTAAACATTAATATAACTAATTTACTCAACACAACAACATATAATTCATTTTAAACACATAATGAATGCACAATGAAATAAACCATAAAGGAAACACATAAACAAGTAAAAAACACTTATGATTCTCTAATAGTTGTGCAACCAACTATAGAGGACAGATGTTCCTCCCAACCATAGACTTGCTTTTCCAAATCTCAACAACAATTCACCCTCGAGCTGGGGCTGGGAATGCACAAAAGAGGGTGACATCTCCATCATCCACTCACAACCCGAATTAACCACAACCCACTGGTGTTCTCCTACAACTATCTTGATTCCTCTAGCTCTCTTCCTCTCAACCTGCTTGGCCCAAGGAATGCACCCCTTTCTTTGCTCATAGTCCTTCAGGATGTATCATTTATTTATCAATGCTTCAAGCATGTGTTGGCCATGAATCTCTCTACTAGGGACTCCAGGGATGTCAACTGCTAGGAAAACTACCAGGAAAACTACTAGTAACAACCTTGTCGCTCCAGTGAAATTCTCACACAGGGAGTTCACTCCACATACCTAACAAACCGCTTCTTCCACAAGTTTGATTGCTTGCTTCTTCAACCTTCAACAACTCCAAAAATAGTTCTGAAATTTCCACCACTGTTGTCTTCAGTTCCATCACTCTCCCCTTCGTTGTCTCCTTTGTTCCCATGCATAATACTCACTATCTACCCCTTTCTCTATGTCACATACAGATTTCTCCCTTTTTACTTACTTGTTTGACTCACACATTTTCCCAAAATGATTGTACTTCATCCCCATGCTCCCAATAACTATGGGATGTGGCTCTCACACCCACCTTCTTACATGTATTCAATGATTGAGCTCTTCTACACTCAAGGGAATAATTATAAGGTTCTCTAAAGACACTAAAATCAGGATAACGATTTGAGATTTAAACTCATGAATAAAAGCCCCCTTTTTGACCCCTCCTCTTTTGTGGATAACTCAACGCCCACATCTCTGTCCATGTCCATCTACCAATAGCATCACATTTTATTTATTAATTTCTGAGGATTATTGCAGGGATGTTACATGAAAATCCCCCTTCGACCTCTTCTTGACAAACTCACATAGTAGAGGATGGTTGTGTTACGAAGTTGGAGATACATAATGTCGGATGTTACATTATTTAATTAATGTATCATCCCACACTATGTTACACTATTTTTATTTAATTAAATTTAGTGTGATATTGATTTCACTTATTACTATTTTTATTTAATTAAATTGAGTGTGATATTGATTTCACTTATTAATAAATTTAAAAAAATGTTTCAAAGGGTAAGATGTAATTATTTTCGTACACCTTTAAATTAATTTATATAATACCTATATAATTGATTTTCAATCGAATTTTAGGATTATATGAAATTCATACTTATAAAATAATATTTAAAAAATTATTATAAAATAATATTTAAAAATTTATTATATAATTTGATGAAATTAGTTGTAATATTTTTAAATGTATTATTATGTGTATAAAGGTTTACATCAGTTGATCTAATGTTTACATGGTATTGAAACTTTAAATTTATATTTAAACATCTTTATGTATCTAAATAAATATGTTTTGTTTCCTTTATATATTACATTTTTACAAAATCTAATAACTATATATTTTATTATAAATTTAAATAAACATTATTTTTCTAATTATTATTATATTTATTTATTTTTCCTTTGGATTTAAAAAACTATCTATATAAACTCTACTACATGTGCTTATGTTTTATTCTATTTTTAATAAAGGAGTTTATGCCGATCATTATGCTTCTTGTTTCTCTTTACATAAAGAAAGGTTATACTCATCATTCTGGTGGATGACAACTGTGAAACTTCCTCCGCCATATTCTTTTTCTTTTGTGGATGACAACTGTGAAACTTCCAAGATGATATGACAGAAAGTTTAGTGAGTGATTTATTATTATACGGGTCTTCAAGAATCCAATGTGACGCGAAATAAAGTTTTTGTAGTCATAGTAATTTACATAAAGAAAGTTACACCTATCATTTATTCTAATCGTGACCTCCGAACAAAGTTATTCCCATCGTCATAGAAAATGTAAGAAAATAGCGTGGAATTGAATGGAGCAGCAGTATAAATAATCTGCAATGCTGGTTTGTTGGTTTGTTTGAAATTTGTGTCCAATTTTCTGGTTACTCTTCCTCAGAGGTTTAAGGCTTTTGTATGTACTGTTAGTATTGCTTCAGGAATATATATATTGTGATTTTGGAGGATTTCAAATATATATTCACCGCTCTCTTTCACTGTTCTTCTTGAGTTATAAGAAGGATTGTGTTCTGAGCAAATCATATCATGGCCGACCCTGGTTTTCTCTCTGGATTTATTGGTAAAGGCATCGACATAGCAATCAACCAGATTCTTCACCATGCTGGCATTGCGGTCCGCTGCAAGAAAGAATTGAACGCTTTGAGAGGTCTGGTAAGGCGCATAGAGCCTATTACAACACGTATCCGTCAATACCGTCTGGAATTGAATAGAAAGAGAGGAACACCCATTGCCGAAAGCGGTAATAATTCTTCACAATGGGTTATGGACCTGCACGACCTTCTCCGACGAGCACTGCCAATAGTGCAACAGTGCACAATACCAAGTTTCAATGTTTTTGCTCGTTACCAGATGAGCAAAGATATCAGTAACTTGATTTCAGAGATCAAAGAGCATCTGGAAGTGGTTCCTTTAGTCCTACTAGAGCAGCAGGCACAGATGCACCTGGAGATGCGGAGAGAAAGCGCCCAAGCTTCAGGCAGTACTTCTGCATCCACCTCGCAATCTCCAACCGGGAGCTTCTTCATCGAGGAAGCCCTTATAGTCGGACAAGAGCAAGCCTTTGCTACACTGGAGAAGTTGGTGATCGATGCAGAGCTCAAGTCTCTCTTCCGCACTGGCGTTGTTGGCAAGGGTGGATCCGGAAAAACTCTGCTTCTCAAGAGAGTTTTCAACAGCCAAAAGGTGAGGGAGCTCTTTCGTGATGACCTCTTGCTTTGGCTCACTATTTCAGAATCTCCGTCTTTTCCAAGTCTTAGAAATGAGCTCTGTAAACAAATAGCTGTGCAAGCAAAGGTGGATCATGAACCAAATATGAACGAAGAGGATGTAAAAACGTGGTTGAGTCAGAGAATGCAGGCCAAGAGGTTTGTCCTCTTCTTTGATGATGTATGGGGAGGGGGCAGGAAATTGCTGGAGGAATTGGGTCTCAGCAGGCTCACCGAACACTCGAACTCCAAAATTATTGTAAGTTCGAGGAATCGCAGAGCACTGATTGAGATGGGAATTGCAGATACGTCTCCATTAGCAATGGAGGATTTGAGTGAAGAAAAGAGTTGGGAGTTGTTTGCTCATCATGCTTTTCCATATAATAATGGAAATCCGCCAGCAAATATCGACCAGAGAAGGGCAAAGCTCTTGTGTGACAAGTGTGGAGGACTGCCGCTTGCAATTAAAGTGATAGGGAGTACAATGGCAGGCATTACTGATGCCCAAGAGTGGGAGTTGGCAATCCTTAGGCTGCCGAATGCCAACAGCAAAGACCATCAAGCTCTCCATGATCGTCTAAGGTTGAGCTACGACGCACTGGGAAACTATGATGTTAATCTCCAATTGTGCTTTCTGTACTTAGCTGACTTCATAGAAGATGAAATTATTGATGTCTGGTACGGCTTGATTCCTATGTGGATAGGGGAAGGACTTCTTGAGAATGAACGTGGCCACGACCCATTTGAGATGGGAAGAATTTACGCCAACGTTCTAGCCGATCGTTGTTTGATCGAGCCAGTTCTCAAAGACGCCGATGGCCGCGTGGTCCGTTGCAGGATGCACGACATGCTTCGTGGTTTAGCAATACAAATTGCTGAGCAGGAAGAAAAGTTCTACTGCCGCGCAGGTAATGGCTTGACAGCGTTGGTTGAAAATGAATATTCAGGACGCACCAGGCTTTTCTTGAATAACAACGAATTGAGTTCGCTTCCCAACTCATTCAGAGCTTCAGAAATCTGTTCATTGTTGATGGACGGAAACAGTGTTACAAAAATTCCCGGAAAGGTGATTGGAAGTATGATCTCTCTAAAGGTTTTGGATTTGAGTGGCAGGTCACTCGAATCACTGCCAAAGAGTGTGGGGTGTTTGAAACAACTAGCATGCTTGATGTTACAAGGCGTGCCCATCAAAAGGTTGCCTGCAGCTCTTACAAATCTTGCAAGTCTCCAAATCCTGAATCTGCGTGGGTCCAAGATCACAGAATTACCGTCTGGCATTCATAAGCTAACATCTCTGAGGCGTCTGGACCTTCATGATTGTAATGATTTGCAATGCCTTCCAGGTAGTATCTCACGCCTTACCTCTTTGCAGTACTTGGACATCGTTGGATGCAGTAATGTGTGGACAAAACATGACAAAAAGAACGCTGCATCCGTTAATGATTTGGGTTGTCTCACACAACTGAAAAGTCTACGCTTAGAGAACGGGGCAGAAAGAATCAGCGAGGGGACACTAGGGAGTATGGTTCAGATGGAGACACTCAAGTTGGTTGATGCAGTGATGACAAGTTTGCCTCGTGACATGAAGAATATGTCAGAGTTAAAAAGATTACACTTAAGTTGCGGTGAGATGGTTAAAATGGATAGAAGTTTTGGGGAATTTCAAAATTTGATTTATCTTCGGTTATGGTGCTGTTATAAGTTGGAAGAGCTTTCAGATTTGCAGAAATTGAAGGGTCTAAGGCAATTACATATTTTTCGTTGTTCCAAGTTAAAGAAGTTTCCTATAGAATTTGGTGAGAAGGGGGCATTTCCTTTTTTAGAGATATTTTCATTGGTTGAATTAGATGAATTAAAGGAGTTGCCAGCAATAATTGAAGAGGAGGATGTAATGCCTTCACTCAAAATATTCACAATTATGAAATGTGAGGCATTACAAATGTTGCCAGAAAATTATTTTCATCTCAAAACACTCAAAAAAATAAGAGTGTATGGTTGTTCCATGGTATTGAAGAATTTAGAAAAAATCCAAATGAAAAACACTCGAATAAAACTGATAACAAAATCTACCATAGATATAGAAACAATTATAAAAAGGCGTCGGAGAATGAATCCAAAAGGAAAAAGTTGGCTCTACAATGAAAGTGTATATGATGAGCATTTCCTTTTCTTGCAAGAACTTTATAAAGCTCTATAAAGTTTTATCCTTTATAGAAATATATAAATTTTTATGATCAATATTTATAATTAATGTTGTATTCACTTTCATTTGTAATTAACATATTATTCTACTTTCAAGAAGGCTCTTTTAAGAAGGCTCTCTTTTCTTTCACTATGAAATGAGATATAGTACACTAATGTAATTATTTTGGTTTTCTTCTATATTTATTAAAGTTATTTTTTAATTAAGTAAAAAATATTATTGTATAGGTTGAACACATTCAAAAAAAATTATTTTTTAATTGTATTTAATGTCTTTTAAATAAATTATTATTCATTTTAATTTGTAATTTATGAAAGATTAATTGTTTTTTTAGCATGATGCAAATTAACATGTTCAAATAGTCTATATTTCTCCACATAGTTTATTTATAGTAATTAGGAATCATGAATTAGCTAATGCTTTTTTCTCTTCTAATAATAGGTAGGTGAATACTCTGAAAAATTAAAAAACGTCTTAGCCTACCACTTTGAAAAACTAAAAAACCCCATAGCCTACCACTTCCACGTGCATTCTACAAGATAATTAGTCACCTTTGCACAATGCAATGAACTTAATTATATTATGACATGAATATCCTAAAAACATAAAACCTCCAATTATAATGTCCATGTTGGAAACATGCCACCCAATTTCTCATGTGGTCACATGCACATTCATATCAACTATATTTAGAATGTGCATGCATCTACTCTTTTGTGAACAATTTGTGTAACTGGTGGATCTTATCATAATCAATTTGTCTAATTGTAGCATACTCATAGAGGTGAGAAGTGTGCAAAGACAGTGTAGTGTGTAGTGTGAGGGAGCAAGACACAATACTGAGGTGTTGTGTGTATGACAGGAGAGGATGGTTGTATGCCTGTGATTGGCTATTGTAATTCTCCCTTGAATAATAAGAATATTGATTATCATTTCCGTGGTTTTTATCTGTATTGGGTTTCCACATAAATCATTGTGTCAATTATGTGATTGTTATTCTCAGTTTATGCTTGTTTAACTTGTTTATGCTCGGTTAAAGTGTTATGTTTTTGCTTCTGCTGCCCAACAAGTGGTATCAGAACAGGTAAAATAGGTGATCCAAGGCGAATTGTGTATAGTTTCATGTGAGTGCAAGAACCTTTGGACATGTTTTTGGCATGTAAGGACGAGCGGACCAAAGTACTGGAAATCCTAGATATTTTCTGAGAAACCATAGGGCGTGATCGAGTGAGTTGTAGGACACCGATGCTCCATAAGCAGTTTTAGGAGTGCATCGACACTCCCACAATTACGAAATAAGAATTTTCCCCACTTTGGTGCACCCGGTTCCTGCACCACAAAGCACTAGGAAATCTACGCTCCCCTTTCCACACTCACAGAGCATTGTCTGCTAAATCGACACGCCCCCCGCAGGCTTAAAGAAGCGTCGACCTAACAGTGGCGCTTCTTAAACAACACTAGAGGAGCGCCACCCTCTGAAAGTAGGGGAAGGCAAGTGTTTTGAAAAAATGGATTTTTTTCTTGTCTGAGCAAAAGATTGACAGAGGGCTTGACTGTGATTTGGCAGAGTTTTTTTTAGAAAAACGGCTAAGGTTCAAAGTTCAAAATTTGAAGTTGAGAAATTTAGCAGAAAGAATAAATTTCAGTTATGTAAGCTCAAGATGCGGGATCTGCTTGTTCAACAAGGATTTCAAAAATCTTTGGCGGGCAAGTCAAGAGACCAGTAGGTATGTCGGACGAGGAGTGGGATGATCTAGATATAATAGCTCTTAGTACCATTCATCTGTGTTTGGCAGATGAAGTTCTGCTTAACATCGTTGAAGAGGAAACAATAGTAGGCTTATGGAGCAAGATGGAAAGTCTTTATATGACAAAGTCCTTGACGAACATAATCTTCTTGAAGAGGCAGTTGTACAACTTGCGGCTGAAAGAAGGTTAAAAAATTGTTGATCACTTGAATGTTTTCAATACTTTGATTTGTCGATTATCTAGTATGGAAGTAAAGTACGAAGATGAAGACAAGGCAGTTACACTATTGTGTTGATTGTCAGAGTCTTGGGATCATCTAGTCACATCTATGTGGTTCAGCTCAACATATGCCATTGATTATGACACTGTTGTGGGAGCTTTGTTGTCTGAGGAGATGAGGACAAGATCCAGTAAAGAAACCTCAACAACAGAAGCACTGGTGGTTAGAGGTCGATCTTTAGAAAGAGGGAAAAATCAGAGAGGTACATCAAGGTCTAAGTCAAAAGGAAAGAAGAGTAAGCATAAATGTTGGTTCTGTGGAAAATCTGGGCATCTCGAGAAGGATTGATGGAAAAGACAGAATGCATCCAAGGAGGACTCCACAAAAGAAGAAAAGGAAGCTAATTTATCTTAAACAAGTTCAGGTTCTGGTTCAGGTATGATTGATAAGGTATTGTCTACTTGTGTGTTGGACAACTGAGAGGGGGGGGGGGTGAATCAGTTGTTACCGTGCTTAAACAATTATGCTTATTTTAAACTCTTTGCAGAGCACTTAATGACAATCACAATAATGCAGGGAGGTAAGCAATAAAACATTCGACATCAGTCACACATGAAATATACTGAGACAGATATTTCTTGAGGAAACCCATAAAGGGTGAAAACCTCTTCTTCTTGGTATGATAAGTAATCTTTACATTCTGTACATTATCATACATATGAGCTCCAACTCATTGTGAGGCTACAACCTTTTTTTTGCAAGCTGCAACTCGCTGAGAGTATCAACTCTCTGTTTTCTCTAGCACCAACTCCCTGGTTTCTCTAGCACCCACTAGAAGGAAGCACCAACTCCCTAGTTTCTCTAGCACCCACTAGAAGGAAGCAACAACTCCCTAAGTGTTCCAGCACCAACTGGATGGAAGCACCAAGTTCCAGTCACATAGGCATCAACTTGTAAAACAAAGAACAACAATTCTCCTTTGCACCACCCTGCCACCCTAGTTTCTCTGGCTGCAACTAGATGGAAGCTACAACTCCCTGTGTTCAAGCACCCACTTGAACCTCTGAGGAAAACAGTCCTCCCTAGCACCTCCATACCACCCTGAAATATAAAGTTTGCTCTATATAAATTTATCACAGTGATACAATATTTATCAATCGCTTATCGGTCTCATCACTGTTCTGCTACACTGCTCTTCTCTACCTGCATCGGTGTCTTCCTACACCCCTTCCTTACGCTTTATGTTCTTCTTCCTTTCATGCTCTTTGCACCATGTCCCTTCTATGAACCATTCCTCTTCTGTGCATTTCAGCTGCTGCACTCTGCCTCCTTCTACACACCTGAATCACTCTCAACCGCGTCCAATCTCTTCTCTGTTCTACGTTTTTATTCTCTCTGTGCATCTTCTGCATCCTCTATTCACAATGCTTCTGCATGCTCTCCCCATATCGAGTGCTCTACCTAATCATCATTTCAACTCTTCAGCTTCTCTGGCAGTTAAACCCATGCGTCCATCATCACTGGGTGTTATGCCGAGATTCCTTAGCCTCTCCAGCAGTCGAGACTATTCGTCTTCTCTGTCATAGTCGAGCTCATTCCCTCTGTTGCAGTTCCAGGCTCCAACGGTCTTACATCTATCAATAGCCTCTCTGAACAGTCTTCATGCCACTGGAAGATGCCTCGAGACTCTTCATCTTCTCTGGCGATCACCCTGAAGTCTCTTCGAGTCCTCTGGCAGAAACCATCGGTCATTTCTAGCAGTTACATTGTGAACCTCCAAGAAAATGCATCAGCAACTGAATCGCCAACCGTCCAAGAGTCATGATTCTGTTCTGCTAACTAAATCGTAACTGATCGATTAATTGTGAAGAGTAGCAATAGCCCTTCGATCAGATTTCCAAGTATCCAACACCATTGGATTACAAGCATAGGGTCTCGCGTTGATTTCGCCATTTCGCATTTCGACATTCCTGTGGTGAAGAGTCTCGACTCTTCATGTTACGATCACCGAAAATGAGCTTAACTTGGTGCTAGCTCCTCCCTCTCACATGACCACTGTCGGTGACCACAGCCTACACCAAAAGGTGTTTTCGCATTTCGACATTTCGACATTCCTGTGAAGAAGTGTCTCGACACTCCAAGTCGTAATACCCAAAATGGAGCCAGATCAACGGTCCACAAGACTTCATAATCTGATCCCTTTTTTTCTTAATCGAATGGCTGATGGGATTTCAACATTTTTCCCTTCGAGTCATCGTGACTCCAACATTATAAAAATCATGATCACAAAATCTCTGAAGTGATTGAATGGTTCACATAACCCACTGAGATGGACGGTTGATGGGATTTTGGAGTTTTGCCTTTCGGGTTTTCGAGACTCCCAATAGTCCCTTTCAACATTTCAGAGTTCGAGACTTCATGATGGTGGAGTTTCTGCTTGCTATGTAAAACCCCGAAATAGAAAGTTCCGATGTGACCTAAACCTGCTGACGTCACACATGGATTGACACATGTTGAATAGCTGCCACGTGTCACTCTGATTTGTGACTTACATGTGCCTGAAATGTTGAATCAACTTGACACTTGTCATTGCCTGATTGTGCCATGTGTCTTTAGCTGACGTGGTTTGCTGATGTTCCTGTTTTGGGATTTCGGGGTTCACTACTTCAAAGGTTAAAGTTCCTTTGATCTTTGATTTTCCAGTCTGCGAAACTCCGAAATAGAGTCTTTGTTGATGTGCCTGTTTCTGGATTTCGGCGTTTCGCATTTCACAACTTTGGGACTCCTGTGATGAAGAGTGTCGACTCTTGACTCCTCCAACTCCTGGTATCCGAAACTCCAAAATGGAGTCAGATCAACGGTCCACAATCTTGATGATTCGACGATCCAGAGCTTTTCGTGATTTCGCATATCGCGAGTTCCTGCCATGAGTTGCTTCCTTGACTCCTCCAACCCCCGGTATCCGAAACTCCAAAACATCATGGTTTCACATTTCGCGATTTCATCATTCTTGTCGTGAGTTTCCTTGACACCGCCAACTCCCGGTATCTGAAATTATGAAATGGAGGTTAAGTCGTGGTTTCACATTTTGCGATTTTCTGCTGTGAGTTGCTTCCTTGACTCTTGGAGTTTACGCTTATGAATGGGATCCAACGATCACTTGTTTAACTTGCCATTGCCATGCCATTATCCCTGCACTGCTGTTCGTGATATTTGCCATCAATGACAAACACGCATACTCTGCAGTATCTCTTCTGACCGTATCGAGCTTGCTCTCCTGCGTCTTCCCAAAATACTCCTGGTGCCCTCCTGACACATTTTTCCTGTACTTAAGCCATCGTCGTTGTTGTACTTGCCATCAATGACAAGAATACGCTGCCTGTAAAACATGCCAACAATCTCCCCCTTTGGCATTGATGGAAACAAAGGCACCAAGACTCTTTTCTCCCCCTTTGACATCAATGTCAAAGAAAACATGCTCCCCCTCAACTGTTGCAGAATTTTTAGGAGGTATCAGATATTAAACCAACACAAACTCCCCCTGACAGGATGGACTCTCTTATTTGAGGCCTGTAGAATATTTGTATCTAAACTAGAGTGTTCTCCCTCTGATTCTTGGACCTGTTCATCTTCAGCGTCCACTGTATCCTCTGTAGAATATTCAAAATTGCTCACCTCTCTTACTGGGACTCCGTCATTAACCTTTTCTTGTCATAACTGGATGACTCCCCCTGTCACTGTTCTCTCTCTTCTTCTGACTTCTTTCCCCCTTTGTTCCTAAAAGGTTAGCTCTTCTTGACAAGGTCTTTCCTCATGTTATCTCTACAGGCTGTCATGTATATCATTTTGTAAGACAAAATGTTGTTTCTGAGGATGGTGTTGTCCTACTGAAACACTACGTAGTTGTAGCTTGTACTTTTCAAACAACCCTTGGATCTGCCCATTGATTCTCATCAATTTCTATTACTGCAAATTCATTTTTATTCCATGATTCTTACAACCCAAGGTTTTTATGACCATATACATCACAAGAGAAAAACATTACAAACATTCTCACATCTGCTTTTCCTTTTTACAAATGGAGGACCTGTATCAGGTTTCTTAGGAGCACTGATTTCTACCTTGTTGAGTCCAATACCGGATTTGTCATTTGGTGATCTCTAACTATCCAATATTTTATCCAGGGTCATGGAACTGTTCAAGAACTTGATTTGGGTGTTTGACTTCTCAACCTTCAAAACTTCTTCTTCTATCTTATGACATGATTCTTCTCCTACTTCCATGGGATAAATGCTAACTGAACATTCTTTTATTGTATCTGAATCTTCTTCTTTAATTGCAGGGGAGGATTCAACATCAACATTGTTGTTTGTCCTTATGCTTTTAGCCACCACTTGTCCTGAGTTTACAGACTTTATCTTACAGTCTTTGGAAAGGACCACCTCTTTACATCCTCTGTCACACATTTGACTTACATTGAAAAAATTATGTTTCATCCAATCTATAAGAAGATCATCCTGAGAATCTCCTTTTCCATTACTTAAATTCACCATCCCTTTATCCTTGTTTTTACCTGGTTCATCATTTTCAATGATCACATTTCTTGTTTGATTTTGCTTATAAGAAGAAGCCTATCCTTTTCTCCAGTCATGTGCTTGGAACATCTACTATCTATATTCTAGGGGTTCTTTTGTCTTTGAGCCGATAACATTAATCCACACTTATCACTTTCTTTCTTCTTCCAAACCTTGATATTTTCAATAGAGGAATTCAAATCTGATTTATAGTTCTTTAAGCGACAATCAACAGCTTTATGTCCATAGTTATGATATATGTAACATTCTGGTTCGTTGATTAAAGAGTCAAAATAATTGTTATGCTTAACTTGTGTCCTTTTCCCAGCCATCAAGTGATTTGCAATCTGTGGAGGATTTTTACTTGGGTGTCTTATTCGTTGTTGTGGCAGATATCTATACCTTGAATGTATTTCTTGCACATATCTAAATTTTAAAGAACAGTTTACAACTTTGTGACCAATGTTAGAACAGAAAAAACAATATCCATAGAAAAATCTTTGGTACCTGGAAAATAGTTGTCTTCTTTGAGAAGGTTGATTTCTTCCATGCTGATGATTTCCTTGAGCAGGGAGTGCATTATTTCTTTATTCTACAGATTCAGTCCTGACACCTTTTTCTTTACTTCTCCTAGGCAGTTGATTGTCTTCCTTTGTTTCTGCAGGTTTGTTGTTGTCATTGGTTGTAGATTTGACAAACTTGATGGGTTCTTTGTTTCTTGGCTGACCCCTACTTGATCCCTCTTCATAACCCAAACCAGTTTTCAGCGTTGGATTCCTTTGCTGATTCAGAATGGTGTCTAATCCTTCTGAGGCTTTGATACTTGACAGATTCTGATGATACAAGGCTTGAAACTTCTCCAACTCTTTCCTTTTTTTCACTACTTCTTCTTCCAGGGCTTCAGATCTTGCTTTCTTTTCTGATAACTGCTGTTTTAGATTGTCCTCTATTTTGTTTGCCTCTTCTAATTCCACTTTTAGCAGGGCAAAGTCTTCATCAGGTTTTTTAGTGCCTTTCTTGAACTATATCAACAATTGTTTTTTATTTCTCTTCTTAAGTCTGAGTCTGTCAAAGAATCAGCGAGGGGACACTAGGGAGTATGGTTCAGATGGAGACGCTAGAGTTGGTTGATGCAGTGATGACAAGTTTACCTCCTGACATGATGAACATGTCAAAGTTAAAAAGATTACACTTAAGTTGCGGTGAGATGGTTAAAATGGATAGTAGGTTTGGGGAATTTCAAAATTTGATTTATCTTCGGTTATGGTGCTGTTATAAGTTGGAAGAGCTTTCAGATTTGCAGAAATTGAAGGGTCTAAGGCAATTACATATTTATGGTTCTTCCAAGTTAAAGAAGTTTCCTATAGAGTTTGGTGAGAAGGGGGCATTTCCTTTTTTAGAGTTATTTTCATTGGTTCAATTAGATGAGTTAGAGGAGTTGCCAGCAATCATTGAAGAGGAGGATGTAATGCCTTCACTCAAAATATTCACAATTATGAAATGTGAGGCATTAAAAATGTTGCCAGAAAATTATTTTCATCTCAAAACACTCCAAAAAATAAGAGTATATGGTTGTTCCATGGTATTGGAGAATTTAGAAAAAATCCAAATAAAAAACACTCAAATAGAACTGATAACAATGTCTACCACAGATACAGAAACAATTATAGAAAGATCTTATAGAATGTGTCCGAAAGGAGAACATTGGCTCTACCATGAAAGTGCATATGATGAGCATTTCCTTTTCTGGCAAGACCTTTGTAGACGTCTATAAAGTTTTATCCTTTATAGAAATATATAATTTTTTATGATCAATATTTATAATTAATGTTGTATTCACTTTCAATTATAGTTAACATATTATTCTACTTTCAAGAAGGCTCTATTAAATTATTAGCTTTTTTTTTTTTTATTATGAAATGAGATATAGTACAATATTGTAATTATTTTGGTTTTCTTGTATATTTGTTAAAGTTATTTTTTAATTAAGTAAAAAACATTATTGTATAGGTTGAACACATTCAAAAAAAATTATTTTTTAATTCTATTTAATGTCTTTTAAATAAATTATTATTCATTTTAATTTGTAATTTATGAAAGATTAATTTTTTTTTTGCATGATGCAAATTAACATGTTCACATAGTTTATATTTCTCCACATAGTTTATTTATAGTAATTAGGAACCATGACTTAGCTAATGTTTTTTTCTCTTCTAATAATAGGTAGGTGAATACTCCACTTCCAAGTGCATTCTACAAGATAGTTAGTCACCTTTGCGCAATGCAATGAACTTAATTATATTATGACATGAATATCCTAGAAACATAAAACCTCCAATTATAATGTCCATGTTGGAAACATGCCACATTATTTCCCATGTGGTCACATGCACATTCATATCAACTATATTTAGAATGTGCATGCATCTACTCTTTTGTGTAACTGGTGGATCTTATCATAATCAGTTTGTCTAATTGTAGCATACTCATAGAGGTGAGAAGTGTGCAAAGACGGTGTAGTGTGTAGTGTGAGGGAGCAAGACACAATACTGAGGTGTTGTGTGTATGACATGAGAGGATGGTTGTATGCTTGTGATTGGCTATTGTAATTCTCCCTTGAATAATAAGAATATCGATTATCATTGTCGTGGTTTTTACCCGTATTGGGTTTCCACATAAATCATTGTGTCAATTATGTGATTGTTATTCTCGGTTTATGCTTGTTTAACTTGTTTATGCTCAGTTAAAGTGTTATGTTTTTGCTTCCGCTACCCAACAAGTGGTTGTTGAAGGAAAATCTCCCTGCGGACAGGTAGATCTCCTCAAAGAGCTAGACTCTTAACTCTAAGACAGAAAGTGCGTATCATGGTCACTGACTTCCTTTTAGGTCTACACAAACTAATGCATGAAGAGGAAGGAGGAAAGACGTACCTTTTACCGGTGTTTGTCCCTGCATGCTTCGAGTTGAACTCCAATCTTGAGCTCTTCGATAAGCCCTGTAGACAAACAAAGTACAACCACTTCCTATTCTATCGAGATTAGTTCGAAGTGGACCTATCTACTTAGAGACAAATTCATGTAATGTCAAACACAAATTAGAAAGAAACAGGCCAAGCAAATTACATTAATGAGGACAAAGCGTTACTTACAGCCATAGATGGAATGTAGCAGTTTCGTCAAGTTCTCCTTGTCTAACCCTTGCTCAAAAGCTCCACGATCGGAATGGCGATAGCTTCGCTGATTAGCCTCCACTTCACTGTGGGTTTCCTATGAGATCATAGGTTTCATGCTTCTCATCCCTTCTCCAAATATCACTTATGAGATCATAAGTTTGGTATCATTCTTCATCCAATTCCCCCTTTCACCATGAGAAAGCTTGCTTATATAGCCTTGGAGAGGCTCAACTACTTGAGATATCTTTGGAGTGAGTTGAGGATTTTCCTCCTTGAGTCAGGGATCTTCCCTAAGATCATGGCTGGACCAGGGGTTCGAATCCAACTGCCTTCCAAGATTGAAAAGATCTTTCCCCCATTCTCCTCAACAAACCAACTGCTGCCCAGAATAGGCAGCGCTCCCTCGAAAGGGCCATCAGAGCGTTATAATGCTCCTAATTAGGCTTTAGGGGGGCGCCAACACTCCTGAGAGTAGGAGTGCTCCTTCAAAAGGGTTGATACAGTGTTATAACGCTCCCAGATAGACTATAGGGGAGCGCCAGCACTCCTGAGAGAGGTATAGGGGAGCTCTCTCCTCCAAAAACTCAGTTTTTTGGGTTCTTTCAGATGGCAAGAGGTACATAACTCTAGTTAACCATTCCTCCTCTTCCAAATCAAGTGTTTGAGGTGTTTCAAGTGTCTTTTTGATGTCGTTATAAGTATGACATAAGCATCATGGTAGTATGATTTGCTTGACACTTGCGACACTTGTGAGCAAAATGCGACACGTGCGACACTTATCGAAGCGAGTAATGTTGATGTGTAACAGATTGCCCCAAAGTATGAAGTTAGAAGATGAGAACTGATAACTAAAATGCTTTGTAGACTTTCAAGCAAGGGTATAGATGCAGAGAACTTGCAGAAGCTGCACACAACCATCCAACAAATATTATGACATGTTTCAAACCTGAGGCAGGTATACCTATGCTTGGGTGATAAAGACTTGCAAGATATGGCCTCCATAAAATACACTGTGGATCCATAATTGTATTGATAAAAGGTATAGCCACCGGGAATACAACGTGGATCTATACTCATATGATTTGAACTGATCGTAGCCACGAAGAATACACAGTGGATCTATGAGATAACAAGACATAGCCATGACCAATACAAAGTGGATCTATGTGACAATAGATGTGCCACTGTTCAAGAGAAACTCCTTCACAACCTGGGCAAAGTACATATCAGAGTGATCACTCAACCCAGGGTCTTCTTACTGATCCCGATGTAGTACGAATCTAATCACGTGAATAGATGTACTGATGTCGAACATGGCAGAAACCACTTGATTACCGGTCAATGATGTAAACCATTTACAAGCGCGAGGGAGATCACCATTAATGTCAATGATTCCCAAGGTACTCTAGTACATTCCAACGAATGTGAATGGATGAGTTGAAGTCGAACATCCACGGAATCATTCGATCATAGGTTAATGATGTAAACCCACTGTTGAACGTGAGGAGGCCTGCCATTGAGGCATGCAGGTCCCAAAGTACTAACTGGTTTCTAAGTCTAGTTCTTGGATAATGTGTTGAAGTCGACAGGAATAGACTCGTCGAAGGAGGGCCTTGATGTATCCCCCATCAATGACACGAAACAGACACAGAGATGTAATTGGTAGATCAAATGAACATGGACTGACATGGGTATTGAGACAAGATATTTGTGATGGTTGACTCTCGAGGTGGATACTTCCCTTGAACACTGAGGCACAACAACAGAAACATGACATGAACCAAAACTTGATGGTGCAGTGGATGCTGTGACTTACGTCGGGTGACCCAAAGGAGTAAAAGAAACTCAAAGGATTGGCTCAATGCAGAGGTTCAGCGGATTGAAATGCATGCAAAGACAAAGTGTCGTGTTCAAGAGCGACTCTAAGAGTTACTTGGTAATGTTCTCAAAAACTGCTTGGCTTGCTTTTTTCAATTTTCCCCCCATCCAGATAGATGAGTACCTCTTTTTGATTTAACGAGCTCGAGGAGGGTAACACATGCTCGATAAAACTCACCTTCGGTAAGTTCCTCTTCCTTTTAACGAACTGGAAGAAGTAAGGGTTCGGTCCCATATGGGCCTGTCGATGTTTCTTTTAACGAGTCCAAAGATAGAAAACTCGAAGGTTTTTCATGATTATAGAGTTTGGAAAAACACTTAAAAGAGAACTCTCTCAGTTCCTTTTTCGTAAAGTAGTCTGACGAGACCGAAAAAGAGATAAACTATCGCTCAACATACATTTTCTTCAAATACTTTAACGAGCATGAAGAGAACAAGGTCGCTCGGCAATCTTTTCATCTTTAGAGAGTTTGAAAAGAACTTAAAGGTGACTCCAGTGTTGTCCTTTTTCGTAATGTTAGTCTCGCGATGCCGAAAAAGAGATAAACTACCACTCGAAAGACACTCTTTTGAACCTTTTAACGAGTGTGAAAGGAAGCAAGATCACTTGACGATCTTTTCATGTTTAGAGAGTTTGAAAAGAGCTTAAAGGAGACTCCAGGGGGGTCCTTTTTTCGTGTATCCATACAGGTTTGAAAAAGAGATAAAAGTATACCCGGATGCATTCTCATGTATTTACGAGCATGAGAAAGAACAAAGACTAAGCTCGATATGCCCCCAGCATGAAAGCTAGTGGCTTAACTCCAGAATGATCAGCAAAGGCTGGAGACATGCCCTCCAAGCTTCAATTCATTCACCGACTTTGAGGTTGTCACCAATCTCTCTAGTAGATGAGAAAAAGGAGAAGGGTGGATGAAAATAAGGTTCAAGAGAGGTGTCTGTTTCATTTTTTAACGAGCTAGACATAGGAAAAGAACTATGCTCAGGACCTCTGTTTCATTTTTTAACAAGCTTGCCACAGAGAAGAGAAACTATGCTCATGGTTTCTTCTTGATCATGGCTTCCAAGAGAATACCGCTCTGGGAGGATACCATGTCAAGGGACAAAACTCGGTCATGGCCTCCAGGAGATCTTCGATGGATGGAAGATAAGCACTCGGGAAGGACCACATGTAGAGGGTTGCGATAGGAGTAAGGAGATCAGGCTCCAATGATCTTACCAAAGAAATCACCATGTCCACTACCGGATCCAAATCATCGGAAGTTGGAAGCATGGGAGACGATGGAAAATCAACACCAGGAGGGGAGATAGAGTGTATATCTTCCCGAATTTCTTCACGAGGGGGAAGAAAAGAGGACCGGTGATGGTTATGATCTCGAGGTAACTTGTCAATACGAAACATTTTCGGAATAGATTCATCAAAAGGAAAAATTGGGGAAATGCAGTCGATTGTCAACGACAAGGAACTCAACTGTGATTTCATTGAGGAAACGTCAGGCGCCAATAGATGTTGGTCATCTGACGAGGGAGAAGCGGATTGGGTAGAAACGTATGACGTTTCGGCTAGACTAAGTGGCACGGTGTCACCTAGTGCATCGAATTCCAATGGACGAGGTACAATCCAAGGGTCAGATGATTCCAAAGATTGATAAGCCGCGGTCGAAATCATATCAATGGTGGCAATATGATGGGTAGTCGGTGGAAGTGGTGTAGGGAAGGTACCCATGAGGCTAGAATCTTTCAGTAAGCCAACACCAACGCTTTCATACATGATCTTGTGCTCCCAATAAAGGAATATTGTTGGTAGAAGGAACGCGAGCATCGATCGTGCAAAAATCCAACTGATCAACAGTGACAATTTTGCCCTGATGAGGAAATTGTACACATCGAAAGACTGACGAGGCAACGACAGTCATAGCATAAAACCAACTTCTTCCAAGTAACAAGTTGTAATCGAGGGGAGCATCGACCACCTCGACATCAACAGTAACAGTTTTTCCACCGAATTGGATGGGCAGGGACTGTAAAATCCCACGGGGATGAAAACCTCGCCCGTCGAAGGCGCGTAACATCGTTGGGGATTTGTTGAGTGCTGGTGATTTTAAACCTTTCCAAAACGCCAGAGACATGACACAAGTCGAGGCTCCCTCATCCAGAATAGTTCGGTGGATTTGTTGATTGTGAACAACAACATCAACTTAGAAAGTAAGTTGGTGGGAGAGTTGAGACGCATAATTGTCCAGGTTAAACATGATCTGATTGGACGACTCAGGATCAACAGCGCCAAGAGCGGCTAAGAGCGTTCTACGTTGACTGGGGCAGTGTTGTAGAAATTCTAACGCAGACATAACACATGGTGCTTGAGCCAAATCTTCAACAATGTTGTAGTTCTGGGCGACATGTGAACTAGGATTAAAGGTAGCTTTGCGGATAGTGCTCTTAGGAGGGCGTAGGATAGAGTCGAACGCGGGTTTCTCAATCTGAAGTGGTCTAGACAGAGGATTAACCGATGGAAGACTAATGGAGGATGATGATGGATCCAGTAAAGTACCGGCACCGTTAGTGTGTTTTCCTTTGTCATGGTTACCTGGTGTGTTGTATGTCTTAGAGTGAGTGGTTAAATTGATCCCATTAAACATATAAATATGTGCACTTGACGAGGCCTCATCATGAGGATCGCTAGAACTGCCCCTAGGAGAGGGGGTTTGAGCAACCATGGATTGCTGCTATGGAAAAGGTTGAGTAAGAATAGCGGGTTGTGACTTCCCTTGGAAAATTTTGGCCACTTCATTGCGAAGTGGACAATCTCGAGTGTAGTGATCGTCACCACAAATGATACATGGGAATTTCAGCTTCCGTTGTGTTTGCTTTTCGGTAGCAGGTGTTTGGTTTTTGGGTTGTTCATTATTATTTTTTGATTTATTCTTTGTCTTCTTCTTACCTCCGGATTGTTGTGAAGGGGCAGATTGAACTGCATTCACCTCAGAGATCTAAGTTTGGGGGGGGGGTAGAGGAGGGTGTAGTCGATTTGGAAAAAGATTGAGTTTTGACAGAACCGATAACACCATCCGCATGAGATGAGGATGATGGCTTAGAAGGATTGGTATTAGCTCGAGCATCATTCGAAAGAAAATCATACAAAGTACTAGACTGAGAATAAACTAAATCTAAGTACTGAGCTCGAGCGATGGCTTGTTCCTCTGTGACCGCACCAACCATAGCGACATCGTGAGCGATTGGGGGTAACAATGATTTAGTAAACCATTTCGTCAATAGTATGTCAGGAATGACTGCCTTGATCATCCTTCGTCGTCGTCTCCACTCATGAATATGGTCATAGATATGCACGGAGTTAGTTTGACGAAGGGAGGTCAAGAGTTCAATACCTGTCTCGTAGCGAATAGGCAGTTGAAAGTGCGTGAGGAAAGACATGGCAAGGGAATTGAAATCATGAAAATAAGCACGTGGTAGTTCAATATACCACTTTGCTGCTGAACCGGTAAGCGTTCGCTGGAAAAGACGCAAACGTATAGAATCATCCATGAGGGAGTTTGATGAACACCACAAATGGAAAGTCATCACATGGTTGTTCTGATCTTCGCTAGGGTTTCCATCAAATTTCAGAATATCAGAAGGAAGTTTAGCTGGAATGACTGGCCAAACCGGTGAATGAGAAATAGGATTATTAGTTAACCGAGACAAGTCTGGGAGATCCAGAGTCGCGAGGAAAGGTAGCTGTCGGTTAATTTGTGAATGATACTGGTGCGGCATAGGAACACTAGTAGGACCATAGACTGGGTTAGGTGGATAATTGTAACCAGTAGGACCTCCTACATACGGTTGTTGCTGGCCAGGATAAGAAGGATTCGATGGTGCATGAGAAACATTGGCATAACTTGGTGGGTTTTGAACATTATAGGCCGAGTGATTTATTTTCCCGTGAGGAGGATAAACATTTTTCCCTTGAGAATGGTAAGGAGTAGATCCCGGAGGCAGATACACATGAGGCCCATGAGGAGGATAACACTGTGGTCCCGGAGAACTCCAGGTGGTGTTTTGGATGCCGCCCGGATAAGATTGCCTGTAAGATGTTCCGGAAGGGACATGATTAGATACTCCTAGTGGGTTATTATACAAGTGCCCCCCAACGTGGGGTTGAGTAAAAATGCCTCCTGAAGATACTCCCCAGGATTGTGAAGGGTTTCCAACAAACGAGGGTTGCCCCCCTGCCAGCGGTGGATTTACGACCGGGGTATGACTAGCAAACAAAGGTTTCCCTTCAGGAGGAGAATGAAAAGGGGACTGTCCCCCGGGAGGGGTAGGCCCGCCATGGAAAGGTAGTCCTCCAGGAGGAAATAGTTCGTTGGATGGTGGTTTCCCTCCATCCAGTTGTGTTTGGCTAGCAGGGGTTTGTGTTCTTGGGTGAGAAGATGTCCCACCAAGATCATGTGGAACATGTGGAGTTGTAGAGTAAAAGCTTGTAGAAACGGGGGTAGAGATTGAAGTTCTTTGGGGATGAGTGGAGGTGATGAGTCCAGCATTAGGATGGACTTGTGCTTGTGTAGCAGTAGGGTGAATAACCTGATCGACTGGGTGATTCATGGTTTGACCGGAAGGTCCTGTTTCACTAGGAGGGTCATGAGGATAAAAAGGGTGTCGAATAAATTCGAAATGTTCATAGAGATCGCATCTCGATGAAGTCCTCCATACATAATGAGCAGGTGTGGGATTGGTTTCTACTGCAGTGCTAAGACGAACAAGAGTCCTATACTCGTCACTGAAGATTGGTTCTGTGGATCCCATATATGTTTCGGTAAAGATCCTCTTCGATAATCGTGGAATCTCTTCGTCTATGACGTTCCCAAGGGAGTCTAGATGAACCAAAAGTGGTTTGAGAGGGGTTACTGACACAGATGTAGTGGGATTTTTAACCGTGACCAAAGTGCCTTCTGAGTTATCTAACGGAAGAGCAATAACACTTCTAGCGTTAGATGGATTTTCTACCTCTCTATGATAGTTGTCTTCTGGAGGGTTAGGAGGTAAGGGTTGATAACCTTCCGGAGGCAGCCCTTGCATCCTACATGATCGACGAAGATTTTATCGTCTACGAGCTCAATTGTGGAGAAAAACAGAACGCACTAAAAATCTAGGGCCAACTAACAAAAATAAATAGCACGCGCTAATAAAATCTAGGAATCAACCAAGCAGACAAAACTTCTCTCGATGATCGTACTAGTTGGTGATGAAATCCAACGTCGCGTGATCAAGTCAAGAAGGGGCTAGGATACGGCGGAATAGTTACAATGGCGACCTGCTTAACAGAATTTCACCTTGGTGCAAGCTTCCACGCAGTAATTGTGGATTTACCCTCCAAGGAGCCCGAGTGAGTTTGACCAATGTCTGTTCCAGGTACATTGAGACTTCCCTTCACCGTCACCTTGTGTAAGTACCTAAAGATTATGGCAACTAAAGACACCAATTCGCAGTGAATCCCTGGGAGGGTACAGTCGACAGTCCGATCCGAAACATATGGGCAGGACAACAAGTCCGAAATCAACCCGAGAGGCTCCCACACATAATCGTGGGTATACCTCCAAGCGACCCCCAATATACGATCTAACCACTACAAACAATTGAACCACGGAGGGATAATCTCCGTAATTCTCCGGAATGTGACCTCGTGCGTAACCCTTGTGTGAGAGGGGGATCCCAGAAAACCAATACAACAATTGGATTTGACTCTCCCTAGTTCAGGATGCTAATGTTTGTTTTGAAAAACTTTGGAGAGTTGTACTCACAGCCTAATCCAAAGTGCTAACCCTAGTCTACTATTGGTGGAAGATCCTAAAAACAAAAATGTTCTAGATAATTTTTAATTAGCGTTCATTTTATAGCTGTTCTTTACTCAAAGGGTGCACGAAAGTGAAACTGATGGAATGAGGACTCAATTCCCAAAAAGATGCATGAAAGATGATAAGCAATCATTTCTTTTCAATGAATGCCTATTTAAGGGAAAGAGAAAGAGTCGCTTTCACTTTCAAACACTAATATGAAACGTCCTCAATCAATTGGTTCTCAATCGAATCTAATGCAATGCTAAAATATTTTCAAAAATGCCTTCTAATATGCAAACTGTTGTAGGAAAATCTCCCTGCGGACAGGTAGATTGCCTCTAAGAGCTTGACCCTAACTCTAGACAAAAAATGCTTAACGTGGACACTGACTTCCTTTCAAATCTGTACAGACTAACACATGAGAAGGGAGGAGAAAAAAAGTACCTCTTTATCGACGTTTGTCCCTGCACGCTCCGAGTTGAGCTCCGATCCTTTGCTCCTCGCTAAGCTCTGTAGACAAACAAGATATGACCACTTCCTACTCTATTGATATTAGCTTGAGAACAAATCTATCTACCAATGATAAGTTCATGTAACATCAGACGCAAACTAGAAAGAAACAGGCCAAGCGTGTCATATTAATGAGAATAATGACAACAATACTTATAATCATAGATGCGAATGCGACAGCTTTGTCAAGTCCTCTTTGTCTAACCCTTCCTCAAAAGATCCACAACCTGGGTAATAGTAGCTTCACTGATCACTCTCCTTTGGCTGACTATGTGTTTCCTATGAGATCATAGGTTTCATGCAAACAATTCTTCCCCCTTTCCACCATCATAGAGCTTGCTTATATAGGTTAAGAGGAGCTTAACCTCTTGAGTTATCTTTAGAACAAGTTGAGGAACCTCCTCCTTAGATTAGGGATCTCCTGATGGAACCAATAATTTGAATGCAACTGCCTTCTAAACTTGAAAGATCCTCCCCTTATTCTCCTCAACGGGCCAACTACTGCCTCAGATTAGGCAGCACTCTTGCAAAAGGGGCATCAGAGCACTGTAGCGCTCCCTAGGAAGCTTGAGGGAAGCGCCAGCGCCCAAAAGGTGGATAACGCTCCTTTAGAGGGGCAGGGTAGCGTTATAACGCTCCCTGAAGCCTTATAGGGGAGCGCCAGCGCTCCCTAGACTGATATAGGGGAGCGCTCACCCTCAGAACCTTTGACAAAGAGCTCTTTTCAGGTGTCAAGAGTTCCTTGAATTCAGTTAATCAATTCCTCTTTCTCCAAATCAAGTGTATGAGATGTTTTAAGTGCCTCCTTAGTGTTGTCGGCATGGCAGTATGCTCGAACAATGTTTGCGACACTTGTGAACAACTTGCGACACTTGCAAAAGTTGTAAGGAAGATGCGACACTTACGACAATTGAGAGGAATATGCGACACTTATCCAGTTGAGTAATTTTGACGTGTAACAGAATGCCCCCCAAAGTATGAAGTTAGAAGATGCGAACTGATGACTGAAATACTTTGTAGATGTTCAAGCAAGGGTATAGACTCGGAGAACCTAACGGAAGCTGCACACAAACATCCAACAAATATCATGACATATTTCAAAACCCAAGGCAGGCATACCTATGCTTGGGTGATCAAGACTTGCGAGATATGGCCACCATAAAATACACTGCGGATCCATAATTGTATTGATAAAAA
>ML787015.1:153514-182628 GCA_009831015.1 Picea engelmannii
CTAGCTTGTTAGTCCGTAGGGTGCAATTTCCCCACAACAGAATTGGCGACTCCACTGGGGAGATTTACTCTTAGGGTTTCTCGGATTTAGTTAAAGGTTTTTTGGGTAGTTCAAAGAAGTAGAGTTTCAGTTTCTTTGTTTATTTGTTGTCTGTTAAGTCAAAGCTAGTAGGGAACCTGGTTATCAATACCATTTTTTCCTTGACTGTTGCTTGATATTTAATCTCGGGACACACAGAGGTACACGTGGCCTGCCGAAGGCCTGCATGCGTGTAACCCGCACCCTAACCTCCTGTAGCCTGCGTTTGAACGCTTGCCGCAGAGGTTTCAGTAGCGTGTAACATTCAGAAAGCTTGAGAGGCAGTCTCCTCTTCCCTGTCAGAAGTTTACCTTCTCAGGGGGCTTTCTAGATCCTGTCTGGGTCTTGTTGGTTTATTGTCTTGTTTTTTAGTTTGCCTTATTGTGTTGGTTATTCTTTGCATTTGTTTTCTTTTTTTTGCAAATTTTCCTTTTCTGTTGAAGTAAAAGCATCCAAGCCTTTTAGAGACCTTGGTTGTCAATACCAGAGGCCTTTTTCAGGTCTGGGCTACCTGTGTATTGTTTTATCTTAGCCTTTATACAGACCCGCGGCCTGTTCTAGTTTAGCCCGCGGGTACCCACGCACTGTTGTAGCTCAGCACGCGTTTGCACGCGTGCTGTATTGGTGACAGTCGCGGGCTTGATTGGTATCTTTTCAGCTTGGGTGGGGCAGTCATCCCCTCCTGTGGTGAGAAGAGCTCCTCTCAGGGGTATAGAGTCTGGAGCTGCACAGTCAGCAGGTTAGGGCATCTTATCCTTAGCATGTGTTTGTTAGTTGATGTTTTGATAGAAAAGACAAAAGAGAAAAAAATATTTGTTTTATGGTTTTTAGACAAGTGTTGGGATCGGTGCTTTCTTGATTGCTTTTTCTCATTTGTGCTCTGATTCTTTTGCAATCTGCGCTTTAAGCCAGAGTTTTATTTTCGTTCTCTTGGTTTTGTGCTTGTCAACATTTTTCCTTGTTGCATCATTTTGCAATTAAATAAAAAAAAAAAAAATTGTTTCATTTTCTTCTTGTTTTGAAGATTGTGTTGTTGCATCAGTAGCTAGCAAAGAGTCTTTTTTCATAAGTTTTGCATTAAATCTTAGAAAATTCAAAAAGGAAAAGAAGTCTTTCTTGTTGAAAAGTTGTTGGTTTTTGCATTGTTTGTAAAAGTTTTTGTTTCCAAGCATTTCTTGTTCATTTTTCTTTGAGTCTTTTACACACCATCAATTTCACTTTCGTACCTTGTGACTTAAAAAGCCCATTAAAAACAATGCTAAGTAAAATCAAGTAGACTTTTTGTTTATAGGGTGCATACACTAGCTCAGGACTAGGGCCTTGGAATAGGTTGGAGAGTAAATTCTCCAAGGCCACCCAAACTAAACATTGGAGTCTGTCAATAGGGAGTGTAGAAGTCCAGTTACGGAAAGTTATCTAGGACCCCCCTCTAAAACAGGGGCTAAACACGAGGTCGCGTAAGGAAAGGTAGCGGAGATAACCCCTCCAAAGTTGGACCGAGCGTTGTGGAGAACACATATCAAGGATTTGTTAAGGGATTCCATCGTTTGCATTTGCCACGGAGCTTCGTGGGTCTCGAATCCGTTCGAGGTCCTCAGTTGTCTTCCGGACCATTTGCTCTCGATACCCTTGACAGGTTTCGGGCTTGATACCCTGCTCATTGTGGTCTACCCGACTATCGACTGTACCCGCCTGGTGACTGTTCACGTGCTGGCAAACTAGTTGCCAATCTTTTCTAGGGACATACATAGGTGACTGCGGGAGTATACCGCGATACCTAAGATAGACATCGGGCCACGCTTTGCAGAGTATACTCGGAGGGTGCTTCCGTATTCGAGTTGCACTTGCACTGGTAAGTTTCTCTAGTGTTGGTTGTTGTAACTGTTCTTCCAACTAGTATTAGTGGTTGCTTGATTTATCTTTTAGGGGCTTTCTTTTAGTGTGTGTTGCTATTTGTTCGTGTAGGATACCTTAGCGTGTCGTGAATCTTCTCACATAGTGGAGGATTCAGAGCTCCGCTGGTCACGAAGGCTTCTGGGCCTGCCGCCAGTTATACTGGAGCCACCCCTGCCACCATTGTGGTGGAAGCTAGACCAAAGAGGGTCTTTCGAAGCAACCGGGTTTCAAATCATTGAGCCTGAACAACTCCCGGAGGAATCAACCGCCAATCTTGGATCGGTTGAAACCTCAAACACTGATACTTGGCCGGACATTATTGTGCCAATTCAATTTTACGAAAGCCTGTCAGTGCCTAACCCAGTTATGGAACCAAACTCTGTTACTTCCTCTGGGAATTCTTCCATTCCTATCACTGTTACTACCACAAGAGAAGCTTCTCCTAACTTGCCTTTGTCGACGGTCCGGGCCACCATGGTCTCGGCGGCAACTACGTCGCACAGTGGACCGACCCCATCTATCATGGCGGCCACACCTCCTTACACACCTAGTGTGACAGGCCCTCCGTTTTCATACGATATGCCTAGTTCAGGCACAAGTCCTGCACTCACTTCCTCCACTTTACAGACTTTGGGTCTGGGGGCAGGGAGCTCTAACGCTCCTCTGCAAGGTCAACTTGGGGGCATTCCTATCCCTTTCAATGCTTTTCCTTACGTTGGGGGTCATATCCCTCCTTCGTCCCCTTCGCTTAGTGGATTGCATCAGCAGTCCGCCAGGCAGCCTGCACACATGAGTTCATTTAGAGCCGAGAGTCAAGGAACATCTGTGCAAACTCTGCCGGTAGGTTCATCACCATTTGTTTGGAACGGGACGTTTGGTAATAACACTTTCGCATCCACTGCTTTCCCATCTGGGGGCACACCAATTTTTGGACAATCTACACTAGCCCAGGGTACTATTCCTGCGCCGGGGGTATATATACCAGGACCTTGGAACTCAGGACAAGGATCCGTTGCTTCCTCTGGAATGCCGTTCTGGGGTAATTCTTTCCACATTCAATGGAACCCCGGACAGACTTCTATGCCTCTCCCCTCAGGACTGGCATGGGGTAATCCTTCCCCAAGTCCGTCAAACACGATGAATGCCCAACATCCTATGTCCTTCATGGGGAATCAACAAATGATGTCTCCTCAAATGCAAAACCCTTACGTTGGTCAGGGCCACGGTTTCTACCAAAACCCGGGCCAGTAGCCAAACTTTTCCTGGCAACCTGGTGCCAGTCAAACTCCAGGACCCTTTTATCCCAGCTATCAGCAACAACCTAAACTACCTTTCTTGGTGACATTACACTTGCCAGATTTAACACGGTTGTTGAATGATCCTATCTATCATGATCTGCGTTGGCCTCCTATGCCGACGAAGTTGCCTTCGGACATCCCAAAGTTCAAGGCCAAGCCTAATGAAGATCCAGGTGATCACTTGACAACTTTCCACTTATGGTGTTCATCTAACTCACTGAAAGATGACTCCGTCTAGTTGCGATTGTTTCAATGCACTCTTATTGGGAGTGCCGCGAAATGGTACATAGAGCTTGATCGTTCACGATATTCTTTTTTCGGTGAACTGGCTATGGATTTCCTTAACCATTTCCAGTTACCTGTGAGATATGACGCCGGCACAGAGTTGCTAGCCAATTTCAAACAGACGACAGCAAATCATATCTCGGATCATATCCGAGAGTGGAGACGCCGAAAGAGTCTAATCAAAGTGCCAGTTCCACCAGCTTTCCTGCTAGAGTGGTTTCTTAAGTCTTTAGTCCCCCAATTGTCCAAAGACATCGCAACTTCTGGGGTTTTCTCCGAGGAAGAAGCCATCATGAGGGCTCAACAATTTGAGCTTATCTACTCTCAGTCTGGTTTATTATATACCATCCTGCCGGATTCACCACGATCAATTCTGGATAAGACTAGACAGAGAGCTGGACCACATGCCGATGGTATAGTTGGTTCAACACAAACCAAGCCTGCTGAGCAATTGACAAAACAATTGCAACAGTTATCTATCCAACACTCAGCGGCCAGCTAGACTACTGCTGTGGCTGCTCCTCCTACCCAAACGTTAGTAGTACACTCTGTACAGACGACTAACCCAAAGGCCAACCAGCAACCTGAAGGGAAGAAAAAACAACGAAAGAAGGGTAAGGGGGATAAGAAACCAACTGATAATGTTGGCGAGGGAAACACGGAAAAACGAAAGGCGAGGTATCCATGCAACTTGTGTGTGGAAGACCACCCTACCCATCTATGTCCTTGACTTGCGGAGGCCCAAAAGTTTGTCACACAGCAACAACAAGCCGTGTTGACTAACCCCTTTCAGCATGGGCAAAATTTAACTCAAGCCTCTGCAAGTGCCGAGGGGGGCAGCCAAGAAAACTGCCCTCCCCCAAACAATCCATCTTCCGCGAACGTATATATGGTGAAAAGTGATGCTTTGATAACAACTAGAGTGCACGACTATAGTAAAACAAACGCCTCTGAGAAGGGAAAAGAGGCTGAGATCCCATCTCTTCCTCTATAGATCAAGAAGATGTTGGGTGAAACAATGACATGCATCCCAAAAGGTGCGTTTAAGCGAGCTTCTCACAATCCAAATGCAAGGGCTGCCCAGAACTACTCTGTGGTGTAAGATTTATCACAAACCCCTTGTGCTATGTCGGCTTTGGAGGTCCTCCAAAGTTGCCCTGCTCAGAGGAAAGCCTTGTTGACTGCTTTAGGCTCTACTGAGACTTGTAACCCGGGTACCATCATGTTAGATACGATTGACTTGAAACCTCGTTTGCCTTACCATGTCACGTTTCAGATAGTAGTGGCTCATCCCACAAAAATTTTTACACGGAATATCTTCCGCACGGTGGTAGACGAGGGCGCTTCGACTTGCGTTATGTCGTTAGCATGCTGGAAAGCCATTGGTCAACCTGAGTTGTCTCCGTCACCTACTCTCCTCACTACGTTCGATGGTCGTTCTTTCCGACTGCATGGCATCATTCCTTCTTTCCCTGTGCAGTTAGGGGGGAAGACCGTGTGCGTCGATGTAGAGGTAGTTGATGCCCCCATCGACTACAATCTATTGTTAGGTCGTAGTTGGACTTATGCAATGCAAGCGGTGGTCGCTACAGTTTTTTGAGTCTTATTGTTTCCACATGAAGGCCAGATAGTGACCATTGATCAGTTATCCTTCTCTCGACCTGACCCAGCTTTGAGGGCATCCATGGTTCCCATGGTTGATAATCCTCAAGTCGGTGTTGTTAACGTAGGAGTTGGTTTGTGCCCATCTTTGATGGGTACTTTCGATTACCCACCTCCTCATAGCGATGTCAAGTTTATATCGACTCACCACAAGGCTGAGATTTTTCACGTCTCGTCGTTTCACACGACTTACTTTCAGGATCCGTGGATTCTTCCTTTACCATCAGACATGATGGATGTGACGGGGCATGCGGGCATGTCTATGCCTTTGTCGGCCGCTGAAGTAGCGTACTCCTTGGTTCAGCAAGCTTCAACTACTCCTGATCCGATTCCCGCACAAGAGTTGGATCCACTCCTTGAGCCTATCTGGGCTCAGGATTCTTTTGCCAACACCAATTCGTTAGATTTAGTCTTGCCTTCTGACGAAGCAATAATCGAAGCAATGACTGGTCCAGACAAACCCTGGGAAGATCTTCATCACAGATCATATTTCCTCCCAGAGTTACACCGAATCAAGGTAGGAGAATTGACCATCACCATGACGGGAGATCAGCCTTGTCCCATTAACCTCTTAGCTACATAGGATATTTATGCGGAGGGAAATATGGCGACTATCGCTGCCACGATACCTATCAATATCTCCCGAAACCCTGGCATCCTGGAGAATGTCTTCGTCGGAGCGGATTGCTCCCCCGAAGAGATTCAGATTTACACCGATCTTTTTAAAGAATTCCACGATGTTTTTGCTTGGTCTTACGAGGAAATGCCAGGCATCGATCTGAAAATAGTTGAACACGAAATCACAACGTATCCGGATGCTAAGCCTGTTCGACAAAAAATTCGTCCAGTTAATCCTAGGAAAGCAACAACTATCAAGGCTGAGGTTGAGAAATGTCTTAAGGCAGGGTTCATATACCCTATTCACTTGACTCAATGGGTGTCAAATCTCGTACCAGTCGATAAAAAACAAGGCACGATTCATGTCTGTACCGATTTCCGTGATTTGAACAAGGCATGTCCAAAAGATAATTATCCAACCCCATTCATCGACCAGATCATTGATGAGTGCACCGGTTGTGAAGCCTTTTCATTCATGGATGGTTTTTCGGGCTATAACAAAATCCAAATCAAACCTGAGGACCAACACAAAATGGCATTCATTTGTCCGTGGGGTACATTCGCCTATCGAAAAATGCCTTTTGGTCTCAAGAACACTGGAGCCACTTTCCAGCGGGCCATGTCTTTTGCGTTTCATGACCTCAAATATATAGTCGAGGCATATCTAGATGATTTAGCATCACACTCTCGCAAGTGAAAAGATCATCCCACACACCTCAGACTCATCTTTGAACGCTGTCTCTATTTCTGGATTCGCTTGAATCCCAACAAGTGCAGCTTTTGCGTCACGTCAGGACATTTGTTAGGTTTCATCATTTCAACAATGGGGATCATGGTCGATCCTCTTAAGGTGGAGGCAATAGTCCAGTTGCCCCCCCCATGCACAATCTTACAACTTCAAAGTCTTCAAGGCAAGGCGAACTTCTTACGACGCTTCATCGCCAAATATGCCGAAATCACGAAGGGCTTCATGCGTTTACTAAAGAAAGACGTTCCTTTTTTCTGAGACGAAGTAGCGCAGCGCTCTTTCAACCCATTGAAACATGCCCTTACAACTGCACCTCTGCTACGGCCACCGAATTATAACAAGGATTTCCTATTATATATGGATGCCGCAGAGTCAACCATAGGCATGGTTTTAGTTCAGGAAGATGATTCGTTTTCTGAATACGTGATCTATTATCTGAGCCGAGGCCTCGTAGGACCAGAACTTAATTATACCCATCTCGAAAAACTTGCGTTGGCAGTAGTTCATGTTGTTCAACGGTTTCGTCACTATGTTCTGTTTCGTAAGACCACTTTCGTTGCCGTCGTGAATCCATTTCAGTACATGTTGACACGACGCGTTATCAGTGGAAAAATCAGTAGATGGATGTTCATCCTCCAAGAATTTGACTTAGACTTCGTTTCAGCAAAGTCCAAGAAGTCATTGGTCTTCGCATAACTTATTTCAGAACTTCCGGTTGAGTCAGGTGACGTTGTGCCTGAGGAATCGCCTATTCGGGGGGATATGTTTTTGATTGAATCATCTGACCCCTGGTACGGAGATATACTGATCTATCTCCAGACTTTGAAGTGCCCCACCTCTGCTTCTCATGATGAGCGTCGGCGGATACGCCATCAGGCCAAGAACTATCTTATACTCAATGATACTTTGTATCGGAGAGGTATAGATTGTATCTTGCATCGATGTCTCACTCATGAGGAGGCCGTCATAGTGCTCAACGTTTGTCATATAGGAGCTTGTGGCGGTCACTTGTCTGGGTTGGCAACAACCCAAAAGATTTTATGAGTAGGTTACTTTTGGCCCACGCTTATAAAAGATTGTATCGAGTCGGTCAAGAAGTGCCATCCGTGCCAAATCTTCTCACGGAAGATGAGGGCACATCCATCTCCCATGTTTCCTGTTATCACCATCAGTCCCTTCACCAAGTAGGGGATTGATTACACTACATGCAACCCCCCATCAGCAAGGGGGCACCACTATATCATTGTAGCTGTTGACTACTTCACTAAGTGGGTCGAAGCTATGCCGACGTTCAAAGATGATGGAGAGACTGCAGCTCTCTTCTTATTTAACCAGATCATAGCAAGGTTTGACGTCCCGAGAGAGATTGTCACTGACCATGGTAGTCACTTTCAGAATCAAATGATGACCGAGTTAACATCAAAGCTTGGGTTATGGCAAGAACATTCCTCATCTTACTATCCCCAAGCCAATGGGCAGGTGGAAGCTGTTAATAAAACTCTTAAGACAATGCTACAACGAACCATCAACTCAGCCAAATCCAACTGGCATTTGATGTCATACTCGACATTATTGGCTTACCGAACATCAGTTAAGACTGTAAACGATTTCTCACCTTTCCAACTCGTTTACGGGCTGGAGGCAGTCTTGCCCATCGAATGTCAAATTCCATCTCTGAAATTGGCAGTACAGTTATTGCCAGACACTTCTCCACTTGAAGAACGGTTAGTACACCTTGAGCAGCTTGATGAACAGCGTCGCGATGCGGCCCTAGCCAATGAGGCTCATAAACATAAGGTTAAGTGTCAATATGATAGGTCCGTTCGTCCTCGGGTTTTCTCTGAGGGCGACCTTGTCCTGGTTTATGACCAAGATAAGGACCCCTTGGGGGCAGGAAAGTTTAAACCCATGTGGTTCGGACCCTTCATTGTTAAGGAGGTTTTAAAAAAGGGTGCTTATCGTCTGGTCGATTTTGAAGGGAATGCTTTGGTGGAGCCTAGGAATGGGCTCTACCTCAAGAAGTATTACTCATAGCATCGTCACTGTGAGTAACTTTTTGTAACATATGTATAGTCTTTGTGCTATTACTTTCTTTCGTTTCTTTTGAAAAATGTGTCATGGACGTGTCATTAATGTTATCTTTCATCACTATGGCAGATGTCAAGTGAGTCCGAGGTGTTCATTGGGTATGTGGACGGGGCTAGTCGACACACGCAGAGGCTTGCCTCCGCAGCTTGGGTAATCTTTACACCACAGGGTCAGTTGTTATCTTTTGGAGGGATATGCTTAGGTGAAACCACAAACAATGTTGTTGAGTATAGCGCAGTTATTGAGTTGCTTCGTGATGCTTTGTCATTGGGTATCTCTTGTCTCTGGGTCTATCTAGACGCTCAACTGGTTGTGTCGCAGCTAAACAGAATATACCGTGTGCACGAACCAACTTTACACCGACGATTCCTTAGGGTACATCTCTTGGAACACAACTTTGATTATATCACATATTTTCATGTTCCTAGGAGTCTAAATCAAATCACAGATACTCTAGCTAATCACATTTTAGATTGGCATCTTTCTCACACATAAAAAAGATCATGATCATACACATGTAAATACATTTTTGTACACATAATCCATAAAGACACAGAAAAGAAATAAAAACCATATATAAACATCACAAAATCCTCAGAGTACATAGATGGGCGCAAGCGCCTCAAAAAGTGGGAACCATAACGAGTCACTAGGGCTTAGGCCCTCAAAAAATATATACATGTCAGTGCTCGTGGAACATAAAAGTCTATAAGTCTATTCAGGGCTTGTGAGCCCTATTATAATCATACACAGCTCGACCCAAACGCCTAAACAATTGGACCCATGTCCGAGGTACCCCCACAATATGAGTCTGCATGGAGGGCGGCAAGTCCTCTATCTCTGCCATGGGAACTGTGCGAGTGAGCTCAGTGAAGTTCCGCTCAATCCGCCTAAGAGCCCTCTCGGCCTCTCCTGCTAGGAGGTTCCCTGCTACTACTGCTCCCCTGGCAGCGGCATCTGCGGCCTCTGGCCGTGGGCGGCGCCTGTTCTGCGCAAAATCGGCAGGTCGCATGGGTCCCACATCTGCACGCAACACAATGTTCACCCATCAAAAACTCTGTTATACAAAAACATGATATATATATCAAAAAGACATAAAAATTACATATGCAAACAAAAAAAAACTGTACAGGTGGAGACTTACCCATCTCCCGTCGCTCCTCACCAGGAGGCACTGGTATCGCTGGATCTCTGGAAAAATCGATCCCTGCATATGGGTAATCCTTGATAGCTGGGATCTGTCACGACAGCCACGCAAAAAATTCATCGTTGAAGGCCTCTGTGGTCCTTCCACCACCCTGTCGCGGCAGCAATGCTGCCCATCTGCACACTGTGGGGAAAGTCGCCAGATGTCCTCGTACTGTAAGTCGAGGACTAAAACATGGAACTCTCTCAAAAAAAAATTGAACACAGGATGGTCCCAAACCCAAAGTTCCTGTGTGTCTGCTGTCTGCAAGCTGTCAGCTGACTTGTCATGCTTGCCAGTAGTGTGGTACTCCAGTAAAAAATTTGTGCATTCATGCACAGTTCATCTGTGCGTGCGACGCCTGATGCACGGCGGCGGAGCCGGTAATTCGCCCAATGAGCGATAAGATAGTCTGAAGGGTAAGGCTGGTGATACTACTAACAGGTATCGAGGAAGTCCTTTGATTGGTCCCAGCCATGCAATATTCCGCTATCAACTCCGAGACTTTGCTCGACCCCGCAGGAAAGGTCTAAAAGTTGACAGGTTCCCCTCTCCTTGAGAGGCTCGTCAAAAAATATATATCCTCGATGGTGGGCACCAAGGATTGCCCCTCTATCATAAATTCCTCTGCATCTGGGTGCCAATAGTCAACCAAGGCATTCAGTACCCTGGGTTGAGCACGCATGAATGGACACAGGAAAAAATTTACCAAGCCACACTACGACAGCACGGCCATAACATTCGGATCTACAGCCACTGCCTCATTGGCAGCCTCATGCTCCCTCTCTCTCTATTGAACATACATCCTACCAAACACACAAAGGAAAAAGAGGAAGTTTAGTCTTCTTTTAATCGCAATTTCTATCATGGGGGAGTAGCCCGCGGGCTGTCGAGGCGACAGTCGTGGGTACCCGCACGCAGCTTTAGCCATGCGTGCGGGTACCCGCGGGCTGTCCCTGGACAACCTAAGTTTTGCTAGGGCCAGCCTCTTAGAGGTCGACGTCCACCCCCAAAAACAACTTAAAATACATAAATTAAGTATTGAATTGCAATACTAGGGAGTTTGTACTTGCTTGGTCCAAGCAGAAGTCCGTTCGTCCACCGTAGCTCCCGGAATCATGATCTTTGGCAAAGGGGGTCTTTTGGCTCCAGAGTCAATTTCCAAATCAGCAATGGTGATAATGAGCTGCCAGCTTCTATTTATAGACTTTTTGGCCCCTTTTATCAGTTTCTTTATACCAAAAACCATTTTGAGTGGTTCCGGAGTTATATGGGAGGGATTTGATCAGGTATTGGGACATTTTTCATTGAGTTTCAGAAAATAAAAAAAAATACATATGGACGGTCCATAATTTTTTTTTCAAAAATCAACCTGAGCATATAGGGTAGGATTTCATCCCCACTGTTGCATCTCGTTGGCTTTTGTTCTTACGATATAGGATCGATCCCATCCGGTTGTGACACAGAACCGTCATATTTGCTCTAGAAGTGTCGCAACTTGGTGGTAGAGCTTACCAAAACATGGATGCCCTAGGTAGTTCCTGGTTGCATTATGGTGTCCATGCCGTTTCTAACAACATAGTAGGCTCAGGAGTCCGTATAGTCTTTCCTGAATACGAATTTGAGCCTCATTTGCATGGGTCTTTTTCACTCTTTGTCTTACCCTCCGGACTCCCAAAACATAATGGGTCTCCTTTTAAGCCCTTTTCAGACCCTCTAAACATGAAAAGATTGCCGAGCGATCTTGTGACCTTTCACGCTCGTTAAACTGAAATTTGAAGTCACGTCTATCCGGCGGTAGTTTACCCCTTTTTCGGTCCGGACGGTCAACTGTACGAACAAATGAATACTCTATCAAATTCTGATTCTTTAGAAGATTATCCTCAGGTATAATTTTATTCCTTTTTCGGGCCTGAGGGACTAAATTTACAAAAAAGAAACCCCCCCGGAGTCCATAGTTAAGCTCTTTTCAGACTCCCTAAAATTGAAAAGATTGCCAAGTGACCTTATTCTTTCACATGCGTCAAAACGGTCCAGAAGAATATTCCTGACGGAGTCCATAGTTAAGCTTTTTTCAGACTCCTTAAAATTGAAAAAATATCCGAGTGATCTTGTCCTTGTCACACTCGTCAAAATGGTTTTGAATTGACGTCTAATCGGTGCTAGTTTACCCCTTTTTTGAACCGAATAGACTATTGACGAAAAAGGTACCCCAATTTTCCTTTTATGCTTTTTCAAACTCTCTAAACATGAAAAATCACCGAGTTTCCCTTCTTTGGGATCGTTAAACTTACATCGAAGGACATTACCATTGTGTGTTCTGTCAACCGCATTCGCATACCTTACCTATTAGTCTAGTAACAGTTTGCTTTTGCGTCTTAACACCTTTGGCCACAGGAGGATTTTTCCCGAGTATCATTTCCCCAGAACATCAGTCTTGTCCTTGTGCCTTGAGCTTGTATGTTTGTTGTGCTCGTTCCTCCATTGTAACGTAATATTCCTTTATTCTTTCAAAATCATCAAAAAGAACAAAAAAATCAAATATACCCCAAAAAGAGGATGGGAAAAGTATTTTCTTTATTGGCAGCATCATGAGTCGCCCTTGGATAAAGCACATCTGTCCATTTGATTCATCAAACTTTGGGATGTAGTACGACCTTAGGAAGCTTTGCTCGCTATATTGAGTTGTGTCCTCCACCGTTTTGGTTACTCTTCCAAACATATGGAGAGTTTGCGTTGTCTCCTGCTTCGTAGACTTATGATTAACAAATATGCTGCCTGAGTCTTATCACTTGTCGTGCTATTGTCCAAGGGAAGTTTGTCACTTAGCTTGAGTCGGCCCCTCTGCAATATGTCTCTTGTCCGCATACCCGGCCATCCTGAATGTCCAATCAAGTCTTTGTTCGAAATCACTGAAGCCTTCAGTCCGATCATCAAGATTATCAAGTCCATAACCGATGAGCCGTCGAAGACCTCTGGGTAGTGCAGTCGTACACTCATATTACACTCGTACCCAAGCTTAGGATATTTTGAAGTTGTTGCTCGAGCTCTGAAGTACCGCCATCAGGCCGAATCAGCTTCTGGGAGATGGATACTTTATATGTATATCTTTCTGATTTCGAGATGTAGCTCCACTGTGTATTTTTCGTGGCTACTCTTCATAGTTATTTGACATGGATCTACAATGTATTTGATTGGTAGCCATGGTTCTATTTTATCCCGAGCATGGGTATGCCCGCCTCGGTGAGACATTTGATATTTTTTGTAGACGGCACCTCCTGATTCTTGATTCCTGGGCTCACTCATTCAGCAGATCAGTACAGATTGGTAAAGAATTGGTAATGTATTTCGGCCATCAGATGCTCTTCTGACCTCACACATTAGGGGGCATCTGTTATAACCCTAAATTGCACCATCCATGCTTACCTGACATCAGGCCAACTCATTGCCCTTCATTGCCAAAGCCATGCTGAACAAACTCTTGAAAAACCTCTTAAATCAAGCAACCCACGCCCTAACCCACTATTGGGCGCGTTGGAACGCTGGCAGGCCTTATACTACACGCGTTGGAACGCTAGTTGGCCCACTACAGCCCGCGTTTACCTAACAAAGCAAAAAATCAGGAAAGTTGCCAACGGAATGAAAAACTTTGGGTCAGTTAACTGGAACTCCCAGCCATGCATGGCCGAGATTTCATCCAAAACCCTAGCTCCTTCTAGCCTATAAAAGAAGGGGTAGGGGTACTATTTGGAGGAGGAAAATCATAGCAAAGAAACTCTGCCCAATTGCCGAGTCCGTTTTGTCCCAACCCTTTAGCCTTTCCTCAAGCTTTAGGAGAATTCAAGCAAAGCAGTTGGAGGACAAAGAAGAGGAGGAGCCCAGGATCAGGATCAAGGAACGGTGGCTGGTCTCTATCATCATTGTAAGTTGATGCATCTTGAGATTAATAAAAAGATACTTTTCCCATCCCAAATGCATGAGTCTTATATGTTTTATTTGATTTATGCTTAATCTCTAACCCCCTAGTAGAACAATAGCATGCATGCGTAGTTTTGTCTTGATTGCAGGATCGCTTTTTGGAAGGAGCAGCAGAAGCAAGGGGATAAAGCGCAACGGAGGATCTACACCAACCATCGATTAAAAAGGTTAGTTGGTTCTTTCCATGATTGCATGTGAAAAAGGGTTTTAGGTTTGGGGTAGAAGGTTAAAAGTAATTTCTTAAGGGTCATGATCTGCATGCAAGTTTAAGCCCTAGCTTGTTAGTCCGTAGGGTGCAATTTCCCCATAACAGAAATCCAAACAGCAAGATGTTTGTTCTTCAAGGAAAATACAGATGTCAAAGCTGGAAAGAAGAAGGATTGACTCACAAGGTTACCCAACAGGAGAAACACAGAGAAAAAACCCTGGAAAAACAATTCTGGAAGGTTTATTGGTCAAAGGAGGGTTGGCGCTCTGTTGCCAAAGGCAAGGAGCATTATAGTGCTCTATGTAAGGCTATTGCAGAGTGTTGGTACTCTGTTAACACAGGGACAGGGGCGCCAGGTTCAAAAACTCCCAAAAATGTCAAAAATTCCAAAAATTGCAATTCAATCTTGACAATTAGGCTGAGTATGATGGGGTAGGGAGTCAATCAACTCATGAAACCAATCAAAAGAGGATTGAAATAGGTCTAAACCAATCAAGGGGTAGAACAATGTCAATGAGGAGAAATCAAAACAAGAAATTTTGATTTGAGGCTATCTCCCTAGCGGAGTCATCAGTTTCTGTTGTAGGAAAATCTCCCTGCGGACAGGTAGATTGCCTCTAAGAGCTTGACCCTAACTCTAGACAGAAAATGCTTAATGTGGACACTAACTTCCTTTCAAATCTGTACAGACTAACACATGAGAAGGGAGGAGAACAGAAGTACCTTTTTATCGATGTTTGTCCTTGCACGCTCCGAGTTGAGCTCCGATCCTTTGCTCCTCGCTGAGCTCTGTAGACAAACAAGATACGACCACTTCCTACTCTATTGATATTAGCTTGAGAACAGATCTATCTACCAATGATAAGTTCATGTAACATCAGACGCAAACTAGAAAGAAACAGGCCAAGCATGTCATATTAATGAGAATAACGACAATAGTACTTACAATCGTAGATGCGAATGTGACAGCTTCGTCAAGTCCTCTTCGTCTAACCCTTGCTCGAAAGATCCACAACCTGGGTAACAACAGCTTCACTGATCACTCTCTTTTGGCTGACTGTGTGTTTCCTATGAGATCATAGGTTTCATGCTAGCAATTCTTTCCCCTTTCCACTATCATAGAGCTTGCTTATATAGGTTAAGAGGAGCTTAACCTCTTGAGTTATCTTTAGAACAAGTTGAGGAACCTCCTCCTTAGATCAGGGATCTCCTGATGGAACCAAGAATTCGAATGCAACTGCCTTCTAAACTTGAAAGATCCTCCCCTTATTCTCCTCAACGGGCCAACTACTACCTCAGATTAGGTAGCGCTCCTGCAAAAGGGGCAGCAGAGTGCTGTAGCGCTCCCTAGGAAGCTTGAGAGAAGCGCCAGCACCCAAAAGGTGGATAACGCTCCTTCATAGGGGTAGAGTAGCATTATAACGCTCCCTGAAGCCTTATAGAGGAGCGCCAGCACTCCCTAGACTGATATAGGGGAGCGCTCACCCTTAGAACCTTTGACAAAGAGCTCTTTTCAGGTGTTAAGAGTTCCTTGACTTCAGTTAATCAATTCCTCTTTCCCCAAATCAAGTGTATGAGATGTTTTAAGTGCCTCCTTAGTGTCGTCGACATGGCAGTATGCTCAAACAACGTTTGCGACACTTGTGAACAACTTGTGACACTTGCGAAAGTTGTAAGGAAGATACGACACTTACGACAATTGAGAGGAATATGCGACACTTATCCAGTTGAGTAATTTTGACGTGTAACACAAACCAATCACTAATATGTGTCTTTGTCGTTTGTATGTGAATGATGATTAATTCAATGCAAAAAAATTCTCCTACCAACTACCCTTTCAGATCAAGGAGATTCAGACAAGTATGATCAGATTTCACACACACAACACACACCCTCTTGCTATGATTGAAACAAGAAGCAAACAAAAAACAAAATATAACAAAGAAAAATCAAACAATTCACACAAAAGAGAGATTTTTAAGAACAATGACTTCAAAGAACCAAATAAGATGGTTCACAGATTCCTGATTCCCTTCACCAGAGTTCCCGCTCAGTCAAATAGGAGAGAAGAAAGCAATGGGTTGATTTCAAGCTCTCAACAACAAAAACTCAAAAATAATGAAGAAGGCCACCAACTATGAACAAAAAAGTGCTTATTTCTCAGAAGGAGGGATGTCAAAGTTCAATGGGAAGAAGCATTGAATCACAAAGAATCTCAGCAAGTGAGAAAACAGGGTCTGGACCTCAAAAATGCAATTTTTGAAAAGATTTTGTGCAAAAAGGGGCTGGTGCTCTAGTGTAAGGGACACCAGGGCATTATAAAGCTCTGTCCAGCACCTTTAGGGAGTGCTGGTACTTTGCTAACATGGGCACAGGGGTGCCAGGCTTAAAAAACTCATAAAAATATCCAAAAACCCAAAATTTCAGTCAAATTTTGACATTCAAGCTGAATGTGATGGGGTAAAGAGTCAATCAACATATGAAATCAAACATATGGGGTGAACAAGGTCTAAAAACAAAAAATGGTAAGACAAGGTCTATGAGGAAAAAATCAAAACCAAAAGTTTCGATTTGATCCCCAGTGGAGTTGCCAGTTTCTGTTGAAGGAAAATCTCCCTACGGACAGGTAGATCTCCTCAAAGAGATAGACTCTTAACTCTAAGACAGAAAGTGCTTATCATGGTCACTAACTTCCTTTTAGGTCTACACAAACTAATGCATGAAGAGGAAGGAGGAAAGATGTACCTTTTACCGGTGTTTGTCCCTGCACGCTCCGAGTTGAACTCCAATCTTGAGCTCCTCGATAAGCCCTGTAGACAAAAAAAGTACAACCACTTCCTATTCTATCGAGATTAGTTTGAAGCGGACCTATCTACTTAGAGACAAATTCATGTAATGTCAAACACAAATTAGAAAGAAACAGTCCAAGCAGATTACATTAATGAGGACAAAACGTTACTTACAGCCATAGATGGAATGTAGCAGTTTCGTCAAGTTCTCCTTGTCTAACCCTTGCTCAAAAGCTCCACGATCGGAATGACGATAAATTCACTGATTAGCCTCCACTTCACTGTGGGTTTCCTATGATATCATAGGTTTCATGCTTCTCATCCCTTCTCCAAATATCACTTATGAGATCATAAGTTTGGTATCATTCTTCATCTAGTTCCCCCTTTCACCATGAGAAAGCTTGCTTATATAGCCTTGGAGAGGCTCAACTACTTGAGATATCTTTGGGGTGAGTTGAGGATTTTCCTCCTTGAGTCAGGGATCTTCCCTAAGATCATGGCTGGACCAGGGGTTCGAATCCAACTTCCTTCCAAGATTGAAAACATCTTTCCCCCATTCTCCTCAACAAACCAACTGCTGCCCAGAATAGGCAGTGCTCCCTCAAAAGGGCCATCAGAGCGTTATAGCGCCCTAAGTAGGCTTTAGGGGGGCACCAACACTCCTAAGAGTAGGAGTGCTCCTTCAAAAGGGCTGATGTAGTGTTATAACGCTCCCAGATAGACTATAGGGGAGCACCAACACTCCAGAGAGAGGTATAGGGGAGCACTCTCCTCCAAAAACTCAGTTTTTTGGGTTCTTTCAGATGGCAAGAGGTACATAACTCCAGTTAACCATTCCTCCTCTTCCAAATCAAGTGTTTGAGGTGTTTCAAGTGTCTTTTTGATGTCATTATAAGTATGACATAAGCATCATGGCATTATGATTTGCTTGACACTTGCGACACTTGTGAGAAAAATGCGACACTTATCGAAGCGAGTAATGTTGATGTGTAATAGTGGTATCAGAGCAGGTAAAATAGGTGAGCCAAGGCGAATTGTGTGTAGGTTTCCTGTGAGCGCAAGAACCTTTGGACATGTTTTTGGCATGTAAGGACGAGCGGACCAAAGTATTGGAAATCCTAGATATTTTCTGAGAACCATAGGGCCTGATCGAGTGAGTTGTAGGACACCGACGCTCCATAAGCAGTTTTAGGAGTGCGTCGACACTCCCACAATTACGAAATAAGAATTTTCCCCACTTCGGTGCGCCTGGTTCCTGCACCACAAAGTGCTAGGAAATTGACGCTCCCCTTTCCACACTCACAGAGAACTGTCCTCTAAATTGACGTGCCCCCCGCAGGCTTAGAGAAGTGTCGATCTAACAGTAGCGCTACCTAAACAAGACTAGAGGAGCGCCACCCTCTGAAAGTAGGGGAAGGCAAGTGTTTTGGAAAAAGGGATTTTTTTCCTGTCTGAGCAGAAGATTGACAGAGTGCTTGACTGTGATTTGGCAGATTTTTTTTTAGAAAAATGTCTAAGGTTCAAAGTTCAAAATTCGAAGTTGAGAAATTTAGTGAAAAGAATAAATTTCAGCTATGTAAGCTCAAGATGCGGTATCTTCTTGTTCAACAAGGATTTCAAAAATCTTTGGCAGGCAAGTCAAGAGACCAATAGGTATGTCGAACGAGGAGTGGGATGGTCTAGATACAAGAGCTCTCAGTACCATTCATCTGTGTTTGGCAGATGAAGTTCTGCTTAACATCGTTGATGAGGAAACAATAGTAGGCTTATGGAGCAAGATAGAAAGTCTTTATATGACAAAGTGCTTGACGAACATAATCTTCTTGAAGAGGCAGTCGTACAACTTGCGGCTGAAAGAATGCTCAAAAATTGTTGATCACTTGAATGTTTTCAATACTCTGATTTGTTAATTATCTAGTATGGAAGTAAAGTACGAAGATGAGGACAAGGCAGTTACACTATTATGTTGATTGTCAGAGTCTTGGGATCATCTAGTCACATCTATGTGGTTCAGCTCAACATATGCCATTGATTATGACACTGTTGTGGGAGCTTTGTTGTCTGAAGAGATGAGGAGAAGATCCAGTAAAGAAACCTCAACAACAGAAGCACTGGTGGTTAGAGGTCGATCTTTAGAAAGAGGGAAAAATCAGAGAGGTACATCAAGGTCTAAGTCAAAAGGAAAGAAGAGTAAGAAGAAATGTTGGTTCTATGGAAAATCTGGGCATCTTAAGAAGGATTGATGGAAAAGACAGAATGCATCCAAGGAGGACTCCACAAAAGAAGCAAAGGAAGCTAATTTATCTTAAACAAGTTTAGGTTCCGGTTCAGGTATGGTTGATAAGGTATTGTCTACTTGTGATGTTTCACATCAACATTAGCATTGGTTATTATATTCTGGTGCATCCATCCACATGTGTCTTCATAGAAATTGGTTCTCAACTTACCAATTTCTTGATGATGGTGTTGTTTTTATGGGAAATGATTTTTCTTGTAAAATTGTTGGAGTTGGTAGCATCCGAATTAAAATGCATGATGGTTCTCTAAGAACATTAATATATGTAAGGCATGTACCCAAAATTAGAAATGACTTGATATCTTTGGGAGTTCTAGATTTTGCTGGTTATAGGTGTACAACTCAAGGTGGAGTACTGAAGGTCTCAAAAGGAATCTTAGTAGTCATGAAGGAAAAGAGGATTGGGAACCTTTATCAACTTGAAGGAAGGACATAAGTAAATCAAGCAGTGGTAGCATTGAAGATGCAAGTGACTTTGTTTGTTTATGGCATCAATGTTTGGGTCATATGAGCGAGAAAGGGCTTAAGGTACTAGTTGATCGTAAGTCACTTCCAAGTTTAAAGTTTCTAAATTTGAGTTTCTACAAGTATTGTGTCTTTGGAAAACAATGTAGACATAAGTTTAAAACGGGAAGGAATATAAGCAAATGTATCCTTGATTACATTCATTCAGATGTTTGGGGACCATCCCCTACAGTTTCTTTTGGAGGATCACCATATTTTGTGACATTTATAGATGATTACTCCAGAAAGGTTTGGGTCTATTTACTTAAAAGAAAAGCTAATGTATTTAATACTTTTAAGCAATTCAAAGCTTTGGTTGAAAAGAGAACTAAAAAGTCAATCAAGTGTTTATGAACAAATAATGGAGGTGAGTTCACATCTGTGGAATTTGAAAACTATTGCAAGGAAGTTGGGATCGAAAGACATAAGACCAAAGTTTATACTCCTCAGCGGAATGGTGTTGCTGAACGCATGAATAGGACCCTTCTAGAGAGAGCAAGGAGCATGCTTAGTAATGCCAATTTGCAATAGGAATTGTCGATAGAAGTAGTTCTTACAACATGCTATCTAATAAATCGATCACCATCAATTGCAATAAACTGTAAGATTCCAAAAGAGGTATGGGCAGGTCATCCATGTGATTTTTCAAATCTGAGAATATTTGGTTGTGATGCTTATGCTCTTATTTCTAAAGATCAACGTTCTAAGTTAGATCCTAGATCAAAGAAATATGTCTTTGTTGGTTATGATGATGGAGTTAATGGATATAGATTGTGGGATCTTACTGCCCACAAACTCATCATAAGAAGAGATGTAGTATTTGATGAATCCTCACTCTTAAACTCAATGATCTTCAGAAAGGGAGGAGCATGAAGAAGTTCCAGAAGAATAAGATGCAAAAAATATCCAGGAAACTGAGGATATGCCTCAACCATCTCTAATGAGATCTACATGGGTCAGGGATCCTCCTACAAGGTATGACGATTATGTTTCATTTTTGGCTTTGGTTTCTATTGATGGAGAACCTAGTTGTTTTCAGGAAGAAATTAAGGTATCAGAAAGTGCTCAATGGAAAAAAGATATGAAAGAAGAAATGGATGCCTTAGAGAGGAATTAAACATGGGACTTGGTAGAACTTCCAAAGGACAGGAAGGTTGCTGGTTGCAAGTGGGTCTACAAACTGAAAAAGTGTGTTGATGATAAATTCGAAAGGTATAAAGAAAGATTGGTAGAAAAGGGTATTCTCAAAAGGAAGGTATGATTTTCATGAGATCTTTTCACCAGTTGTGAAGTTTGTTTCAGTTCATGTTGTGTTAGCACTAGTTGTTTTACTTGATCTTGAGTTAGAGAAGCTAGATGTTAAAACAACGTTTCTACATGGAGATTTGGATGAGGATATATATATGGAACAATCAGAATAGTTTGTTCAGGATCGCAATAAGAGTTTTGTTTGCAAACTCAAGAATTCATTGTATGGCCTGAGACAGTCTCCTAGGCAATGGTACAAGAAGTTTGATTCCTTCATGGTGAGCCTAAATTTTACAAGAAGTGAATATGATCGTTGTATTTACTTTAAAAAGTTGGAAAATGACATGTTCATTATTTTGGTGTTATATGTTGATGATATGCTTGTGGCAAGAAAAAGCATGGTTGAAATCAACAGGTTAAAGGCTCAATGGGCTAGGGAATTTGATATGAAGGTTCTAGGAGCAACAAAACAAATCTTAGGCATGGAGACACACAGAGACAAAAAAATGGTATGTTGTGGTTATCACAACAAAAGTATGTGGAGAAAATACTTATGAGATTCAATATGAATGATGTGAGACCCGTACAGATCCCTTTGGCTTCCCATTTTAATCTTTCTTCATGTTTATGTCCTATTAATGACGAAGAAAATGATTATATGTCTCGTGTACCATATGCTAATGAAATAGGAAGTTTGAGGTATGCGATGGTGAGTACTAGACCAGATATTTCACATGCAGTTGGTGTTGTTAGTAGATACATGGAAAATCCAAGTAAAGAGCATTGGGAAGCATTGAAATGGGTGTTTCGATATCTTAGAGGCATAATTAATTATTCTATCACCTATAATGGTTCCATTTATTCAGTTTGTGGTTATGTATATTCATATTTTGTAGGTGACTTGGACAAAAGGAGATCCATTTCAGGATATCTCTTTACTCTTGTAGGAGGACCTGTTAGTTGGATGTCAACGCTTCAAAACGTAGTTGATTTATCCACTACTAAGGCATAATATATGGCTGCTTCACATGCATGCAAGGAGGCAATTTGGTTAAAAGGTTTGGTGGGTGAGTTTGGAAGGATGCAAGACAAAGTGAAACTATTTTGCGATAGTCAAAGTGGTATTCATTTGGCTAGCAATCCAACTTATCACAGTAATATGAAACATATTTCTATCAAATAACATTTTGTAAGACATGTTGTTGATGAAGGGGGGAGTGGCTCTGGAAAAGGTCCATACAAAAGTGAATTTTGTAGACAAGTTTACGAAATCAATTTTTCTAGAGAAGCTACGTTGGTGTTTGGCTTCTCTTGGCTTGCAGAAAAGGTGATGAATTAATTAGGGCATGATATATCAGGTAAATTGTTGTCAAGGTGGAGATTGTTGGAAACATGCCAACCAATTTCCCATGCAGTCACATGCACATGCATATCAACTATATTTAGAATGTGCATGCATGCACTCTTTTGTGAACAATTTGTGTAATTGGTGGATCTTATTATAATCAATTTGTCTAATTGTTTGAGATATGCTATATATACGAGCATACCCATAGAGGTGAGAAGTGTGTAGAGAGGTGTAGTGTGTAGTGTGAGAGAGAAAGACACAATACTGAGATGTTGTGTGTATGAGAGGAGAGGATGGTTGTATGCATGTGATTGGATATTGTAATTATCCCTTGAATAATAATAATATCGATTATCATTGCCGTGGTTTTTACCCATATTGGGTTTCCACATAAATCACTGTGTCAATTGTGTGATTGTTGTTCTTGGTTTATGCTTGTTTATTCTTGTTTAACTTGTTTATGCTCTGTTAAAGCGTTATGTTTTTTCTTTCACTACCCAATAGTCCATACTTGTGTGTTGACATCCTTGGATCAAAACCGAACAATTTCTCAAATCAATCTCAATTGCCTCAATTTGAATATCATTTTAGCAAATTGTCCTGAACTACCACTAAGAACAATAACAACCATGTGCATAGAGCAATGGAAAACATAGAGGGATGAAAAGGCCTCACAAGTCTGGGCATAGAGCGTTGAAAGCACAACATAGAGCTCTCAAAAGGCCAAACAAGTGTGGACATAGAACACTCAAAAGGATGGACATAGAGCCCCAAGTTCACATTTTGATATTTGTTTTTTCTCGAGCTTATATTTGCATTGGTTGAGCATTGCTTCTCCAGGTTTTCATCTCAATATTTGTTTTCCCTCAATCTTATATATTCATTTGCCAAGACGTCCTTATTTAGGTTGTCATCTCGATCTTTGTTTTCCCTCAAGCTTATATTTGCAACTGTCGAGCATTCCTTCTCTAGGTTCTCATCTCGATATCTGTTTTCCCTCATGCTTATATTCTCATCTATGGATCATTACTTCTCCTCGTTAAATAGATATCTCCAGTTTAGAGTATTCAAGGTGTTATCACCCTGTAATTTCCCAGGCCGAGGAGGAAATCGGAAGGGGTAACCACAAAACTGCTTTGAGTCTTGGATCTAGCCCTCCAAGACTCAGAGAGGGATCTCTCTGTCTGATATAACTTTGTTTTAAGGGGATATTAGGCTAGCTATACTGTACATGGGTTTGTTTCTAGATTTGGTATGTTTGGGATATTGAAAACTTGAATTTACATTGGGCTATGGGGTCTACCTTCTGAAAATGGATCTATCTCAGACTTATAAGATTGTCTCCACAGGGCAAGATAGAAAGATTGCTGGATCAAATTGAATTAAATGAAAGTGGAGGAGAGGAAAATAAGAGAATGTCCATCAAGCAGAGGAGCAACTAAGAATTCATATGCTCAACTTCAGATGAAAACATGCAGATCATTAAAAGACCAGAAATAGAGTGCAAAAAACAAATTATGTTCTTAATCTTTCTTTTAATGATTAGATCAAGGAAAAACATGGATGGATTAACATAGTAAGAAAACATTTACCCAGAGAGGAAAAACATCACCAGGGATTCTAACACAAGAATCCTGTAGATACAGTTTTTATTTCTGGAAAGTCATCTGGAAAATTACAAAGTATCCCCTGTGGGGCATGAATCAAGAGCCCAACAATCAACCATTGTGAATTTTACTTATTAAAATATATGGAAAGAACTCTCCTCAGGCTTAGGAGGTCGAATTCAACCACCTCGGCCAAAAATAGCAACAAATCCCCACAAATCTGGAACTGTCCGTCATGAAAGACAGGCCAAACTGCTAAACAAAGGGGTCAACTCAGACCTTTGTTTCTCCTCAACGGTGAAACTTGTGTAAAACATGAATGAGGTTATTTAATATGAGCATGTTCTAGACAAAAACCTCATTCAGTTTCTCCAATTTTGTTTCCATCTCCTCGAAATAGCTCCCGCAAAATCAGAACTGAAACAGAAAAATAAAAAATCTGAAAAATGAGGATGAAAGATGGCTTTGATTCTCCCAATTGGTGGCACCTGTGAAAAATATGGAAGAGGTTTTTGTTTTTCATCCCGTTCAGAACAAAAAAATCTCTCGTTTTTTAAAATTTCATTTCCATTTACCCAAAATCCAATTCGGAAGTCAAACTGTTAAACAGGCAAAACACACGGTTTTGAAATTTGGATGAGCGATTTTGCAGGGGTAGGCGGTTTTGGTTGGACCCCCTGATGTGGTAAGTGGTATTGGGAGGAGGGTTAGAGTTCACCAGGAGGTGACACTTGTCCCTCCGAATACCACCAACTCGGACCCCAAGGCGTTGATGGGACGTGAGGGGGGGGGGTCTGAGTTGTATGGGGAGTGCGTGAGCATGAATGTTTGGACTTAGGATAAGTTTTTTGATTTTTGCTTTTTGTTTTTTAATATTTTTTATTTTGATTTTTTGTTTACGTGTTTGTTTTATTTATATATTTTATAATTTGTTTTATATTTGTGTTTTTTTTTGTTATATGTTTTATTTAATTAATATATGTTTTTTTATTATATGTTTTGTGTTTTGTTTTTTAATTATTTGTTTTATGTTTTATTTGTATTATATTTTTTAATTGGTTTTCTTTTAGTTTTATTAATATGGGTTTTATATTAATTAATGTTTGTTTTTGTTTTATTTTAATGTTTAACACTAACCTAAATTAACCTAAACACTAACTTAATTATTAGATAATTAATTAATTAATAATTAATTAATTACTAACAAGACTAACCTAGCTTATTGGTCTAATTACACTAACTTTATTAACCTATTTACTAACTACTAATATTATTAATTAATCTAATCTTTTATTTATAATCAATTACCTTATTACACTAACCAATATTTTATTATCCTAAATTTGTTTATGCAAGGATGAGTGGAGGGCGAGATGTAGTCAACAAGACAAATGGGCAAGGGAGTGAGGGCGCAGAGGTGGATGAAGGATGTAGTAGGGTGATGAAGGATCAGGGGAAATGGGTGGAGGGGGAAGTGGAATCAACCGAGCCAAATGTCTTCATCACGAGAGAAACGCCAGATCAATAGCTGAAGAATTGAGTTACCGATGATTATAAGACCCCAAAATAGGCTCCACTTGGGGATGCCAACTCTTTCATGAGGTTTCAAGAACCACTAAATTATGAACATGCAGACCGACGCTTTATTCATTGGGCCATGGAATCACTGCAACTACAATCTTCGAACTGGATTAGATTTGACTGAACATTGAAATAGCTACTACCAACTGCAAACTCTGCTGGAAACCATACAATACTGAAAAAGATGCTCAAATGACTGAGCTTATTCATGGTAGCAGACCATCGAAATATTAGGCCCTTGACATGGCTTCAAATTTTTATGATAATCACTCACCCGCTGAAGATATATATACAATCATGTGAAATGATCCCTCCAGTGTATCCAATCAAGCAAATGACTGTTTGACTTATGTTGGTATTCACCTACACCAGACATAAAGGAAAATTCTGAAAATGGTAACTTAAAGTGTCCATTGAACATGTGCTCATGATCCATAAATACAAGAAAATTCATATTCCCTAATGGCTGCAACAAATTGGAAATATGGTCTTCAATAATATCAGGAGAAAGGGAAACTTGTTCTTGAAAATCTGCGTTTGAAATAAAAAAAAATGTGCACATCCATAGGATCCAGGACAAACTGTTCTTCTTCAATAGACTCTTCATTTTCTGAACTTGGAGGAAGATCATCATGTGCAAGAGGTTCTAAAACAACCTCTTCTTTTTCACTGCTTTCCTGCAACTTATGATGGTCAAATTGAAGTCTAACATCCTCAAAATTTGAAGCTATATGCATCACACCTTGGAAATATGGATGCATGAGTGTTTCTTCATGTAAATATGGATTGAGAGTTTGCAGGGCAGTATAATAAACAACTATTTGAACAAAATCATTGCTAATACATTCTTCCATAATAGGCATAGTAAGATGTAGCTCTACATTAGATACCTTTTCAATTTGACTGTCTTGGGCTACATTCTCACATTCTTGAGAATAAGAATGATTAAAAGGATCTAAAATCTTCCTTTTATCCATTAGTTCCCCAGAAGAAGTATAAATCATTTGACTATCTATTTCTTATTTTCCTTGCTGATTTAAAATATGTTGAACAGGTTGATCATTAAGTTCTAGGAAACAAACCTGTTGCTCATTACTTTCGAACTCAATGGATGACCGATGACTCTCAAGAATCTTAATGTAAACGAATTCATAATTATGATCTTCATCAAGGAGTAGAGGGAAGCTGAAATGACCATTGTCATATGTATCTTGTGTGCTAAAAGAAAAACACGATTGCTACAAACTTTCATCAAATTTGAATGCAAAAACATGGCTTTCAATAGTATGATGTCTTGTTTCATCGGAAATCAAGGAAGAAACTAAGGTATGAGAATTGTCCTGATTGTTATGGCCACTAGATTCTATTTTTTGTTCATGATACTGTTGTAAATCAACAATTGAATGTTCGACAATATGCTCAATTACCTTCACTTGCTGATTAATAAGAAGCATTTTTTATTCAATCTGATCTTTTGCCATTGAAATAACTATAGTGTTGATGTTGTCATCCATGGGATCTGAAAAAACTTGCTCTCTTTCAATCCACTCTCCCTCTAATGAAAAAGGAGGAAATTCTACATGTGCAAGAGGTTCCAAAACAACCCCTTCCACTTCACTATTCTCCGCCTGTTGATCCTTGACAATCTGATCAGTTTCATCTTCAGCTGCAGAAATTGTTGCTTGGTGGAAATCCACTTGAAAATCATGGAAACAATCCCCTTCTATTCTTTGTTCTTTCCATAGAGATGAAAATTCATACAAAGCTTCTTTAATATCATCATCTATATTTTCTTCATCACCATACATATTTACCAAATATTGGAAGAAATCTTCAAAATATGCACAACATTTTTCAGCCCAAGGCAAGGGAAGACAAAATTCCTTAAAATGCTCATAAAAGACTGCATGAAAATCTTTAAGAGAACACAAACTTGCAGATGGTAAAAATTCATACCAAGATCTAGCTTTATCTTCTAAGGTTGCCATGAACATTTTCATTAAACAATCTTCAGGAAACTTAACTTCAAGCTTGCATATATGCAAATGAAATTTGAACATATGCATAACAACATCGTTTCCCTTTTGATCTTTAAATAATGGAAGATAATTCAACAAATTAACACGGGGCATAGGGTTTGGAAAACCATGAATACTAGATCTGTCCATAGGAGCATACCTACATTCTTTTCTTGAACTCATCTTGATTTCTGGATTTGGCTACCAGTGGAGTCTCCTCGAAAAATTTGAAACTATGTTTGGAGTCGCCAGGTGAATATTTCATCCTTCATGTGCCTGATCACTGTCCAACATCAGTGATCAGATCTGGAACTTGAAGTGAACTACTGGAGAAAGTTCCCCAGTATGGTCACCATTATGTTATCACCTTGTAATTGCCCAGGCTGAGGGGGAAATCGGTAGGGGTAACCACAAAACTGCTTTGAGTCTTGGATCTAGCCCTCCAAGACTCAGAGAGGGATCTCTCTGTCTGATATAACTTTGTTTTAAGGGGATATTAGGCTAGCTATACTGTACATGGGTTTGTTTCTAGATTTGGTATGTTTGGGAGATTGAAAACTCGAATTTACATTGGGCTATGGGGTCTACCTTCCGAAAATGGATCTATCTCAGACGTATAAGATTGTCTCCACATGGAAAGATAGAGAGATTGCTGGATCAAATTGAATTAAATGAAAGTGGAGGAGAGGAAAATAAGGTAAAGTCCATCAAGAAGAGGAGCATCTAATAATTCCTATGCTCAACTTCAGACGAAAACATGCATATCATTAAAAGACCAGAAACAAAGTGCAAAAAACAAATTTTGTTCTTAATATTTCTTTTAATGATTAGATCAGGGAAAAACATGGATGGATTAATAGAGTAAGAAAACAATTACCTAGAGAGGAAAAACATCACCAGGGAGTCTAACACAAGAATCCTGCAGATACAATTTTTATTTCTGGAAAGTCATCTGGAAAATTACAAAGTATCCCCTGTGGGGCATGAATCAAGAGCCCAACAATCAACCATTGTGCATTTTACTTATTAAAATATATGGAATGAAATCTCCCTAGGATCAGGAGGTTGAATTCAACCACCTCAACCAAAAATAACAACAAATCCCCAAAAATCTGGAACTGTCCGCCATGAAAGACTGGCCGAACTGCTAAAAAAAGGGGTCAACTTAGACCTATGTTTCTCCTCAACGGTGAAACCTATGTAAAAAGGAAAGGAATTTATTGAATATGAGAATGTTCTAGACAAAATCATCCTTCGGTTTCTCCAATTGTGTCTCCAACTCGCTGAAACAGCTCCTGCAAAATCAGGACTGAAACAAAAAAACCAAAAATCTGAAAAAATGAGGCTGAAAGATGACTTCGATTATCCCAACTAGTGGCACCTGTGCACAATATGGAAGAGGTTTTTGTTCTTCAACCTGTTCTGAACAAAAAAATATCTGGTTTTTTTAAATTTTGTTTCCATTTACCCGGAATCCACCTCGGAAGTCAAACTATTAAACAAGCAAAAAAAACGGTTTTGAAATTTGGGTGAACGGTTTTGTAGGGGTAGGTGGTTTTGGTCGGACCACCCTGAGGTGGTAAGTGGTATTGGGAGGGGGGGGAGTCCGAGTTCACCAGGAGTTGACACTTGTCCCTCCCAATACCACCAACTCAAACCCCCAAGGCATTGATGGGAC
>ML787015.1:201369-238370 GCA_009831015.1 Picea engelmannii
TCAAAAGCATCGACAACATCTTCAAATTTGAAGATTAATTCAACTTTGAATCATGATTTATTGTAACTTGCAAATAGTCCTTTTGTAAGTTTACTCGTCTTTATAAATCAAGTGAAATTGAATTTGTCATAAGGTGCATTTTCGGCTGAGCCCGACACCCTAGAGTAATTTTTTGAGTCGTAATTGACAAGGATGAGTACTTGAAACTCATATCATTGTAATACTTTGGGATGCATTTTCGATGGTAACCAACATCCTCAACTTCTTGGAAGCAAGTTCAAGCAAATAAATTCAAGCGAGCGAGAAATAAATTCAAGTGAGAAAGTTGCAAATAAACCTTCTTCTATCGAGTCAAATTGTAATAAGGATCTACCTTCACAAGGAGACCTCTTTTAGTGTTTTGAAAATGGCTCGAAGTCTCAAATTATTAGAGTTACTGAACACTCTAATAAACACCACTGAAGACAACACAGTGACATTGAACAAAGAAACTCTTCAATCAGTGCTAACTTGTTTGCAAGTGATGCAAGCTAAAGTTAGACTTCTTCAATCTCTATCCCAACTATTGAATGATGAGTTGACTGATCTAAAAAATTAGCAGCCAATGAAGTGTCCTGAACTAGTTTTTGTTTAGAACAACCCTCTCTATGATGATAATGATGATGATGATGATGTTTTTAATCGACAGTCAGTAAAGGAGAAACTTAGTAAGACAACTCCAGATGCAGTTGAATATGAATCTATTCATGAACCTACATTTCAAGAGTTTTCTTTTGATTTCAGTGAAGAAAACCTTTCAATGATGCATCAACATGCAGTAAATCCACTTCCATAGATTTCAAAGCAATAGGTTCAGAATACTCTTTCCAAGCCCATCATCAGACCTTGGGAAGAAATCATTTACAACAATAATAGAATAGGACTTGGATATGACAAGGAAGTTACCTTTCATATTCCCAATTATTCAAGACCAAACAAGTTCCATAGTGCTAGATTCCTTCAAGAAGCTTCAACTTCACTTGTTCAAGTTCAACATCGGAATGATACGTGCCAACATTGTAATCGATTTGGTCACAAGGAGAATCAATGTTTTGATTTCCATCCTTGCCAGCATTGTGGCAAGCATAACCATTCTTCAGACAAATGTTCAACACTGAAGAAACCTGCAAGATTGACAATTCACTATGAGTGGATTGATCCTTGGCAATGGTCATCAACAACCAAGCGATTATATAAGTTTTACTGTAGAATTCAATCTCGAGTAAAGACCAATCTTGTAGAACATAACATTTTTGTACCTCACATAAGTGGTTCCCTTATGGCGTAGCTTTTGAGCATGGCCCTCACGGGATGAGATAACATGTGGTTTTTTCTGCATGCCCACTTTGTGTTGTACTCAAATGGAACAAGTATGGTACTCTCTTGAGCCTAGAAGGGGGGAGTACAATGATGTAACTCTCATGCACCTTAAGGGGGGGAGTTCAAAATTCCAGTGACGATGGTTCATGAAACCACTTGTGGTCTCTCCTTTCAGCTAAAAAAGGGGGGAATTGATGATGGAATTGAAGATGGTTGTCAGACAGAAAGTTTCGACAACAACAAACATCAAGTATGCCAGATGGGCATGACATTTGTCAAATGGGAAACTGCGGTTTGTAGATGACAGACTTTGGTAGAATTATGGTTCAATAAGTTTAAGTTGAATCATATAGGTTTTGATTTTGAGAGCAATGATGTGAACATTTGGTTCACATAGATGGTCATTTGACCTAGCAGAGGACAAGAGGATCCTTCTGCATTGCAGCTTGACACATGATTGAGTTGTCGGGCATTTTCTAGGGATGTGTCAGACTAGAAGCTAATTCACTTCTCTTGGTTCGCTCTCATTAGATTGGAGTTTACATTAAGTAAACAATTTGCATGCATCCTGGATCACATGATTACATTGTGAGATTTTCCAGAGATGGCAGGCTTTGACAGGATTATGGTTCAATGACTTGCAATTGAATCATACACATGATACATTGGGATGATGTTGGACACCTAAAAGTGTCAAGATTGGTTAGTGGTTATCCAAAAACCATCATATACATGGTATCAATTGGTTAGTGGTCATCCCAAACCATAGATTCAGAGAACACTTTTAGTGATACACTAATAGTAGAGTGGTGATACTACATGTTCACCAATTAGCAAAAGACATCAGATTCTTCTAGCTAAAATACTTGGCAAAATGATCAAATGGTCAAGCAATCAGGAAATGTTCAGATATTGCAGTTGTTCACTTCCATATCTCAGCTCTCTTCCAGTTCATTTCAAATGAACATGTTCAACATCCAAATTGGCAGTTTTTCAGGCAGTTCTTCATTGAGGCTCAGGTCAGGAGTTTCAGTATGAAGACTTGGAATTGATACCAGTTTATGCTTTATTGTTGGTATTATCGATCGGACTTGTGATTGAGGGGGGGATTGTTAGCCTATGGCTTACCTTTACCAATCACTAAGTCTAAATTGTCACCTATATTTGTATTATTCATTTAGGATATTAGTAATATATCCTCAAGTGATGACTAATGAATTAGTTAAGATTGCCTAGCCTAGTCATCATGCATGATTTTAGGATCTAGAGCAAATCTCTCTATGAGGTGGCATCACCCATTGTACTATAAATATGTAACATTGGAGTGAATAATTAAGCGTTGGCTAATGAGCCTTTTCTGCCATGTTGCTGTTCTTGTCTCTATTTTATCAATTGTTGTTGTTCTTGTTTATGATTTATCACTTCGAAGGTAGCAGAGGTAGATGTAGATGTTGTCTACTTGGAATTTAAGGTAGCAGAGGTAGATGTTGTCTACTTGGAATTTAGATCAATTTCACTTTCAACAAATTTGGTATTGTAGATAGCGGAGGTAGATGTTGTCTACTTGGACTTTAGACCGATTTCACTCTCAACAAATTTGTTAAAAATAAACTCAGCTAATAAAAGAGTCAAATTCGAATCTCATCTCATTGTTAGCAAGCATAACCATTCTTAATTTAGCCCTCCCTGAATTAATTGTTTTCAATTTGGAGAAGAATACCAAAGTTTGGCATTCAATTTTATGAATGTCATTTCATTGTTATCCTTAGTATATGACATATCAATGTTCATTTTTTTTTAAAAGAACACTATACCTATGTCAGAATGGTAGTCTTTTCAATTATAATGCAAAAATATAAGACCGTGTGCATTTTTTTTTTGCTTGTGAGATGTTGGACATGATACTATGTTTCTCCTCTTTTTGATGTTCTACAATTGTTAAAATCCTTGCAAATAACTAATGAAAATTATATGAACTTGCAAGTTATACTTGGGGGCCACTAATTGATCATGTAGCTTTTGCTTTAAAAGTTGTTTAAAACATCTTTTTCATTATTATAGTCATTTTATACTATCTTGATGCAAAACATTTTTGAAGAACAAGATTATTCAAGTGCATTGCTGTTGGTTATGATTATTTGTTTAATTATAGTGGTAATAAATATTACACATAGATATATTTAGGTTGATTATGATTTTCATTTGGTGTTTATGGCTTCTTTTGTTACAATTGAATGGTAAAATTGCTAATATGCATATTACCCAAAAAACAAAATTCACTTCTTTCTTTTTAAAATATTTAAAAGGTCGGGACTATGATTTACTCACTAATTATTAATAAAAATTGTCCACATTTTAAATTCTCTATATATATTAAAAAAAACAAAATTCACTTCTTTCTTTTTAAAATATTTAAAAGGTCGGGACTATGATTTACTCACTAATTATTAATAAAATTGTCCACATTTTAAATTCTCTATATTGATAAAGATTACAAATAAATGGAAATGAATTAAATGTTTTTCATGCTGGTGTAAATGCAAATACATATGTTTTTATGATATTCACGAGCTTTAAAAAGTAATTAAGTTAGACTTGGTAAAGTTGTGTCTTATATTATTAAAGGAATGATGTTTATCTTCAACTTTTTAAGAGAATCTTAAAAAGAAATGGTGTTCATCTTTAACCTTTTTTTTTCAAAAGTTTTATAAATTAATTTACAAGGAAATGGTGTTCATCTTTAACTTTTTTTTTTTAAAGTATTATAAATTAATTCACAAGGTATTTTTTTTTGGATTAGTTCATAAAATCATGAGTATTGGTCATAATTTCAACATTATTCATTTTGTTTTTTAATATCATAATGTTGAAAAATTTGTTTTCATGATAATCCAAATTATGATAAATAAAATATTTATATTATTCCAACTTCCTTTAATTAATGATTCCATTATTTATCTTTAAAATTCATAATAATGTAAGAATCTTCCTTTTATTAATGATTTTTTGCTTCTCTTTAAACTTTAGAAAGATGTAAGATTTATTATTATTGATATTGTTTTAATTTGATTGTATTATTTTGTGTTCATATAATCAATCTATTCCCTAGAGTTTATGCTCCAACCTGTTTTAAATCCGTGATGGTAATTGTTCATATTAGAAACAATAACATGGAGCCTATATTTGCTCATACTTAGCAATATAAATTGTCCATACTTAATCATAACTTTAAATTCAATCAAATTACATACATTTTAAATCAAGAGAATGAAGTAAGGAGTGTTGCATTTAATTTTAAAATTATAGGTTGAATTTTTTTGGGGATTATTTCAATTTTATTCCAGGTCTCACTAAATATATTACAATATAAAGTTCACATCCATATAGAATAACTAGGATGATTAGAGTGTTGAAAATGAAGTTTTTATTATCACAATCTCAAAGTACGATATTTTTACATATATTCTTCAAGACCATAATAATATTTTGGACCACTAATGATTAGATCTTCAAAGTCTGATATTTTTACATATATTATTCAAGACCATAATAATATTTTGGACCACTAATGATTAGATCTTCTTGACATTTTGGTTCTAGTTTAAATGAAAATTGAAATAGATGCTTAAATATTTGTAACATAGTATCTCTTCAAGGTATAATCACTATACAAAATGGTAGGATAAATCATTTTCTTATATTTAATTAACATAAATTATTTTCTTAGATTTAATTAACATAATCTTGGTTTTATCAATATGAATGGCATGATCATAATTAATGTTTGCGAAAATGTTGGAGTAATTTTGAGTTTCTTGTGAACATTGTAAATAAATTTTGCAAGAAGAGAAACATCATCAATGCATAAGAGAAGAATGACAATGAGTAAAACCATATTGATATCAATGCAACCCTCCCCTCCTCTTCTAAACATTGCTCAATTTTATTGATATAGATGCCAAAAGGGTGGGAGAAAGGGGGTGTCCTTGCTTAAAATCAATATTACAATTAGTGCCCAATGAATATTGGTTATTACATTTGATCATAGTGAAAATATTTTAGTAGATCCTAATTACAATAGTATGGAGCCTAAGAGAGGTACCTACTTTTTCTAATCGTTTTCATAGATTGACTCTAGGAACCTTGTATAAATGTTTTCTAAAATCATCAAAACAATAGATGAAATCTTCAAATTCATTAATAAGAATATAAGATGATTAAGGGCTGGTTAAATACCGAAATTTTCTCATTACATACTATTTGTTTGTTTGAAATGCATTCATCAAATTTTGAACTCTCAATTCTTATATTTAAATAAAATGTTTCTTTAAAGAAATAAAAGAGTGTGATTGTTTAATACACAAATTTAATAGTATTATATATATGTGAAACACAAGCATCATGGAAGCAAATCATGTTTTCAATGAGCTTCTAAAGTGATAGAATTATCCTTTTTAAATATCCATGAAAATGGTGGGGATATGGTAAATATCACTTATTACAATACCAAGAATTCTATTATATGGAAGCAATGGAAAATGTTACAAGAATTAGAACTCTCCCATGACTCTGGTAAGACTAAAAAAATCCTAATGCTCTTTAAAGACTAAAAAAATCCTAATGCTCTTTAAAGGGAAGGATTTATTCCACTTAGAATAAATGGATGAATTGTTATGGTACAAAACCTTGTCCCCTTAGTGAAAGTCAGATTCTCAAAATGTTTAGTAGAGTGTCTCCTAGATGTCCCAAAGGATAAGATTTCGGAAATAATATGGGGTAAAAATGCATCCCAAAGATTAATACCTTCCTCTAGTTGTTGGTCCACAAAAGGATTTTGACTACAAAACATTATCCCTACAAATGAGATCTTGAAGGTCTATCAAATTTCTCTCCATGTATAAAAACAAGGAGTCCAATCAACATTTATTTTTGGAATGATTTTATGCACTTACTATTTTCCACTAGAATAAAACATGGAGGTACCTGAATTATCCAAATCCTAGGATGTTATCTTTAGACCCTATCAGTCTAAATTCATGAGTGAAATTGAAAATATTCACTCTTAGGAAGGTGTGGAACTTACTACCCATATCCATATTTTTGTTATTCTGGCTAGGAAGGAACACTACAGGGTTAAAAGAGTAGAAAATCCCACCTCACAAATCAAAAGTTACAACAGATCTACTAAGGAAATCCTTAGTCAATGACTTTAGAGGAGATATGATTACCAAAAATCTAGGGAAAAAAGAGATTGAGGTCCTAATTTTTTTGTGGTAAAAATACTTCTTATATTCACATAAATATATTTACATAAAAAAGAAAAACATACAATGGTACTTACATCCTCTTCATCAAAGAAACAAGAACATAAATAAATCCTAATAGGAAACAAGATCTAACAATTTGGCATCCTTTACCAAAATAAATATTTTTGCCAAAAACTTCATACACAATTCCTCTCTACACATATGACAAAAAGAGAAGAAATAACTAACCTCATTCTCAAAGAATTTTTTTCATTGAAGCTTCCAAAGAACTAAAACAACTAAAATTATCAAGAAGTGATAGATACCACTAAGAGATGAGTGAACAAAGTATATGGTGTCACTCAAAAAATATGCATGCCAATGCAAACTCCACTAAAGAACAAGTGCCTACTCTATCTAGAAGTGATTCCACCAAAACCATTTCCAATCTAAGATAGGAAGGAAAAATACCATAAAAGGCTTCACTCTTAGCCAACTGAGCCTTGGTGGCTAGGCCCTAGTATATCATTATCCAAGCGAACACTTGGAGCTTTTAAGACATCTTCATTGACCACATACTATGCAACCTCTGAACCCACCAACCCTCAACATCAAATGACACCCACATTGTGCTAAGAACTAGACTAAGATCATGACACTAATATAAAATGGAGTATAAACTACAAAAATTGTACTGCATGAAGCGGTGCCCATAACTCTACTCCCAATTGCGCCAAATGGGTCATGACATGTCAATATTAATATTGAATAGGCCTTCCTACTAGATGAGGTCAATTGTGTCCATGATGGTGGGTCGATCAAATGAATAAAGGTCATACTCATGAGATAAGTATCCCTAAAATTTCCAAGAGTGAGTATTGGCATTCCAAAAATCCCTCCAGAGAAAAATCATTTCTTGTTCAACCAACGAACCTAAAAGTGAGGGAGTTACACAATATAGATGTCTTGCAACCTCCAACTCCAAAAAAGTCTTCTAGCCAAATCCCACCTTACACAACTACCCAACATGTGATAACTCACCAAACCCAAAACCTTTCTCTAAGAAGACCATATACTCTTGAAAATAAAAGTGCGTGCTATATGAAAAATGACGGGTTATTGAAATGATGTCAAATAGTCCAAAAGATTCTCTAATATTGTAAATATGTTGTATGGTGTGCAACTTGTGTCTCAACAAGACTTACCATGGAGAACACTCCTCCAAACATCACACCACCCATTTAGCTGCAAGATTGTTCCCCTAAGTCACCACATCAATCAAACCAAGGCCTCCCTAATCCTTGGGAATATTACAAAAATCCTAAGGCACCATTGGTAGACCTCGAGCTCCACCATAATTATCCCACATATTGTAACACACCCATGACGGGGCATAAATGTTTTTTTCTTTTCTTAAAGGACAGATTCTCCATCCATGGTTTCTAATTTGGAAGGTCAAGGAACCAGTCTGACCTCTTGGTCAAGGATATCCGATTCTGGAGCCAAACAAATCTCTGAGACCTTGATTGTCTCATTCTGTAATTAGACGCAGACCCTTTCGACTTCCTGGTGTAGGTCTAAAGGTACCTGTGACCCTACTCTCACTAGAAAATTTGGGTCATTTTGTGATGGCTATTTCAATGCTCTTACGATGTTATGTCGTGGATATTGTGATGAATCTTGAGCCTCTAAAATGTAGTATCATGGAACGTGGCAATTTCGACGAACTTCAATTAATGTTGCAAGAGCGACGACCGTAGGGAACTTCTCACAATTGCGACAAAAAAAGAAATATCATCGTCAATACGACAATATAGGAAAACTAAGTGAAACCAACTGTTCGTCACAATTGAGACGACAATTTTCGTGGTCTATATAGAAAATTCCTCGCAGGGTTTTTATTACCATCGAAATTGCGACGATAACTTTTCTTGGTTTATATAGCAAATTCGTCACATGATTATTATTTTTGTCGAAAGTGCGACGACAACTTTTCTTTATTTATATAGCAAATCTTTCGCAAGAATTTTTATTGTCGTCGAAATTGCGATGACAACCTTTCTTGATTTATATAGAAAATTTGTCGCAAGAATTTTTATTGTCGTCGAAATTGTGATGACAACTTTTCTTGATTTATATAGCAAATTTGTCGCAAGAATTTTAATTGTCGTCAAAATTGCGACGACAACTTTTCTTGGTTTATATAACAAATTTGTTGCAGAAATTTTTATTGTCGTCGAAATTGCGAAGACAACTTTTCTTGGTTTATATAGCAAATTCATCGCAGGATTTTTGTTGTGCGTCGAAAAATATTTATTTAAAAAAAAATTAAAAAATTATTTTTGGGCAAAATAAATAAAATTTTATTTTAGAGCAATCTTGTGGGAATTAATGCTAACTTGAAAGTTAACATTAATCCATGTTAATCCATTATGGGATCAAATATTCACTTGAAAGTGATTTTAAGCTAATTTATGGTAAGAGTGTGCCTCGGGAAGAGGCCAAATAAGGCTTCCAAATTAAAACGGTATCCTAAAAACCATGAGCAACTTGGAAATTTGCATGAAACTATTAAAACTCTGCTTAAGTTGTTTGGTTTCCATGCCATAATAATACAACCATGAAAAATCGATTACTATAAGTCCCTGCTGCCCAAAGTGTAGGGAATAATAAAATAAAACAAGCCTTGGAGAATACAAATGAAAACTGAGGGGATATTATAGCTATAGGTAAGCATGAATGTATGAGTTCATAAAAATAATGATGTTTCAAGGAACACAATTCTAACACAATAGATTGCGTACATGATTTACTACACAAGGTTTTCATAATTGTAGGAGGGAATTGAAGATTATTTTTAGTATGTTCCTAAACATTAATAGAAATAAATTTCATCCTTTATTATGTTCCTAAACATTAATAGAAAGCAATTTCATCCTTTATTGATTTTCTCATTTTTTGGTATTCAAAATCTATGGGAAAATTATATTTTCTCATTTTTTGGTATTCAAAATCTATGGGAAAATTATATTGACACTAGGAACAACATTTGGTAAGCTAATTGTATGCTYTCAATATTGAAKKYATAYATTCTCTTTATGTATATCTATGTGCATAAGTGTATTTAGTACTAACATAATGTTTTACAAGACAATTCATGAATGCTACATTAACATGCATTTTCTATAAGATCCTAAAATATTCATGCTCAAGTACCAAAGGGAAATAAATTTACAATTCATGAATGTTACATTAACATGCATTTTCTATAAGATCCTAAAATATTCATCCTCCAGTACCAAAGGGAAATAAATGTAATGAATGTTCACTAAACTACTTCTCTCGACAAAGAACTATGATAATCCTCCAAAGAAACCATATTTCCATATGCATCCAATATGTTGATTAAGTTGATTCCATAAAATTGGTAGCAAGTAGCATTAACATGGAGCTTTCCTATTTCTCATTGCATTGACTACACTTTAGGGCATTAACTTGGTGGTAGCTTGGACTTAACCATGAGGTTTTTGGTTTCTTGTTTATCATTTCTTTGTTCAAGAGTTTATCATGTAATTACAATAATGATCTAAGGAAACCACCATTCTAGAATAAAAATCACAATTGACAAGTTATGTTAGCTATAAGTAACCATGAAAGTATGTGTGCAAAAGAATAATGATATTGTTGAGTGGAACATAGTTTTGGAACAACATATTTTGTACAATATTTTCTACACAAGGCTTTCATAATTTAAGGTGGCAATTGCATATTATCATTACCATATTAATAACTATCAATAGAAAACAATGACATTATTTATATATGTATCCCTCTTTCGATACTAAAAGTTTATCTATGATGAATATCTCCTGAAATTATCTCTAACATTTCATAATCTAATTGTACACCTACTATAATGAAGCTATATATTTTGTTTATGTATAGTTGTATTCTAACATGTTTATTTATGAGAATATTCAACCATGCTACAATAACATGGGTTTTCCATAAGAGATTTACATCTTCACTTTCAAGTAAGTACAAGGCAATAACTATATGGTGATCTACTAAAATACTTATATCACACAAATAAAAAGAAGTATGCTATTTTTTTCAAAGTAGACATACATTTTTTTTTGTTTTTAACTTTTATAGACATAAACCAATACACTTCTATCCATATAAGATTTCATACCAAACAAAACCTATAAGTAGATGGAAATAACTATAAAATCCATTCACTAAACGACTTCTCTCACAAAAATAAAAAGAACCACTTTCTTTTGTCAAAGTAGACTAGATATGGGATGTAATTTGTATAGAGATAAATCCATACACATATGGGCACATAGGATTTGATACCAATGAAAATATATAAACAAAAGGCTTAACTATAAATATGAATGACTCGACTACAAATTTGACATAAGTCAAGACTATTATGGTATTTCTTCAAAATAGTAATATAGGTTCAATGTAGAATAAAGTGAACTTTTTTCAATACAAACATGTCATGGTCGCCAAAATCCCAATGCAAATAGAAACAAGGGGGAAAACACCATGAATAATTTTTTTTATTGGGATAGACATCATTGGCATCAAATTCTATAGGAGTCCATGAAATTCAACTAACTCTATAAAAAGGTCAACATGAATATTCACTAGGTTTGATAGGAATCTTTGTAATTTTGCTAAGTCTAGGTTCTATAATTTTGGTAGAAGCATAGGAAAATCTAGTTAACACTTGGCACCTTGAAAAATAACAACCATGTATTAAGAAAAATAAAGGGAACTAGTAAGGTTGAATCAATGTTCATGATAAATTTATATCATAATACCACATGTATTGATTCTATAAGGACCATCCACTAAATTGATTCTCTTCCGTAGGTAAAAGTAGTTATGGATGTTCCATCAAAGAAAAATTAGGAAATAGGCATTCTCATTATCATTTTAGAAAACTATCTAACAGGTTCAACAAATTCATAGGGGTTTTGTTATAGGAATTCTCATTATCAATTTAGAAAACTATCTAACAAGTTCCACAAAGTCATAGGGGCTGTGTTAGCTTTCGAGGTTACTCTGAAAGTGTTTACACCATGTTTGGGGGTGCTTCAAGAGATTTGGGGTACATGGTGTATGATTATACCTTGGATGGTTTGAGATGGATTTTCACATTGGAGGTGGTTTACTTAGTGGTTGATTAACCTTAGTTGAATGATTGCATTACATTCTGTTGGCAGCCAATTCACATTTTTCTACTGTCCTTATAAGCTGCCTACACCAATGTTTTGCAAACCTTGATTTTCGTCGCAATCCTTGAATAAAACAATGCTATTATTTTTGCGCTATTTGCACACTTACCTTCGTTCTTGTTTTCACGACTGCAAGAGTGAAAACTTGGTTTTTGAAGTCACATTAGAATCATCACTGGATTGTTGTAATCATTCTTGTTGATATGCCCATTGCGTTTTACAGTTGACAAGACTCCAAGATCCTTATTCATTTGGCGTTCTTATTTGTTAATATGACTTCGTTTTAACAAGACTGTGATGATATTCTTTTAATCGAGTTTGTGATGCATTGGTGGTTTGATTTATATAGTTTTTAATCGATTCCCTTGACACATTGGTTTCATGAAAACACATTGGTGTTATGGTTAGACCCTCGGTATAAATCATTGCATACAACACATATTTTTATATGATTAAACCCTTGGTGTGATTTCGAATTATTGTTTTGGTTTTAAAACTATGCTAATATTATTTCTTGTGCAAATGTTTGGTCGATTTAACATTGATTTCATTGGTGGATTGAATGGCATAGTTTTTAACCTATACAATAGTGGGTTGAATAGTTATTTGTGCTGGTGGTTGTACTATGGGATATGACTGTTGTGCATGGGCTGAACTAGCTCCACCACCTTCACACGTTTTGTCATTAATGTTTTCCCCCTATCCCGGTTCACCTTTGCTAGTTATCGGGTAAGCCTGTGAGCGTTCTGTTCAAACCCTGGCCCATTCACCTCGCTCACCGTATGCTCCTGTCTATGGTGCCGATGGTGTGCATATAGCCAAACGGTAGTCAAGCTCTGTTACTATTTGATGATGCCCGTAAGGATTTAGAAAACAGTGGTTGGCTTGTGTTTATACAGAGGTTCGAGGGCTTCAACCTTTCGGTTTCCCAACAATTCACCCTCACCTTTGATGGGTGTAGGGCTAAAGTAGGTGACACACAGCTTGAACTCAATGAAGAATTCATAAGCTCTGCTACAGGACTAGCAGCTACAGGCCAGCGATGGTTTAAAAACTCCAAAGTTGATGAGGTGCCGTGGCCATTGCTATTCATATCAAGGACGGTTGTCTCCTGTGATAAAGGTATGCCTATTTCCACCCTCAAACCCAGGTGGCACAATCTTTTGGTAATTGTGAAATAATTTGTGACCTGTGAAGGTCGGTATGGCTTGGTTTTTCCGTATCACCTCCGGTTATTGATGAATTCATGGGCTATCCTTGGAACATGCTGCATTACTTCTTGCATAGTCTTTACAAGATGGCTAAGAGGTTCAAACGCGAGAAGGCTGACAGCAGCTTGTTTCATCACGGCTTGATTAGAATCATCGTCATCCACCATTTAAACCTTCATGGTGATAATTGGCAAGCCTTTCTATCCAGAAATGGCTTTGCTAATCCAGAGTCTATCCAAATCAATAAAGCTGTGGTTAGTGAGACTATGGTTGGGCCAGCCGTGCCATTTCATATTCTTCTATCCCTTGCCAAACCCTCGGTTTGCCCTGACATCGACCTACCTGACATCATAACAGACAATACTAAGGCTGTCAAGAAGCCTATGAGTAAGAAAGTCAAGGGTAATCCTATTGTCGACAGCAAGGGTAAGAAGAATGCTCGATTGATATCGAGACTTGCCTGGAATAAACCTAAGCCAAACGTCGACCAAAAGCCCGTAGTTCTGAGCGAGGACTTGGAATCCGATATCGAGCATTTCCTGGCTGAAGAGTACCCTTATTCCCATGGCCTATGCTCTGAGCAACCCTATGACTATGTATCTAATTTACCCCCTTGTCTCAAAAACAATCCTAAATACCCGGGAATCAAGTTGCACAATGAAAACCCTGGTGACTTAAACAACCCTCGCCTATTGTGTCAAAGCCCGAACATACATCATGCATCCAATACAGTGTGTGGCTAGAGCATTATTACACCGACGTTCCTTTATTGCAATCAAAGATCAAATCGTTGGAGGACCAAGTCACAGTGGTGACAAGAGAAAGAAATAGGCTTCAAGCTAATGACAAGAAACAAAGAACCACTGGTTCGATTGTCTTCAGGAATGTCGAATCGGCAACAGCCTTCGTCAATTCCAAATTATCATAATCAAAGTCATTTCTTATTGTCCAGGTATGAATTTCAATATGAATTTTGTTTTTTTTTGAGTTGTCTCAAATAAATATAATCGATTGAATTTGCTTTCTATAGCTCTGTTCGTTTTAATTCAAAATGATTCTGTTTCTCTCAGTTGACCAAATCAATTTCGTTATGAATCATGAGTGGGAAATTTGTTTGCTAAACTTGGACATACCTACGATTTAGTTAATATGATTCTATTATTCTCATATTAGTAGAAGCGAATGATTGGTTTTGATTTTGGTTTGGTTCACTTTAGAATAATTTTGTTGTTTTGAATTGAAGTAGTTGATTGGGTTTTTCTTTCAAATATTGCTCCGTTTGTTTTAATACATTTGAAATGATTCTGTTTCCTGTACAGTAGATTCATTTTACTAAACTCAAATGTAGCTATGATTTGGTTATGCGATTCTATCGTGCCCAGCTTCGCAATTGATTGGTTTCAGATTCGGTTTGGTTGGTTTTTGAATCAATTCTGTTCCTTTGATTTAGGATAGTCGATTTGGTTTGATTTTGATTAGTTTCGTTTGTTCCTAATAGACTCAAAACGACCCTGTTGACTTTGATTTACCAGGAACGACTCTGTTTTGTATTGAATCAACATTCTCGTTTGGGTTTTGATTACTTTTGACCTGTGCAAAAGATTTATTCGCTAAAAATTGTGTGGCTGTGTTGATTTTTCATAACGATTGTATCGACCTCAAATTGTTTTGATTCGTTCCTGTTTTGATTTGATTTGCAAATGATTGATACGTGCCACAATTGGTAGAGTCATTTGTATATGTTTAATATAGTTATATCAATTTTGAAAAACGATCCTGTTGATTTCATTTTGATTCGAAAACGATTTTGTTAATGGATGAGGCGACATAAACTATTACATGGAAAATTTGTTTAGCTAGTTACAGTTTGTGTCGATTTCAATTGGTTCATGAAAATCATTTTATTATTGTTGAATTATCTAATGTGGTTCTGTTTACCCCAAATTGGTGATAACAAATTGAATAGATTGCATGCATCTCTGTTATCATTCGGTTGACCACGATTTAGTTTGTTCCAATTTGCATACAAGTTTCGATTTGAATGATTCGTTTGGTTTCTAATTAGCAATCAAATATTGGTTTAATAGTTTGAATATGATTTTTTAAGATTCAAATTGATTTTAAAACGATTCTGTGTTTGATTTAGACCAGCTACAGAATCGTAAGATTCTGTAGCTAGTCTTAAAAATTAGATTTTTGTCAATTATATCAATAAAATATCTTTTAAACTTGTCTATTTTTGTCTTCTTTCAGGTACATACGAATTACAATGATCAAATGGGCATGCTATGGCAGTTTAGGAGATACTTTGGATATGGTTTTGTTTTAGGTTGTTAGCTTTAGTCAGAAATAGAGATTTGGGATATTATCCTCAGATTTTTGTAAACTGTTTTGATAATTCCCACAGGGATGTTTTACCCCGTGGGAGGTCTTTAAATACTTGTCATTTTTGTAATAAACCCATCATCATCACTGTGGGGAGAACCAGACTATGGATTTATGATTCAGACTGAGATGAAAGTTGATGTCTTGTAACAACTTTCGCTTTCAATATATCAAACTTTTGTTTCAAGTTTTCTGCATATCAGTTTGCAATTAATTATCGACTACTTTAGCTATCATAATTATTTGCAGGTTGATGTGATTTGATTTATATGTTGTCCATATCTGACCTCTCTTATTTAAAAATACAACAATTATTCTGCTTCAGTTAATGAATGACAGGTTTACCTTTTTCGTTGAAGTGAACCATCTTGTACAGATCTTTGCACACAAATTTATCTAGCTGCGACGATTTGTAAATTATAAGATTGCTGTAATTTTTTATGTCTTGTTTGTCCTGTTATTTATATTTGAAGAGCACAACAAATTTCCATTTATGAGAAGCTTGTGGAGAATTTGGTGCGGGTTTCCTCCGACCAAACAACTGAATTGACCATCATACACAGGACAAACCTGAAGCATTACTTCAGGTCAGTTTGTTATTTGTTATTTAATAGTTATTTAGTTAGTAAAATATAAGTAGTTTAGATAAATATATTAGTTTAGATTCATAGTTAGAATTATTGTTTTAATTGTTTAGCTTAGATAGTTTTTACTCTATTTCTTTTTCACAAAATTATAAAAAAATCAAAAAATAATGGTCTCGCTGTCTTAGGACAACTTACAAATGATTTTTTGCAGGTTTTCATCTAAATCTGTAATTTGTAAATATTGTATATTTGTGATTAAAATTTAATTCTGTTGATAGTTAAATGTTTAATTTCGTAGAGTTATTTTAGTATTAGATAGTAAATTGTATATATTAGTAGTTCAGGTTTATTTATTAATTTGTTTTAATTGTCATTTTTATTTAGATTAGTTTATTTAGAGTAGTTTTTTTTTTTTTTCTAGGACTTAGATCAGCTAACAGAGCCGCTAAACCCGTCAGGGTGGGTTATCCCAAACGGATTGGGTTATTTAGACAACCTCGGACCAGATCCACTCTTCCAGTTGGCGAGCGTTCATTTTCGCCCATCAACAAATGGCGTTAGAAGGAGGGCCTGAAATTTATTAATGGCACGAGGTGGTCGCAAGACTCCTCCACCACCTAATCGCTCACCTATAGTGACAATAAGTCATTTGAATGATAACATTCCCCCTCAAACAACAACCACATCAAACGACGATCCACAGATCACAGTTTGAGCCAGCAACCCCAAATCCTATGGGTGGTGACATATAAGAGATTGTCCGCCAATCTCTCATAAGAACACATAGTGCCTTAGCCTGTTTGAGGCAACCAAATCGACTGTTGGACCAACCTTTAGACTTCTCTGATATCAGAGAACAACTTGGAGGCACTAAACTCACTGTGAACCCTACAGATCCAATCCTCACTCTTGTTGCAGGAGGATCTGGAATACCACATTCACCACCTCCATCATCCCCTTCTTCTTCTGGAGAAGACTCTTCTCACGAAGACAGTTCCCCTTCTCAGCCTTCCACACCCACTACACCAATGGCCAACTAGAACAATCCTGCTAGACCTTGGCTCGACTACGATGCCGTAGCTGTACCTGGAGCTCAACATCCCTTACCTAAACATCTGGAGAAATGGCTTCCCAAGTTTGACCCTGACTCAAAATAGATCGTTGAAGATCACATTAAAAAGTTTATGTTAGCCATAATACTTTGCAATGTTGAGCATGAAGACGTAGCTTGTAGGTTGTTCCCCTATACTTTCAAGGGCAATGCCTCTACATGGTACTTTGCCCAACAACCTCATACCATCGTGTCTTGAGAAAATTTTGAGTCATGATTTTTGGAAAAGTTCAGAGACGGTAAGCCTCCGAAAGTCCTAGTCATTGAGCTTTAAAACTTAAGGATGAACCCAAAAAAAAAAGTTAAAGACTTTAATCAAAGATTCTTAACACTTAAGAACCGAATCCCTACAGATTCCATACCTGCCGAAAATATCATAATAGCATACTATACTAAATCTTTGCATCAAAGTATAAGCTATTTGGGTTAAATGATCTAAGAAAGCCACGATGTTAGAAGCCTTCGAGGAGGCCAGCCAGATTGAAAAAGACATACTTAGTCTAAAAGACATTGCTAGAAACAAAACAGAGACTAGTTCATCTTCCAAAAAGAAGATCGAAATCCTCCCTAGACCTACTCAAAGTAAAACACAACCTGAAATCTATGATTTAGAAAACCTAGCTAAAGTCGTTCAAAAACTTTTGAACCAAGTTATAGATTTGAAAAGGACGATCGAAGAAGATTCCTCGAGCAAAGGGCTTTACAAGCCCCCGTTTCGGAAGCCTTTTCCCACCAATCGACCTAATCCAACCACCGAGGGCCTTAATCTAGAAAGTTTGCAATACGCCCTTCAAACAATTCTAGAAGCCCAGGATAACTTGATGCCTCCTGAGATTCCTGAGGAGGTAGTTGAACAAGAGACATTTCAAGAAGAGGAGTCTTCTCCAAATATTTTTGGACACTTCTCGGATAGCATCTTTCAAGATAACTTCGAGACGGATCATCCCTATAATACTAGGAGTAAGACAACAAACAAACCTTCTGTCGAAAACACTACGACTTCGCCTCAAAAGAAATCTAAACCAGCTGAGACTAAACAGAGTCATGTGAACCCCAACTTAGATTATGATTTAGTTGAAGACCTCAAAAAGTGAAAGGCTAACAATTCTATTTATGAGTTATTGAAATTTCCATTTCTGCTACAAAAAATGCTACAAAACATCGCAGGGAATCGCATAAATGGTAATTCAAGTGGTAACAAGGTTGTTCAGAACAAAGTTCCTCAGAAGACTTCCACAAAGAATAATCCTGATCCTCATGATAAAAGAAGCCTTCCTGTAAATAATGCAAATAATGTAAAAAATGTAGATAAAGTAGCTTTAGAAACTGCGAGTAAAAAGCCACAAACTACTACCCTTAGTACTCGCAAAAATGTACCTCCATTTTTGTTAACTTTAGAAATCTTTACTAGAAACATGCACAATTGTATGGTAGACTCAGGAGCATCATCCAATGTGATGCCATGGTCTGTGTGTCAGAAGATTAACGCTGAAGTTGAACCCTCCACCTTAAAAATCATACAACTTGATCGGACTAATGTTAAAGTGATGTGCGAATTAAAGAACGTACTTATAAGATTATCGTCTAACCCCAAAGTTCATCAAGTTATTGATATTATTGTTGTGGATATTCCAGAAGTGTATGGTCTCTTTTTAAGCAGGGACTGGTCGGAGCAGCTACACAGCTATTTCGCGACAGACTGGTCTCACCTATGGCTTCTAGAGAATGGCAAGCCCAACAAGATCAAGGTAAATCATGAATTCTACCTTAAGTTCACGGTCACAGATTTGAACGATCCCAACAAACCATTTACACCTTCTGCTGATTCACCCAAAGTACAAGGGATGGATACCTTTTTCGGCAATTTCATGGCCGAGACTTTAGCTATCACCAATCCAGAACAACAGTCCGAGATTGTAGCATATGTGTAGCCAACAATTTCTACACAACGATCTCATGCACCCGATGAAAATCAAATTTGGTCTCTTTATTTTGACGGGTCAAAGTCCAAAGAAGGAGCTGGTGCAGGTTGCGTCATTATCGATCCAACAGGTAACAAAACATTGATTGCATGTAGGCTAGAATTTGAATGTACTAATAACACTGCAAAATATGAGGCTTTACTGCAAGGTCTCAAAAAAGCTTTAGATATGAACATTCAAAACTTGACCATCTTTGGCGATTCCGAAATTGTGGTTAGACAGGTAAGAGATTCTATCCACTGCCTATCCCCGCATCTTAAAAGCTACCAATCCGAGGTATGGAATTTAATGAATAAATTTTCTGATTTCAATATAAATTCTATTCCTAGATTGAATAACTCTGAACCTAATCTATTAGCTAACGTAGCTTCCAAACTCTTTCCTACAGAAGGCTTGTCCCCGGATGCATTCTCCGTCGAACTTTTGTTCCAGCCATCCGTTCCCGACAACATCATGAACTGGAGAATCTTCAACGACGATCAATAGATTATTAGCTTTCTGCATATGGAAGAAAATTTTCAAGGTGCGGTGATAGACGAACGCATGCACGATGACAATTTGCGCGATTTCACGGTAATACCAGATCCGAGAACTCCTGAATCTTCATCGGACATGGTAAATTCGATCCCTAAATCTGTAGTTAAATTAGAGAAATTTTATGATCTTCAAGATAAATTCAAAAAATCGTTCAATTGTAAAACCAATAGTTCCTCATTATCATATGAAAAAGTAAACTTAGGGACTAAGGACAATCCACAGTGCATTAATCTTGGGGTAGGATGTTCTGAACAAGAAAAGGTTGCATTTATTAAATTGTTCAAAGAATTTAAAGATGTCTTTGCATGGACGTATGATGACCTTAAAACTTTCGACCCTAACATCATACAACATGTCATTCCTATGAAACCCCAAACCTTGCCCTTTCAACATAAATTGAGAAAAATGCACCCTAAGCTCGAACCGACCATTAAAAAATAATTAAATAAACTCCTAAATGCTAAGATTATTTTCCCTGTTAGGCACACTCAATGGGTTTCTAACCTTGTCCCTGTCCGGAAGAAAAGTGGGGAAATCCGACTGTGCGTTGATTTCCAAAACCTTAATAGAGCATCTGATAAAGACAACTATCCTGTCCCACCCATGGAACAGAGCCTTCAACAGGTATCTGGTTCTGAGAGGCTATCCTTATTGGATGGTTTCTCGGGGTACAACCAAGTTCTGATGTCTCCTCCAGACCAACTTAAAACTACCTTCTACACCCCATGGGGCACCTACGCTTATCGAAAAATGCCCTTTGGATTGATTAATGCTGGTGCCGCTTTCTAGAGAGCGATGGACATCACTTTCTGAGGCTTAATCAATCATTCCGTTGTAGTTTACTTAGATTATGTGACTGTATTTTCTAAAAACAAAACCGATCATCTAGCTCATTCACGAGCCGTTCTACAGCGATGTCGTAAATACGACATTTCCTTGAATCCTAAAAAATCCATCTTTGTTGTAGAACATGGTAAAATCTTAGGATTTATTGTGTCGAGCAAAGGGATGATTATCGACCCCGAAAGGACTCAAGTCATCTTGAAACTTCCCCCTCCTACATCCAAAAAATCTATGCAGTCTTTCTTAGGCCAGATAGACTTTGTGAGGAGATTCGTCCCTAGTTTCTCCGAAATGGTCAGACCTTTACAGAATCTAATTAAGAAAGACGCCCAATATCATTGGGGACCCTTATAAAATCAAGATTTTAATGCAATAAAAAAGGCCATAATATATGCTTCTTCTCTCATGAATCCCGACTTTTCGCAAGACTTTACGCTCTACACTTTTGCTTCTGACCGTTCCTATGCCGTCGTCCTAACTCAAAAGAACGTCGAAAACAACGAAGTACCCATTGCCTTTATGAGCTCTGCTTTCAAAGGCGCTGAAATTAATTACCCAGCAGTAGATTAGCAAGCCTACGTTGTTTTCAAAGTAGTCAAGCATTTCTGGTCTTACCTTTTGAAATCCAGGACGAAAATTATTGTACCTTACCAAACCATCAGGAATTTGTCAGTGCAGAAAGAACTAGGTGAAAAGAGGGCTAACTGGGTTACCTCCTTGTAGGAGTACGACATAGAAATTACCCCATCTCAATTAGTGAGAGGCCAGGGGTTATGCAAGTTAGTTGCTGACTCATCTGCAGGACAACAAGATGAAAACGATATGTCAAAACTAGGACAGCACGATCAAAATGCAATCTGTTGTGCACAAAACTCTGTCAGTCCTTGGTATGACGACATAAAATTCTGTCTTGAACATGGGTCAGCCCCCCATCACCTAGATCCCACTAAAATAAGAGCGTTGAGATTGAAGTCTGCCTCCTTTCATTTGGTTAATGGTATCCTGTTTCGTCAAAATTTTGATGGCGTACTGATGCGCTGTCTTGAGAAAGACGAAGCAGACAAAGTCCTACTAGAATTGCATGCAGGAGAAGCTGGTGGTCATTTTGGTGGTGACACCACTGCTCATAAGGTTTTGAGAGCCGGTTATTACTGGCCCACACTTTTTAGAGACGCCCATGCCTTGTGTCGTAAGTGTATTATTTGTCAAAAAGCATCAGGGTGGTTACCGGAACCAACCTTTCCTTTGCAGCCCGTTTCAGTAGACTCTCCTTTTCAGCAGTGGGGCCTTGATATCATAGGTCCAATCAACCCACCATCCTCACAACAGCATAAGTTTATCATAACATCCACAGATTACTTTACCTGGTGGTCTGAAGCTGTCACTTTAAGAACTGTGAATACCAGTCAGGTAATTGCCTTTCTAAATTCGAATATTATCACTCATTTTGGTATCCCTGATTGTTTGGTATTCGATAACGCTTCTTACTTTTCCTCTCTTGAGATGAGAGAATTCACTTTGGAAAAAGGAATTAAATTGAAGTATTCTGCTAGCTATTACCCCCAGGGCAATGGGTTGGCAGAATCAACAAATAAGAACTTGATTAAAATCATTAAGAGAACGGTGGCTGAAAATCACAAAAACTGGCACAATGCACTGTTAAACATGCTTTGGGCTAATAGGGTAACACCAAAAACTGCTATAGGTAACTCTCCTTTCTTTCTTGTTTATGGCAGAGAAGCAATTCTGCCACCACACATTCTTCTTCCCTCACTTTAGCTATCGTAGAAAATTCAAGAAGAAGACTGTCCCCCTTTGGAAAAGCGAATTAACGCTTTGATGAAGCTAGAAGAGGTAAGAGCCCAAGCTAAACGTAAGTTAGACCAGCATCAACTAGTAGTCAAAAGCTGGTTTGATTCTAACTCTGCTTCTGATAGGAATTTCGAAGTAGATGACCTCGTTTTAAAATGGGACAAACCGCATGAGGGAAAGGGAGAGCACACAAAATTTCAAAACTTGTGGCTTGGACTGTTTATAATTGCTGAGAAGTTGGGTCCCAGCTCTTTCTAATTGCAAAATCTAGAAGGACAGCCTGACACCTATCCGGTGAATGGCCAAGCCCTGAAAAGATACTTTGCTTTATGACAACCCTTGTATATTATGTACATATTTTGCTTTTGTTTGCTTTTCTTTTGCTGTTTTGGTTTTGATTTCTCCTTTGCGCTTATCAGTTTTTGTGTTTTTGGAAATACACATACTTGCATGCTGAACTATTCGGACAAAGAAAACAAAAAATTCCTTCACTGAAATGACTGCTAAAAAAATTGTATAAACATCAGTTGTATACTTCGGAAATTTACATCTGTGTTGGCAAAAGTTTGTTGTTTGAAAGAAGTTAACTAATTTCGATCTCTGAGTGAAGCCTGTCACGATCATCTATTATCTTTTTACGCTGTCCCTATTCCTTAAGGGAATGACTTAGAAGATGTCTCCCTGCGTTAGAAAGTTGGTTCTGTAAATGAAACATCTCTGGATCTTAATAAAGGACTGTTCTAAAAAAATTCTGCTGAGGTCTGAAAAATATGTTAAAATATCATAATTTTCAGTGTCACCCCGCTCGACTATATATTGTTAAAAATCAAAGTAAATCATTAATAGAGCTGTGGGAAGTGCTTGTAAACCCATCGGGATGCTGAACAGGTCTACTGGTAGTGGGTAAATGCATGCATGACGCCAAGACAACTTTGTCGGGGTACTGAACAGGCCCGCTGGCAGCGAAGCAATGTCGGGTATATGAAAAGTGGCAAAAAATGAGATAACTTGACCTTAAAATGTCCTTTATTCTGATCCGGAACTTCTTGGCAGGATACGGATATCAAAGTGGGTTAAATGGCAACCCTGTCGAGGCTATGGATGCCTGTTGGTAGCAGTGGCTCTGTCAACAGTATTGGAGATTTTATCTTTAATATTGTGACTCGCTTGTCTTAAGACTGTTATCAGTTTTCATCCTTTAAACACTGCTGGAATATGTGGTTAATGAAGAGGTTTATACGATTTTCTGGTTGTTGTTTTTGAGTTAGAATTTTTCTCATTATCCCAATCTGAATTTGTTCTTTTGGGAGAGATAACTACTTCTACCAGTGTGTCGCCATTGTTGGCAGCCAATTCAAATTTTTCTACTGTCCTTATAAGCTACCTACACCAGTGTTTTGCAAACCTTGATTTTCATTGCAATCCTTGAATAAAATGACACTATTATTTTTGCGCTATTTGCACACTTACCTTCGTTCTTGTTTTCACGACTGCAAGCGTGAAAACTTGGTTTTTGAAGTCACATTAGAATCATCATTGGATTGTTGTAATCATTCTTGTCGATATGCCCATTGCGTTTTATAGTTGACAAGACTCCAAGATCCTTATTCATTTGGCGTTCTTATTTGTTAATATGACTTCGTTTTAACAAGACTGTGATGATATTCTTTTAATCGAGTTTGTGATGCATTGGTGGTTTGACTTATATAGTTTTTAATCGATTCCCTTAACACATTGGTTTCATGAAAACACATTGGTGTTATGGTTAGACCCTCGGTATAAATCATTGCATACAACACATATTTTTATATGATTAAACCCTTGGTGTGATTTTGAATTATTGCTTTGGTTTTAAAACTATGCTAATATTATTTCTTACGCAAATGTTTGGTCGATTAACCATTGATTTCATTGGTGGATTGAATGGCATAGTTTTTAACCTATACAAGAGTGGGTTGAAAAGTTATTTGCACTGGCGATTGTACTATGGGATATGACTGTTGTGCATGGGCTGAACCAACTCCACCACCTTCGCACGTTCTGTCATTAATGTTTTCCCCCTATCCCGGTTCACCTTTGCTAGTTATCGGGTAAGCCTGTGAGCATTCTGCCCCTGCGTATGCTGTGTTCAAACCCTGGCCCATTCACCTCGCTCACCGTATGCTCCTGTCTATGGTGCCGGTGGTGCGCATAGAGCCAAACGGTAGTCAAGCTCTGTTACTATTTGATGATGCCCGTAAGGATTTAAAAAACAGTGGTTGGCTCGTGTTTATACAGAGGGTCGAGGGCTTCAACCTTTCGATTGCCCAACAATTCGCCCTCACCTTTGATGGGTGTAGGGCTAAAGTAGGTGACACACAGCTTGAACTCAATGAAGAATTCATAAGCTCTGCTACAGGACTAGCAGCTACAGGCCAACGATGGTTTAAAAACTCCAAAGTTGATGAGGTGCCATGGCCATTGCTATTCATATCAAGGAAGGTTGTCTCCTATGATAAAGGTATGCCTATTTCCACCCTCAAACCCAGGTGGCACAATCTTTTGGTAATTGTGAAACAATTTGTGACCTGTGAAGGTCGGTATGGCTTGGTTTTTCTATATCACCTCCGGTTATTGATGAATTCATGGGCTATCCTTTGAACATGCCACATTACTTCTTGCGTAGTCTTTACAAGATGGCTAAGAGGTTCAAACGCGAGAAGGCTGACATTAGCTTGTTTCATCATGGCTTGATTAGACTCATCGTTGTCCACCATTTAAACCTTCATGGCGATAATTGGAAAGCCTTTCTATCCAGAAATGGATTTGCTAATCCAGAGTCTATCCAAATCGATAAAGTTGTGGTTAGTGAGACTATGGTCGGGCCAACCGTGCCATTTCATATTCTTCTACCCCCTGCCAAACCCTCGTTTTTCCCTGACATCGACCTACCTGACATCATAACAGACAAGACTGAGGCTATCAAGAAGTCTATGAGTAAGAAAGTCAAGGGTAATCCTACTGTCGACAACAAGGGTAAGAAGAATTCTTGATTGATATCGAGACTTGCCCGGAATAAACCTAAGCCAAATGTCAACCAAAAGCCCATAGTTCTAAGCGAGGACTCAGACTTCGATATCGAGCGTTTCCTAGCTGAAGAGTACCTCTATTCCCATGGCCTATGCTCTGAGCAACCCTATGACTATGTATCTAATTTACCCCCTTGTCTCAAAAACAATCCTAAATACCCAGGAATCAAGTTGCACAATGAAAACCCTGGTGACTTAAACAAACCCTCACCTGTGTCAAAACCTGAACAAACATCATGCATCCAATGCAGTTTGTGGCTAGAGTGTTATTACACCAACGTTCCTTTATTGCAATCGAAGATCAAATCGTTGGAGGACCAAGTCACAGTGCTGACAAGAGAAAGAAACAGGCTTCAAGATAATGACAAGAAACAAAGAACCACTGGTTCGATTGTCTTCAGGAATGTCGAATTGGCAACAACCTTCGTCAATTCCAAATTATCATAATCGAAGCTTTTTCTTATTGTCCAGGTATGAATTTCAATATGATTTTTTTTTTTTTTTGAGTTGTCTTGAATAAATATAATCGATTGAATTTGCTTTCTATAGATCTGTTCGTTTTAATTCAAAATGATTCTGTTTCTCTCAGTTGACCAAATCAATTTCGTTATGAATCATGAGTGGGAAATTTGTTTGCTAAACTCGGACATACCTGCGATTTAGTTAATATGATTCTATTATTCTCAAATTAGTAGAAGCGAATGATTGGTTTTGATTTTGGTTTGGTTCACTTTAGAATAATTTTGTTGTTTTGAATTGAAGTGGTCTATTGGGTTTTGCTTTCAAATATTGCTCTGTTCGTTTTAATACATTTGAAATGATTCTGTTTCCTGTACAATAGATTCCTTTTACTAAACTCAAATGTAGCTATGATTTGGTTATGCGATTCTATCATGCCCAGCTTAGCAATTGATTGGTTTCAGATTCAGTTTGGTTTGTTTTTGAATCAATTTTGTTCCTCTGATTTAGGATAGTCGATTTGGTTCGATTTTGATTAGTTTCGTTTGTTCCTAATAGACTCAAAACAACCCTGTTGACTTTGATTTACCAGAAATGACTCTGTTTTGTATTGAATCAACATTCTCATTTGGGTTTTTATTACTTTTGACCTGTGCAAAAGATTTATTCGCTAAAAATCGTGTGGCTGTGTTGATTTTTCATAACGATTGTATCGACCTCAAATTGTTTTGATTCGTTCCTGTTTTGATTTGATTTGCAAATGATTGCTGTGTGCCACAATTGGTAGAGTCATTTGTATATGTTTAATATAGTTATATAAATTTGAAAAATGATCCTGTTGATTTCGTTTTGATTCGAAAACGATTTTGTTAATGGATGAGGCGACATAAACTATTACATGGAAAATTTGTTTAGCTAGTTACAGTTTGTGTCGATTTCAATTGGTTCATGAAAATCATTTTATTACTGTTGAATTATCTAATGCGGTTCTGTTTACCCCAATTTGGTGATAACAAATTGAACAGAGAGCATGCATCTCTATTATCATTCGGTTGACCTCGATTTAGTTTGTTCCAATTTGCATACATGTTTCAATTTGAATGATTCGTTTGGTTTCTAATTAGCAATAAAATATTGGTTTAATAGTTTTAATATGATTTTTTAAGATTCAAATTAATTTTAAAACGATTCTGTGTTTGATTTAGACCAGCTACAGAATCGTAAGATTCTGTAGCTAGTCTTAAAAATTAGATTTTTGTCAATTATATCAATAAAATATCTTTTAAACTTGTCTATTTTTGTCTTCTTTCAGGTACATATGAATTACAATGATCAAATGGGCATGCTATGGCAGTTTAGGAGATACTTTGGATATGGTTTTGTTTTAGGTTGTTAGCTTTAGTCAGAAATAGAGATTTGGGATATTATCCTCAAATTTTTGTAAACTGTTTTGATAATTCCCACAAGGATGTTTTACCCTGTGGGAGGTCTTTAAATACTTGTCATTTTTGTAATAAACCCATCATCATCACTGTGGGGAGAACCAGACTATGGATTTATGATTTAGACTGAGATGAAAGTTGATGTCTTGTAACAGCTTTCGCTTTCAATATATCAAACTTTTGTTTCAAGTTTTCTGCATATCAGTTTGCAATTAATTATCGACTACTTTAGCTATCATAATTCTTTGCAGGTTGATGTGATTTGATTTATATGTTGTCCATATCTAACCTCTCTTATTTAAAAATATAGAAATTATTCTGCTTCAGTTAATGAATGACAGGTTTACCTTTTTCGTTGAAGTGAATCATCTTGTACAGATCTTTGCACACAGATTTATCTAGCTGTGAGGATTTGTAAATTATAAGATTGCTGTAATTTTTTATGCCTTGTTTGTCCTGTTATTTATATTTGAAGAGCACAACAACTTTCCATTTACGAGAAGCTTGTGGAGAATCTGGTGCGGGTTTCCTCCCACCAAACAGCTGAAGTGACCATCATACATAGGACAAACCTGAAGCATTACTTCAGGTCAGTTTGTTATTTGTTATTTAATAGTTATTTAGTTAGTATAATATTAGTTTAGATAAATATATTAGTTTAGATTCATAGTTAGAATTATTGTTTTAATTGTTTAGCTTAGATAGTTTTTACTCTATTTATTTTTCATAAAATTATAAAAAATCAAAAAACAATGGTCTCGCTGTCTTAGGACAATTTACAAATGATTTTTTGCAGGTTTTAATCTAAATCTGTAATTTGTAAATATTGTATATTTGTGATTAAGATTTAATTCTGTTGATAGTTAAATGTTTAATTTCGTGGAGTTATTATAGTATTAGATAGTAAATTGTATATATTAGTAGTTCAGGTTTATTTATTAGTTTGTTTTAATTGTCATTTTTATTTAGATTAGTTTATTTATAGTAGTTTTCTTTTGTTTTTCTAGGACTTAGATCGGCTAACGGAGCCGCTAAACCCGTCAGGGTGGGTTATCCCAAACGGCTTGGGTTATTTAGACAACCCCGGACCGGATCCACTCTTCCAGTTGGCGAGAGTTCATTTTTTCCCGTCAACACATTCCTCCTTGGAGTGTTGGAGATAATTAGATAAATTGGGACATTATTTATGTTGGCCAAATTTATATTGGTTGCTTTCTTGGGAGGATGCCCTACATTGGACAAGAAGAATTGACATTCTAGAGGAGGGGATTGAGCCCTAGACAACGTAGGGTAGCTTGGATTATTTCATGGAGGCATGTATTTGAATTGGGGATGGATTGGTTGCGATAGTGTTCATGTAACTGGAGTGGAACCAATGGAGCATGCGGCTTAGTAAGTGGAGCGGAACTGATGCAGGAGCATCCACACCTCATCAAGCGAGCCAGCGCGTGGAGAAAGAGAATACAGCTGGACAACGCCAGCACATATATTTTGAAATACTTGAAAGTTGTTGGGCTGCCCTTTGAATGAAAGCATTCATAAGAAGCGCACTTGTATTGTATTATATATAGGAAGGCATTTATTAGTTTTAATGCTGTTAGATAGGAATTTATTGTAGATTTGATAGTTTCAGATTTTGAGAGGGCAAACAGAATATAGGCACCCTCCTTTGTATTATTGTATCATTCATACAGGAGCAAGAGAAGAAAAGAGCAGAGAACTTGTGAAGAACACCCATGTATAGATTGAATTAATAGAAGAGAGTCTTGATTCAGCTTCTTGGCTTGTGTTGTTTCTCTGTGTTAATATTATGCTCATGGATGTTTGCTTTCTGTCATGCATTTGCTTTGATATGCTGTGCATGTGATTTCTTAATTGAATCTGAAATCTGTGAGAGAAAGAGAAGAGAATGAGTTTCAATTGTTTCTCTGTCTGAGCTTGGAGATTCCTGCATAGAGTGCAGTGGAATTCATCCGCATAGAGTGCATTGATGAGGTTAGATAGTTAAACGATTATTCTCATTTTCCCAGAAGTTGGTTTGGGTTGAGGAAGCCGTGCAGGTGAAGTGCAGGCCAAGGTTGGAGTCTCAGTAGCTAGTCTGAGAAGAGTAAGGCAGAGATTACTGTGGCTGCGAGTACACAGGGTCTGGAGGAATTCAACACTTAGAGAGTGGGTGAAGGTTGGGCGCAAGTAGTGTTGCAAAATCTCTGAAGGAGTCAGAGTTGTCAAAGCTCAAGAGGGATAGTTACTTTCCTTTATGGAGGGAATAGACCTGTGTGAAGACTCGAGCAGGGCAGAGCTTTGGNGCAGGTCAATATCGTGAAATCCCGCTGATCATTGGATCATGGGGAAGCTGTAGGGAATTTAACCCGTAGGTGTAGGAAGGTCCAATGCCCATCGGAGTTCGACGTTCGACGTTTGACGAGGTAAGAGTTTCAGGGTCACTGAAATCACGAGTAGCGATTTCCCGATTTAACGGGGACCGTCGATCAGAGAAAGAACAGGTGGCGCGAGATCCCGGGAGGTCGGGATTCAATGTTCGGGATTTTCAACATCAAGGAACACTTGTATCGTGGATTCGCGATCCGTGAAATCCCGATGGTCACGTGGTAGTGTGGGACCACGAGATTTAGAGGAGGACAGGTGGCGTGCTGTCGAAGTTTGGGGTTTGGGGTTTTGTGTTACATAAGGCGCGCGACAACGCAACCGCCGACGGAAGTGAAAGCGTTGACCCTTTGACCATCGGGGTTCGGGGTTTTGAATTGCATGAGAACGTGCACACAGGGTTTGCGATATCGTGAAGCCCGATTTCCTGAAGTGACTGCCGGGAGATCAAAAGAGTGTCCTGTGGGTGACAAGAAGTCCCGATACAGGATTTGAAGGGTATTACAACTCTTCAGGGCAGGAAGAAGAAGGTCCTGGTGAGAGTGGTTGTTTGCTGAGGGGCAAGTTGCAATCAAGTGGTATCAGAGCCTGGAATCTTTGTTTTATGAAGCAGGGACAGGGATTACACCATGCCACCCAGAAGAGAGAGGCAGTCACCTGATCATGAAGACAGGGACGCACGAAGAAGAGGAAGGCCGACAGGGAATCCGGAAATGGAGCGCCAAATACGAGATCTCAGGGAGAGACTCGAAGAGATGGAGACCACCCAAAGGCACGGAGCTGGTGCTGAAGATCTTAGTGATTTCGAGGTGGAAGAGGAAGATGGACATGATGCATAAGAGGTCACAGCAGAGGATGCTTCAACAGAACGGTTGATCAGAGCCATTTCTAGAATGAGCTCAAAGACCAAGATGGACATTCCCGTCTATGAGGGGAGTCTAGATGCAGAAGAGTTGCTGGACTGGATCCGAGCACTCGACACCTACTTTGATTACGAAGATATCGAAGAGGACAAGAAGGTAAGGCACGCTGTTACCAAGTTGAAAGGACATGCAGCCTTATGGTGGGATGAGTTGCAGGCTGATAGGCGCTGTAAAGGAAAACAGAAGATCAAAAGCTGGGACAGGATGATCGCTAAGATGAAAGCAAAGTTCATCCCCAGAGATTATCAGATCACTCTGTTCAGGCGAATGCAGAACCTGAGGCAGAAGACAATGACAGTGAAAGAGTACACCTAGGAATTCTATAGGCTCAACATTCGAGCAGGTCATCAGGAGAGTGATGACGAAAAGGTGGTGAGATACCTGAATGGATTAAGGTATGACATTCGGGATGAATTAAGCATGCTAACCATCAGGACGGTGGAAGATGCTTACTAGATGGCTCTGAAAGCCGAGGAGAAGCTGAGCCGCAAGCAAGGATAGCGAGGGCGAGGCAGGAGTCAACCAAGAGGCAAAGCAATTGCCCAAGAAAGAACACAGAAGCCCAAGGAGGAGTGGAAGAGACCTCAGGCTAAGGCTGAGAGAGGTGGAACCTCATAGCAAAGGCAGCCACAAACTGAGCAGAGGCAACAATATGCTGAGCCGAGGAGGCAACATACAAAGCAAGGTGGCGGATATGCTGATGCCAATGATTTTCCTCGTACCAGGGGTAGAGGCCGAGGTCGAGGAGGAGTTATCACATGTTTTACATGTGGAAAGGACGGACATAAAGCCGTGGATTGTCTGGACAGGAAGGAGGACAGAGGAAAAGCTCACATCATTGAGGCGCAGAGGTGTGATGATGAGGATGAAGACACTGGAAGTGGGAAGTCACTAACGGTACATAAGGTTCTTTTGACACCTGAGAAGGAGGTGGAAGATACAGCCCAGAGAACCAGACTGTTCAGAACGACTTGCAAGACCAAGGGCTGGAAATGCAAGGTCATAGTGGACAACAGAAGCACTGACAATCTCGTTTCGACCGAGATGGTGGAAAAACTGGATCTGGAGACGACCAAACACCCGAGTCCATACCAAGTATCATGGATGCAGAAAGGACACCAAGTAAGTGTTACGAAACAATGCTTGGTTGAATTTAAAATGGGTAAATATAAGGATAAAATCCTATGTGATGTTATTCCCGTGGATGTCTGTCATGTATTATTGGGGAGACCATGGTAGTATGATAGAAATGTTGTTCATGATGGGAGAATGAACACATACACCTTGGAGAAGGATGGGAAAACACACATATTGCTTCCGATAAGAGATAAAAAAGTGAAGCCGGAAGTAACCAGCACAATACTTCTCATGAGTGGGAAGGAAATTCTCACAGAGATGGAGAAGAATGAAGATCCACAATTCTTTGTGGTCAGGAAACCGAGAATTGTCCTGACAAGCACAAGAGTGGACGACTTGCCAGAGGAAATTCAGGAACTGCTGGGAGAGTTCGCTGATATCGTCGTGGATGAACTACCTCGTTCGTTGCCACCGATGAGGAGTGTGAGTCACCACATTGAACTCATACCAGGAGCAAGTTTGCCGAATAAGGCAGTGTACAGGTTGACACCTCAGGAGAACGAGGAGGTCAAAAGGCAGGTACAGGATCTGCTGGACAAGGGACTGGTCAGGGAGAGTCTTAGTCCGTGTGCTGTTCTGACAGTGCTAAGTCCGAAGAAGGATGGAGGCTGGAGGATGTGTACAGACTCCAGAGCAATCAACAAAATCACCATCAGGTACATATTTCCACTGCTGAGAATGGATGACTTGATGGATTGCCTAAGTGGGGAAAATTATTTTTCGAAGATAGATCTCAAGAGCGGATATCATCAGATCCGGATGAGAGAAGGAGATGAATGGAAGACAACATTCAAGACAAACGAGGGTTTGTAAGAATGGCTGGTCATGCCATTTGGTTTGACAAATGCACCGAGCACCTTCATGAGGCTGATGAATGAAGTCCTGAGGGAATTCANTGGCAAATTTGTGGTCGTGTATTTAGACGACATATTGATTTTCAGCAAGACCAAGGCTGAACACTTGAAACATTTGGCCATTGTGATGAGGAAGCTACAGTAGGAGAAGCTGCTGATCAATTTGAAGAAGTGTTCCTTCATGCAGGCAGAACTCATTTATTTGGGTTTTGTAATCTCGGCGAATGAATTGAAGATGGATCCTGAAAAGGTGGAAGTGATCAGGAATTGACCATCGCTGAGGAATGTTTTTGAGGTAAGGAGTTTCCATGGGTTAGCTAGTTTCTACAGAAAATTCATTCAGAATTTTAGTGGAATTAGTGCCGCGATGATGGACACGGTGAAGAAGTGGCATAAAGTTTTTCACTGGACAACAGAGGCTGAGAGGAGCTTCAATCTGTTGAAGCGGAAGATAACAGAGCAACCAATTCTGGTGTTGCCTGATTTTCAGAAAACATTTCATGTGAAATGTGATGCCAGTGGGTATGCTGTTGGAGGGGTCTTGAGTCAGGATGACAGACCTATTGCGTATTACAGCGAGAAGCTGGATGATGCCAAGCTGAAATACTCCACCTACGATAAAGAGTTTTATGCCATCATACAGGCATTGAAAAAATGGAGGCATTACTTGATACCCAAAGAATTTGTGTTATACAGTGATAATCACGCATTACAGTTCGTGAGTCAACGGGAGAAGTTGAACCAGAATCATGCAAAATGGGTAGAGTACATGCAGAATTTCACGTTTGTGATCAAACATATTTCAGGAACTGCTAACAAAGTGGCTGATGCTTTGAATAGAAAATGTTTGTTGCTGCAGGAATTCAGAGTCAAGACGCTGGGTTTTGAAAATCTGAAGGATATGTATGCAGATGATCCAGATTTCGGAGAAGCATACGAGGCAGCCAAGAATCCAGTTCTCAGAGATCGGAGTCCTTTGATAGACTACCTGATCTAGGATGAATTGCTGTTCAAAGGCAATCAACTATGCATTCCAGATTGCTCCATGAGGGAGAATTTGGTGAAGGAAAAACACAGCGGAGGCTTAGAAGGTCATTTTGGGCATGACAAAACATTCGCCAAGTTGAGTGAATCGTATTATTGGCTGGGGATGCGCACGGATGTCAACCGATTTGTTGACAGATGTAGGATATGTCAACATTCGAAGGGCCGAAAGCAGAACACGGGGTTCTATCAGCCATTGCCTATACCCGAGAGACCATGGGAGGCAATTAGCATGGATTTTGTGCTAGGACTGTCGAGAACACAACGAGGAGTTGATTCCATATTTGTGGTGGTGGACAGGTTTTCAAATATGGCACATTTTATTCCATGTCAGAAGACCAGTGATGCGACGCACATCGCAAATTTGTTTTTCAAAGAAATCGTCAGATTGCATGGATTGCCGAGGAGCATTGTCTCGGATCAGGATACAAATTTCATAGGTCATTTTTGGAGGACACTATGGAAGAATATGGCAACTAACTTGGCATTTAGTTCGACTTACCATCCACAGACATATGGGCAGACGGAGGTGGTAAATAGAAGTCTAGGAGATCTATTGAGAAGCTTGGTGACAAAGCACCACAACAGTTGGGACCAGATCTTACCACAGGCAGATTTTGCTTACAATGACTCTGTGAACAGGAGTACAGGCATAAGCCCATTCCAGATTTTGTATGGGACACAGCCGAGGGGAGTTTTTGAGCTCAGGGAGTCAGGACAGGCTGAAACTAGCAGCGCTCGTGCTGAAGAATTCGCTGAAGCGATGCAGGAACTTCACACGAAGGTGAAGCAGCGATTGCAGGAGTCGAATCAAGAGTATAATCGCAGAGCCGACCAGAGGAAGATACAATTTTAGTTTGAAGTTGGAGACATGGTTCTAGCGCACTTAAGGAAAGAAAGGTTCCCAAGGGGAACGTATAACAGGCTTAAAATGAAGAAAATTGGGCCATGCAGAGTCCTGAAGAAATTCGGGGAAAATGCATATGAGCTTGAGTTGCCAGAGGGCATCGGGATATCTCCGATTTTTAATGTTTCGGATTTATACCCCTACAGGGCTGGAGAAGCAGGCACTGGAACTGAGGAACTAGTGGTCCAGTGGCAGAAACAATTGCCAGTTGCAGAGAAGCCTCATATGGAGTGCATACTAGATAAAAGAGTAGGCAGGAAGACCAGGAGAAAACAATATTTTGAATACCTGGTAAAATGGAAGAATCACCCAGTGGAGGATGCAGCTGGGAGACAGATGCAGTGATACAGAAACACGGTCACACCGTTCAGGAGCTCATGGACAGGAGCCCATGAAATCTTTTGAGCCGAGGAGTATTGATGCAGGAGCATCCACACCTCATCAAGCGAGCCAGCGCGTGGAGAAAGAGAATACAGCTGGACAGTGCTAGCACATATATTTTGAAATACTTGAAAGTTGTTGGGCCACCCTTTGAATGAAAGCATTCATAAGAAGCGCACTTGTATTGTATTATAGATAGGAAGGCATTTATTAGTTTTAATGCTGTTAGATAGGAATTTATTGTAGATTTGATAGTTTCAGATTTCAAGAGGGCAAACGGAATATAGGCACCCTCCTTTCTATTATTGTATCATTCATACAGGAGCGAGAGAAGAGCAGAGCAGAGAACTTGTGAAGAACACCCATGTATAGATTGAATTAATAGAAGAGAGTCTTGATTCAACTTCATGGCTTGTGTTGTTTCTCTGTGTTAATATTATGCTCATGCATGTTTTCTTTCTGTCATGCATTTGCTTTGATATGCTGTGCATGTGATTTCTTAATTGAATCTGAAATCTGTGAGAGAAAGAGAAGAGAATGAGTTTCAATTGTTTCTCTGTCTAAGCCTGGAGATTCCTGCATAGAGTGCAGTGGAATTCATCCGCATAGAGTGCATTGATGAGGTCAGACAGTTAAACGATTATTCTCATTTGCCCAGAAGTTGGTTTGGGTTGAGGAAGATGTGCAGGTGAAGTGCATGCCAAGGTTGGAGTCTCAGTAGCTAGTCTGAGAAGAGTAAGGCAAAGATTACTGTGGCTGCGAGTACACAGGGTCTGGAGGAATTCAACACTTAGAGAGTGGGTGAAGGTCGGGCGCAAGTAGTGTTGCAAAATATCTGAAGGAGTCAGAGTTGTCAAATCTCAGGAGGGATAGTTCCTTTCCTTTATGGAGGGAACAAACCTGTGTGAAGACTCAAGCAGGGCGGAGATTTGGAGAAAAAAAATAAAAAACTCGAGGAGGAGAGTCAACGGTCGAGGATCGCAGGTCAATATCGCGAAATCCCGCTGATCCTTGGATCGTGGGGAAGCTGTAGGGAAGTTAACTCGTAGGCGCAGGAAGGACCAATGCCCATCGGAGTTTGACGTTCGACGTTTGACGAGGTAAGAGTTTCAGGGTCGCTGAAATCACGAGTAGCAATTTCCCGATTTAACGGGGACCGTCGATCAGAGAAAGAACAGTTGGCACGAGATCCCGGGAGGTCGAGATTCGGCATTTGGGATTTTCAACATCAAGGAACACTTGTATCATGGATTCATGATCCGCGAAATCCCGACGGTCATGTGGCAGTGTGGGACCACGAGATTTAGAGGAGGACAGGTGGTGTGCTGTCGGAGTTCGGGGTTCGGGGTTTTGTGTTGCATAAGGCGTGCAGCAACGCAATCGCTGATTTCCCAATAGGGAAATCCCCAATGGAAGTGAAAGTGTTGACACTTTGACCATCGGGGTTTGGGGTTTTGAATTGCACGAGAACGTGCACACAGGGTTCGCGATATCGCAAAGCCCGATTTCCCGAAGTGACTGCCGGGAGATCAAAAGAGTGTCCTGTGGGTGACAAGAAGTCCTGATATGGGATTTGAAGGGTATTACAACTCTTCGGGGCAGGAAGAAGAAGGTCCTGGTGAGAGCGGCTGTTCACTGAGGGGAAAGTTGCAATTAGGAACCAATAGAGCATGTAGCTTAGGAGGACTGATGGAGTCCTTGGATGCTTGATAACCATTGCATAAGCCCATACCTCTTCATACTCCAGAGATCATCATGGGGAAATGCAAGGAGGGAAAAAAGGCCCACCATTGGTATGTGATTAACTTGGTAAAATATCTGGGGTGGCTGGGATGGGCAGTGGAGGGGGGTGTCACCATGGACCATGGAGGAACAATTGAAACTTATTTTTCATGGGGACTTGGTGTTTTTTCCAACAACTAAGAAAAATCTTATGCACTTTGGAAAGGATTGAAAATTTCTAAAGGTTCATGTGCTCAATTGTTGGTTGTAGTGAGAGATTCAAATACAATCATTAACCATATGGAATTCATTGTGCACTAAAATAGTCTCATTCAACTTCAAGGTTGTTTT
>ML787015.1:249094-260609 GCA_009831015.1 Picea engelmannii
TATTTTTATTTTTAATTTATATCTATCTATCTATCTATCTATCTATCTATCTATCTATCTATCTATCTATCTATCTATCTATATATATATATATATATATATATATATATATATTATAGTGGGTCTAATGGTTAAGAACATGTGTTTTCTCCTAAGAGGTCACAAGCTCAAATCTAGAGGGGGGTAGGGTATGTATACCTCCGACATAGACTTACGAGTCAAATTACTGGGCGGAGAGGATCCCTTATCCCACAAACAAGGGGGTATCATACAACAATTTGGTGTTTATCTTTTTATTTGAGGTAAATTTGAACAAGGATTTCGTTTATCTTGTTGATATTGATATCCTTTTGTATGAGATGGTCAATGACAATGGTTAGTGCAACCTAGAAGGCAGATTGAAAACATTATGGGTTAACAACCAAATTTATGTTGTTACCACTTATTAGTAAGATGTTTGTGTGCAAATTTACCAAACACTCTTATTATAATCAGAGCAGGTTAGTGATTGTGATGCAGGAGCATTGCCAACAACAAGCACGTACAGAGGCGGAAGACAGCTGGGACAATCGCCAACACATTTCAACATGTTGGCAAGAGTGTTTTGGAATGTTTTGAAATAAATGTGTGGGTATTAAATAAATTAATTAAGTGGAGGCACACTTGTAGATTGTAATCAGACCTTGAGCATCCCGCTCTCGTCTGAAGGGTTAAGAGGCATTTATGCTAGTAAATGTAAGTAGGTAGAATTAAATTCTAGATTAGACAGTTTTAGGAGTAGAGGGAAAACTGATTATAGACACCCTCATATTGTATCATTGTAACATTATTATCAATTGAAGAGAGCATAGGAGAGCAGAAGCATAGAACTATGTAGAGTAAAAACCCATGTACAGAAGTTTTGGATTAATACAAAGATCTTTAGTTCAGACTCATGGTGTTCAATTCCTTTCTGTGTTTGTACATGCTGATTGATATATGCTTGTTTACTCTATGTTATGCATTTGCTTTGATGCGTGAATGTATGATTTCATATTTAATTTCTGAAATATGAAGAAAGGGAGAGTAAGGAATGAGTTTCAATTGTTTCTCTGTCTGAGCAAGAGTTTTCCTGCAAGAAATGCAGCGAAATTGTCCACAAGGTGTGCGTTGACAGAAATCAGAGTTCGTCTCTGAAAACTTAGGAGGGATAACATTGTTCTCATTCTCACAGAAGTGCAAGCTAAGCACAGGAGCTGTGCAAAGTGTGCATAGGCCGAATAGACTCTCAGAGCTTACAATATGAGGGAGTTGTTGAAGGACTGTTGTTGCAAAGAGAGTGCTTAGAGTCTAAGAATTCAAATACTTAGAAGTATTTGAAAGGTTGCTGCAAGGAGTGTGTGTAGGAGTCTTCTTGAAGGCACGAGTTGCGGAGAAATCTCAGGAGGGATAGAGTCTTAGAAGTTGTTAAAGAGAAGCTCAAGAGGGCTAGTGCCTTGAAGTGTTGGAAAAAGGCGCAATAACGTTGTTTGCAAGTAAACAAGTTTCATGAAAGGATACCTGTTCCATTTCGCAGGAGTTGTCAAGGAGGAATCGGACGATCGAAATTCTCCGTGGAGAATTCGTGAAGTTCTGAGAGCTGTCAGATCTTGCAGAGGAGCAAGGACGGTTACAACGAGTGTTTTTTTTTTCTAAGTTAAGCTCAGAAGAAATAGGGCCGTAGGATCCAAGCTGACGAGGGCTATTGGATCACTCGTGAATATTTATTTTGGGGTTCGACAGTTGGAGAGTCGAGAGACTCGGAAGGAGAAGTCCCGAAGTTACAATTTGTGACAGAGAGCAACAAGGAGTTCAGGATCTTGGCACTTCGAGTGTCAGGATACAAAGGAGGCATCACTTGGGGTGCGAAGTCGTGAAGTGCAAAGTTGAGCACAAGAGACACATGGCAGAATCACGTTGTGGGCTCGTGTGATAGATAGGTGGACATGCGTCATATAGTGGAAGGAGTCAACACTCTGTTGACTTCTCGCGTCTTGGGAATTCGCAAGATAAGAGCACGTGAGCTCGACGCTACAACTCGCGAAGTGGCGAGTAGTGAGGGGTGCTAGTGATAAGCCTAGCCGGTGGTCACGTGCAGAGGGCCCTGACATAAGGGAGCCTTACCCGTATCGGCATTTCAGGTATCGCGAGATTGGAAAGGAGAAGTTGAGAGCTTCGAATTGCGAACTTGCGAAGTCATGAAGTTGCGACAAGGACTTTGGGGTTAGGCCCTTGGTCATAGTGCTGTGGTCACTTGGGAAAGGTGGAGCTCGCACCTAGTGCTGTTCGTGCAGGGGAGCTTCCGAAAGGACCTGTGGATTGATTGAATTGAGATTCCAGCAAGGAATTGAAAGAGCTGATTCAAATCAAAGGAGATAAAGAATGATCCTATGAGCGAACTTCGTCTTGAGGGTTGAGGAGGTCTGCGTCAGTTGGTATCAGGGCACAGAAAGATTTCTTTGCTTTCTATAGCATGGAAAAGAAAGATTCACCATGCCGCCGAGAAGAAGAGACAGGCAAACACCCGATCCGCCAGAGGAGAGGGAAATGCCAAGAAGAAGGGGTAGACAGATGTTTGATCCAACCATGGAGAGAGAGATGCGTGACCTACGCACCAGAATCGAGGACATGGAGAAAACACAGAGGTGCACAGCCGGTGTTGGAGATGTCAGTGAATCCAAAAGTGAAGATGAAGCTAGACATGAAGGAGAAAAAGTTTCGGCAAAAGATGCAGCAAATGAACACCTACTCAGGGTTGTTGCAAGAATGGGTGCTAGAGCAAAAATGGACATTCCAGTATATGGGGGAAACTTGGATGTTGAAGAGATTCTAGACTGGATTAGAGCTCTGGACATGTATTTTGACTATGAAGATGTCGAGGAAGACAAAAAATTCAAACATGCTGTCACACGACTTAAAGGACATGCAGCATTGTGGTGGGATGAGCTACAAGCTGACAAACGCTGCAAAGGCAAGCAGAAAATCAAGAGTTGGGATAGGATGATTGCAAATATGAAGGCAAAATTTATCCATAGGGATTACCAAATTACTCTGTTTCAAAGAATGTAGAATTTGAGACAAAAACTGATGACAGTGAAGGAGTACACTGAAGAATTCTACAGGCTGAACATCAGGTAGGTCATTGCGAAAGTGATGATGAAAAGGTTGCTAGGTACATGAATGGTCTGAGATATGACATTCAGGATGAGATGAGCATGATGACCATCTGAACAGTGGAAGATGCTTATCAGATGGCTCTAAAGGCTGAAGAGAAGTTGAGCCGAAAACAAGGTCAAAGAGGCTAAGGCAGAAGTCAAGCCATAGGCAAATCATTTGCCCAGGATAGAAATCAGAAACCCAAGGAAGAGTGGAAGAAACCTCAGACTCAAACTGAGAGAGGTGGAAGCTCACAGAGAGGGCAGTATGCCGAGCAGAGAGGTCAGTATGCTGATGGAAACATTTTTCCTCTTACCAGAGGTAGAGGAAGAGGAAGAGGTGGAGTGGTGAAATGCTTCACATGTGGAAAGGTCGGACATAAATATTATGAGTGTCCAGACAGAAAGAAAGAAGGTGGTGAGACTCACATTGCCGAAGCACAAAGGAGGAATGTTGAGGCAGAGGATGCTGAAGGTGGAAGATCACTGGTGATGAGGAAAGTTCTCTTAACACCAGAAGAGGAGGCGGAGAATCCAGTGCAAAGGAACAATCTTTTTCGGACTGCTTGCAAGACCAAGGACAGGGTATGCAAAGTCATCGTGGACAGTGGTAGCACACATAATCTTGTTTCTACAGAGATGGTAGAAAAGCTGGAGTTGGAGACTATTGAACATCCGAGCCCATAAAGAGTTTCGTGGCTACAAAAAGGACATTAGGTAAATGTCACTAAACAATGTTTAGTTGAGTTTAAAATAGGAGGGTATAAAGATGAAATACTCTGTGATGTTATTCCCATGGATGTTTATCATCTATTGCTGGGTAGACCGTGACAATATGACAGAAATGTGGTTCATGATGGGAGAAAGAACACATACACCTTAGAGAAGAATGGGAGAATTCACATGTTGTTGCTGATTAAGGATAAAGAGGCGAAACTTGAAGTAAACAACACCGTACTTCTCATGAGTGGGAAGGAACTTCTTAAGGAGGTTAAGAAGAAGGAAGATCCACAATTCATTGTGGTCAGGAAACCTAGAATTGTTTTAACCAGTACAAGGGTAGATGATTTACCGGAAGAGGTTCAGAAACTGTTGGAAGAGTTTGCTGACATAGTAGTGGATGAACTACGTCGTTCGTTGCCACTGATCAGAAGCGTAAGTCATCATATTAATCTCATACCTAGAGCTAGTTTACCAAACAAAGCAGCATACAGATTGACACCACAGGAGAATGAAGAGGTCAAGAGACAAGTCTAGGATTTGATGGACAAAGGATTGTTAAGAGAAAGCTTGAGTCCATGTGCTATTCCAACCGTACTTAGTCCAAAGAAAGATGGAGGCTGGAGGATGTGTACTGACTCAAGAGCAATTAACAAGATTACCATCAGGTATAGATTCCCATTGCCAAGAATGGAAGATTTGATGGATTGCTTGAGTGGAGCGAAATTTTTTTCGAAGATTGATTTGAAAAGTGGTTATCACCAAATTCGTATGAGAGAAGGAGACGAATGGAATGCAACATTCAAAACCAATGAAGGGTTGTATGAATGGCTAGTCATGCCATTTGGTCTAACAAACGCATCGATCACTTTCATGAGGTTGATGAATGAAGTACTGAAGGATTTCATCGAAAAATTTGTCATAGTATATCTCGATGACATATTGATTTTCAGTAAAATAGAGGCAGAGCATCTGAAACATTTGGCTACAGTGATGTGGAGGCTACAACAAGAGAAGCTGCTGATAAATATGAAGAAATCCTCATTCATGAAGTCAGAGCTCATTTATTTGGGGTTTGTTATTTTTGCAGACAAGTTGAAGATAGACCCAGATAAAGTGGAAGTGATTAAGAATTGGCCATCGCCAAAGAGTATCTTTGAAGTTCGAAGTTTTCACGGAATGGCTAGTTTCTACAGAAAATTCATCAGGAATTTCAGTGGAATTAGCACACCAATGATGGACACAGTGAAGAAGAGACACAAATATTTTCATTGGAGAGAAGAAGTAGAGAAAAGTTTTAATTTGTTGAAGAAGAAAATCACGGAACAACCAATTTTGGTGTTGCCGGATTTTAAAAAGGTCGGATTTTAAAAAGATATTTCAAGTAAAATGTGATGCAAGTAGATTTGCAATAGGGGCAGTCTTGACTCAAGAAGACAGACCAATAGCATACTTCAGCGAGAAGCTGAATGAAGCCAAAATAAAATACTCCACGTATGACAAGGAGTTCTATGCTATTATTCAGGCATTGAAGAAGTGGAGACACTATTTGATTCCTAAGGAGTTTGTCTTATACAGTGACAATCATGCTTTGCAATTTGTGACTCAACAAGAGAAGTTGAATCAAAGACATGTTAAATGGGTTGAATACATGCAAAACTTTACTTTTGTAATTAAGTGTATTTCTGGAACTGCTAACAAAGTTGTTGATGCTTTGAGCGAGAAATGTTTGTTGTTGCAGGAGTTCAGAGTCAAAACACTAGGTTTTGATGATCTCAGGCACATGTACAGAGATGATCTAGATTTTAAGGAGGCATATGAAGCAGCTGAGAATCCAATTCTCAAGGATAGAAACCAATGGACAGAATACATGATCCAGGAAGGATTATTGTTTAAAGGTAATCAACTTAGTATTCCACAATGCTCCATGAGGGAGAATCTGTTGAAGGAGAAACACAGTGGAGGATTGGCCGGACATTTCGGTTATGAAAAGACGTTCTCAAAGTTAAATGAGTCATATTTTTGGCCAGGAATGAGGTCAGACGTCAAAAGATTCGTGGACAGATGTAGAATTTGTCAGCATTCAAAAGGAAAGAGACAGAATGCAGGCTTATATCAACCGTTACCCATACCAGAGAGGCCATGGGATGTAGTCAACATGGACTTCATATTGGGGCTGCCGAGAACACAAAGAGGGTTTGATTCAATCTTTGTGGTAGTGGATAGATTTTCTAATATGGCACACTTCATACCATTTTAGAAAACCAGTGACGCAACTCACATTGTGAATCTGTTTTTCAAAGAAGTTATTCAACTTCACGGCTTACCAAGGAGCATAGTTTCGGATCGAGACACCAAGTTCATGGGACACTTCTAGAGGACCTTATGGAAAAAACTGGGAACAAACTTGTCGTTCAGTTCATCTTATCATCCTCAGACGAATGGAGAGACAAAATCTGTGAATAGGAGCTTGGGAGACTTGTTGAGGAGTTTGGTGACAGAACACCACAGTCATGGGACAATATTCTACCACAGGCAGAATCTACATATAACGACTCACTAAAAAGAAGCACAGGGCAAAGTCCATTTCAAATTGTTTATGGGATGCAGCCAAGAGGAGTCTCAGAATTGAGAGATTCAGGATAGGACGCAACTAGGAGTTCTAGTGCAGAGGATTTCGCAGAAGTGATGAAGGAACTTCACAGCCAAGTGAAGGAGCGATTGAAAAACTCGAGCCAAGAGTATAAGCGCAGAGCATATCAACATAGGAGACAAATTCAATTTGAAGTTGGTGATATGATTCTGGCACATCTGAGAAAGGAAAGGTTCTTGAGGGGGACATATAATAAATTGAAAATGAATAAAATTGGACCATGCAAGATCCTAAGAAAATTTGGGACAAATGCTTATGAGATTGAATTACCCGATGGGATCGAAATTTCTCCGATATTCAACATCTCAGATTTGTACCCTTATAAAGCTGAAGAAGCAGAAGTAGGTAGTGAACAACCATAGGTTCAGTGGGCAAAACAGATGCCAGTTGCAGAGAAGCCATAGATGGAAAGCATACTGGACAAAAGAGTTAGTAAGAGGACCAAAAGAAGGGAATATTTTGAATACTTGGTCAAGTGGAAGGGGCGTCCAGTTGAATATGCCAGCTGGGAAAATGAAACCAAAATCCAGAAGCATGGACAGACCATGCAAGGACTCATGGACAGGAGCCCATGAAATTTTTCAAGTGAGGGAGTATGATGCAGGAGCATCGCCAACAACAAGCACATACGAAGGCGAAAGACAGCTGGGACAAGTGCCAACACATTTCAACACGTTGGCAAGAGTGTTTTGGAATGTTTTGAAATAAATGTGTGGGTATCAAATAAATTAACTAAGTGGAGGTGCACTTGTAGATTGTAATCAGACCTTGAGCATCCCACTCTCGTCTGAAGGGTTAAGAGGCATTTATGCTAGTAAATGTAAGTAGGTAGAATTAAATTCTAGATTAGACAGTTTTAGGAGCAAAGGGAAAACCAACTATAGACACCCTCATATTGTATCATTGTAACATTATTGTCAATCAAAGAGAGAATAGGAGAGTAGAAGCAGAGAAATGTGTAGAGTAAAAACCCATGTACAAAAGTTCTAGATTAATACAAAGATCTTTAGTTCAGACTCATGGTGTTCAATTGCTTTTTGTGTTTGTACATGCTGATTGATATATGCTTGTTTACTATCTGTTATGCATTTGCTTTGATGCGTGAATGTATGATTTCATATTTAATGTCTGAAATATGAAGAAAGGGAGAGTAAGGAATGAGTTTCAATTGTTTCTCTATTTGAGCAAGAGTTTTTCTGCAAGGAGTGCTGCGAAATTGTCCGCAAGGTGTGCGTTGACAAAAATCAGAGTTTGTCTCTAAAAACTCAGGAGGGATAAAAATGTTCTCATTCTCACAGAAGTGCAAGTTAAGAACAGGAGCCGTGCAAAGTGTGCACAGGCCGAGTAAACTCTTAGAGCTTACAATCTGAGGGAGTTGTTGAAGGACTGTTGTTGCAAAGAGAGTGCTCAAATTCTAAGAATTCAAATACTTAGAAGTATTTGAAAGGTTGCCACAAGTAGTGCGTGCAGGAGTCTTCTTGAAGACATGAGTTGTAGAGAAAGCTCAGGAGGGATAGAGTCTTCGAAGTTGTCGAAGAGAAGCTCAAGTGGGCTAGTGCCTTGAAGTGTTGGAAGAAGGAGCGGTGACGTTGTTTGCAAGTAAACAAGTTTCACGAAAGGATACCTGTTCCATTTTGTAGGAGTTGTCAAGGAGGAATTAGACGATCGAAATTCTCCATGGAGAATTTGCGAAGTTCCGAGATCCGTCAGATCTTGCAGAGGAGCAAGGAGGGTTACGGCGAGTGTTTTTTTTTTCTAAGTTAAGCTCAGAAGAAATAGGGCCGTAGGATCCAAGTCGACAAGGGCCGTTGAATCACTCGTGAATATTTATTTCGGGGTTTGATAGTTGGAGAGTCGAGAGACTTGGAAGGAGAAGTCCCGAAGTCGTGAGTTGCGACAGAGAGCAGCGAGGAGTTCGGGATCTCAGCACTTCGGGTGTCAGAATACAAAGGAGGCATCGCTTGGGGTGCGAAGTCATGAATTGAAAAGTTGAGCACAAGGGACACATGGCAGAATCACGTTGTGGTCCTGTGTGATAGATAGGCGGACACACGTCATATAGTGGAAGGAGTCAACACTCTGTTGACTTCTCGCATCTTGGGAATTCACAAGATAAGAGCATGTGAGATCTACGCTACAACTCACGAAGTGGTGAGTAGCGAGGGGTGCTAGTGATAAGCCTAGTCGGTGGTCACGCGCGGAGGGCCCTGACATAAGGGAGCCTTACCCGTATCGTCATTTCAACTATTGCGAGATTGGAAAGGAGAAGTCGAGAGCTTCGAATTCCGAAGTTATGAAGTTGCGAAGTTGCGAAAAGGACTTTGGGGTTAGGCCCTTGGTCATAGCGTTGTGGTCACTTGGGAAAGGTGGAGCTTGCATGTAGTGTACCTTTTTGTTACCAAGGCTTTTATCGCTCTCGGTTACCAATCTGTACACGCACTTTTACATAATTCATACTAGAATTATATAACCACATGCATTCAAGCAAAGTAATACATTTAACTCAGAGTAAAACATATGAATTACTGCTATATTCAACAAGCATTTAGCCTTATCATATTAATTCATATACACAGCAGAAAAACATGATACATAAACAGCTCGGTCATGCAAAACATGATCCAAGCATAATTCAGATACTTATCTTTATCAATGGTGGAATCCACCAACCAAATGCAGGCCTTCCACGAACCTCCCAGTCGTAGACCACACTGCTCCTCAACTCAACAGTGGGTCACACCCGAGATGGGACTGAGCTCCACCCCAGGGCAAGGAATCCAGACTCAAGCTGAGGTTATAGGGAATTCAGTCACACACAACCACCAGGAAGAATGCTCTCCAGGAATCTCCCACACTCACTGCCCACAAGCCCTCATTCCCCAAATGCCTGTTCCACCCCAGGAGAGTGCACCTTCTCTGTCACCTAGACAGTCCTTCGGCTACCAGTCTCCCTTACCTTGGGTTACAGGAACAGACTGGACCGGACGTCTCTGAGTTCTGTGGTAGCTATAGGGTTCCTTCCAAGAGCTCTCTCCTTCCTCTGCGCACTCTCTCACCTGGAGGGAGTCGCTCACAGGCCAACAAGCCTCACGCAGTCCAGAACTATGTGCCATAACAAACACAGGGAAAAATGGACACAGGCATCCCAAGAACCGGTTCAGCAGTCACAGGATGTTCTCATGGTCAAGATTTCAAAACAGGGCTCCACGCACAAGCTCGCTTAGCTTTTCCTGGGAAAACAGAGACTCTTCCCCGAAATTGACATGGACATTTTGTTCAGGGAATGCACACATTGGTTTTCTCTCACAGACAGACTTCACGGCTCTGAACAAGGGTAAACATGCATTCTTCAGTACCCAACCTAGGATTCCTCTCTGTAACAGACATACACGAGGTCTCTTGCAGACTGGCTCGTATGGCTCCTCCTCAGGTCAGTCGGGTTGAATGGAATGTGAGAGATCCCCCCTCACGGTTGTTCCTTTCTCTTTTATTTTCATGCGTCAGGGTGGACATTTGTCACCCTGGGAACTGCATGCGTTCCACCAGCACATGTTCCTCCCACCACTTGGGAAATCACGTGTCCTTCCAAAAGGACTTAGGATAAAAACATATGATGTACACATCTTTTTGAAACAATATTAAAATATTATTTCCAGGTTTAATCCCCTAGGCTCATCACTCAGCCCCTTTCCCACCTTCCAGCCCCTAGTTCCTTGCCCACTCTGTGGACGCTCAGTCCCCCTTCACTCATTCATCGTGGTCAGTCTGCACCTGGCGGTGTTTATATTTTATTAAATATTCTACATACATACAAGTACAACAACAGGCTCCTGGCCTTCAAACACTTAGGCTTCCTGGCCTAACAACCATATAAGCCTTCCAACTTATACAAAACTTGGCTCACCAGCCTATAGAACACATTTACAATTCATTGCATATATCATGATCTGTAACGGGGCTCGGCCTTGGGGACACTACAATCCCCCTCCCCTTATTTTTGCACTGTCCCCAGTGCAACTTACACTGCCTCTGTGTGTCCTTCAAAATTTTCAAAAAGATGTAGGTACTCTGCCCGCATAACTTCTTCATGCTCCCATGTCGCGTCCTCAGGACCATACCAGGTCCACTGGACCTTTACAAGCCCTATAGCTCGATTCTAGAGCTGCTTGCTTTTCTTGTCCAATATGCGCACATGATGCACTTGTAGGACACCTTCTGGTTCCACCTGGATCACAGTCCAATCGATAACATGATTAACATCAGGTACATATTTCTTAAGTAGTGAAACATGAAACACATTATGTACAGTCATAGATGCAGGTAATGCAAGCATGTATGCAACTGGCCCAATCCTTTCCAGGATCTCAAATGGCCCACAAAATCTTGCTGCCAACTTGGTGCAACTTCCCAATTTCAGGGAACTCCTATTAGTTTTCACTTTCAGGAAAACATGGTCACTCACTTTAAATTCTCTATGGGTTCTGTTACTATCAGTGTAACTTTTCTGCCTGTCCTGGGCAGCTTTCAGATTCTGTTTGATTTTTATCATCTGATCTTCCATCTCTTTGAGTAGTTCAGGTCCAAATACTGTTCTGTCAGCTGGATTATCCCAGCTCACTAGAGTGTTGCACTTTCTTTCATAAGGCGCTTCGAATGGGATCATCTTCAATGATGCATGGTACCCATTATTGTAAGCGAATTCTACCAAATGCAGGTAGTCCTCCCACCTTGATGGCTTATCCATCACATACATCCTTAGCATGTCTTCAATTACTCTATTTACTCTCTCTGTATGTCCATCAAACTCGGGATGATACGCTGTACTAAAGTTCAGATTCGTTCCGAATCCTTTGAACAGTCCTTTCCAGAAATTCGAAGTGAATTTCGGGTCTCTATCAGACACAATTGTCTTAGGAATTCCATGCAAGCGTGCAACTTCTTTTAAAAAGATATCAACAACATCTGCTGC
>ML787015.1:260659-274274 GCA_009831015.1 Picea engelmannii
ATTGTCTTAGGAATTCCATGCAAGCGTGCAACTTCTTTTAAAAAGATATCAACAACATCTGCTGCTCTGTGGGTGGTTTTCAGTGGAATAAAATGGGCAGCTTTAGTAAGCTTGTCCACCACCACCATGATTGAATCATGCTGTCTGCTTGTTCTGGGCAATCCATTGTTACCACGTCCCATTTCCATTCAGGAATGGGTAAAGGCTACAACAACCCTGATGGGTGCCTATGTTCCGCCTTAACCTTTTGGCACTCCATACATCTAGCGATGTATTCAACGACTTCTTTCTTCAAACCCGGCCAGAAATAATGGATTTTGACTGCTGCCACAGTCTTTTGATATCTAGGATGTCTGGCATAAGCCACGTTATGCATCTCCTTTAGAATTTCCAGCTTCAATTCTCGGTCATGGGGTACATACACTCTATTTTTATATAGAAGTAGACCCTTAGTTCCTAAGGTGTAACTTTCCTTGGTCTGTGGTTTCTCACGCTGCTGTAGCTTTGCTACAAGATTTTTGTATTGCAAATCAGCATTTGCAGCTTCCAAAATTCTGTCTTTCATCTCAGTCTGATACATGCTAATGGTTGTAGCATGTAATTCATGCACTTTTTTGCTGAGTGCATCAGCCACCTTATTTTCTTTCCCTTTGATATGCTTGATATCAAAGTCATATTCACACAGAAATTCCAGCCATCTAATTTGCCTGGCATTTAAGGTTGGTTGATCAAATAAATATTTCAGACCGTTGTGGTCTATTCTTAATTCGAATTTCTTGCCCATGAGGTAATGTCTCCATTTCATCAGGGCGTGGACAATTGCTGCCAGCTCCAAATCATGAGTGGCATAATTCTTCTCATGTTCCTTCAACTTCCGGGATTCATAGCAAAATACAAATCCTTCTTGGCTGAGAACTCCTCCCAGCCCCTCCTTACACGCATCTGTGCACACTACGTAATCCTTGTTTGGATCAACAATATTTAGGATTGGAGCACTAGTGAGCAGCTGCTTCAATTGCTGGAAGCTGCTCTCACATTCTTCAGTCCACTGGAACTTCTTCTCCTTCCTTTGCAAGGAAGTGATAGAATGGGCTATCCTTGAGAATCCGGCTATGAACCTCCTATAATAGCCTACCAGACCCATAAAAGATCTAACTTCCTCCACATTCCTTGGCGTTGGTCATTCTTGAATGGCCTGTACCTTCTCAGGGTCCATAGCGATCCCCTCTTCAGAAATAATGTGTCCTAGATAATGGATCTGCTTTTGGTAAAATGAGCACTTGCTCAGTTTTGCATAGAGCTGGTGTTCTCTCAACACCTGCAGCACCACTCTAAGGTGTTGTTTGTTTTCTTCCTCTGTCTTGGAATACACTAAGATATCATCCAAGAAGAGTATGAAAAACTTGTCTAGATAATTTCTGAACACTCCATTCATTAAACACATGAAGACAGCAGGCGTGTTGGACAGTCCAAACGGCACCACTGTAAATTCATAGTGACCGTACCTTGTTCTAAAGGCAGTATTGCTGATTTCTTCATCTTTTATCCTCACTTGATGATATCCAGATCGAAGATCTATTTTTGAAAATACTTTCGTATCCTTCAACTGATCAAAAAGATTGTCGATCCTTGGTAGAGGATATTTGTTCTTGACAGTGACTTTATTCAACTGCCGAAAGTCAATGCACAGCCTCATCGTCCCATCTTTCTTCTTCACGAATAGAACTAGGGCTCCCCACAGTGACACGCTGGGACAAATGTAACCTTTCTTTAGTAGCTCTTCGCGTTGCAGATGCAACTCTTTCAGCTCTGGTGTGCTCATTCTATAAGGAGCCTTTGAAATTGGAGCTGCTCCAGGCATCAGATTTATAGAAAAATCGATGTCCCTCTTCGGAGGTAGTCCAGGCACCTCCTAAAACATGTCCTCAAACTCTTTGAGCACCCTGTGGTCTTCCAGATTCGAGACCACATTTTGGAATACATCTTCCACCCGAGCTGCAAATAATTGACAGCCTTTCCGGTAACATTTCTTCAGCTGCATGGATGAGATTTCTCTAACCGCCATGGCTCTGGGAATTCCTTGGACTGTTACCTAATTTCCCTCTTCATCCAAACATGTGAATCTCTTGTTACGACAATCCATAAGGGCATTGTGCTGGTCCAACCAGTCCATCCCAATTAATCAATCATATGAGCCTCAAGGTAGAATGTTCAATTCAGCCTTAGTGCTCATTCCTTTCATGTCCACTAAACAAGACTTAACCAATTCGGTGACCTTCCTCTTGGTCCTTGTGGCTAACCGAACTAACCAAGACTTCTCATGTTTTCTCTTCGTTAGATGCAAAATTTCCACCACTCTAGGATCTACATAACTATGGCTAGCCCCTAAATCAATTAAAATAACAAGTGGTCGGTTGTTGATCATACCTTCCACTTCAATCATATGCGATTGAAATTCCACTTGCTTATTGTCCAGGGCTGCGTAGATCCTTGGCATTCTGCTGCCCATATCCTCCACTGTTTCAGCTTGCTGAATAGTATGGACAGTTCTTGCTTTGTCTTTTCAGTGGGGGCAGTCTCTGTACCTATGATTCCCTTTACAGCCCCAACACTCCATGGGTGGAGGCCTTGGCACCTGTTCACTCCCTTCAACTTTTCTGGGCTCTTTAAAAGATGATTGTCCCCAAGGAATGTTTCTGAAAAAGGAAGGGTTGCTTCCCTTCTGCCTCTGTTCTTTCTTAAACCTCTTCTGGTCATCCCAAGCATTCTGAAAGGTAGGATTTTCTCTCTGTTGTTCGTATAAGCATTTCGCCCTTATGATGGTTTCTTCCATGGTCTTAGGATCATCGTATTGAATATTTTCACCAATGGAAAGTGGTATTCCACTCAGATACCTTTGAATTTTAACAGCTTCGTCCTTGATGAATGGAACATACTTCAGTAGTTCCAGAAAATTTCGTTCGTACTCATCAATGGTCATATTGCCCAACTTGAGTTCGAAGAACTCCTTCATCTTTCTGTCATAGTATCTTTTAGTCAGGTATTTATTCTCAAAATACCTCTTAAATTCCTTCCAAGTGACCTCTTTCTCTCTGATGTGCTGCACCTGTACAAACTGATCCCACCACATGGATGCTTTTCCTTTCAGTTGGTACATTGCAATTCTTCCTTCTGCATTGGCGGAATAATTCTGCAGTTGGAAGTATTTCTTCATGCCAAGAAACCAGGTCTTGGCATCTTCCTCCTTCTTATGTTCTCCATCGAATGTTGGAGGCTTAATCTTGTTCATCTCTCCTTTCAATTCCTCCCTTCCAGATTTCCGATGTTTTCTGGTAGAGGATAGGCTTGAACTACTGTGTGTCTCCCTGTCTGAATGTTTTTGGGAGTGACTGTGATGTCGGCTACCACTCCTCGATATACTTCTTCTCCCATGGGTTCTGCGACTCCCCTTCGTACTTGAGTCTCTTCCTTTCTCGAGTTTCTTCTCTATTCTTTCCAGACTCTTTAAAAATTTTAAGTTTAATGCACCCTGCCGGTCCCTGACTTTCATGAGCTGTCGGCTATCATCTCGGCGAGCCTTGGCCTCTCTTTGCAATCCTTCAAGTATTTTCATTATGTGTTCTTCCTTATCCTTTTCTTTTCCATGCCCATTGGAGTTCGATCCTTCGACTCCCAGGTTAACATCCTTTCCTTCCCGTTCATCTTCTATTTCAGGCGTAAACTGCACTTTTCCCCACTCCATACTCGACGTTGATTAACTAGGGTTCTGGCCTTCGTTGAACTCTGCACACGCACTCTATGCAATTAAATTTGAAATTTGTCAGGCCATTAAACCTTCACGAACAATCCACAATATTCATAAACCAGTTCGGACAAAATAAAAGACATTTCATTTTTAAACAAGTTTCTTGAACTGGAAGTATTTTGTATCTCTCCCATTTCTTTGCGTTTGAGGCAATTTCCAAATAGTTCTGGCACTCATCAGTCTTCTGCAATCTAATACGTAGATGACTTGAATTTTTTGAGCCTTTGTCTCTTGACAATTCATCATATTTCATAACCATCGATGTTTAATAAAGTGTTTCAATTTCACGAATTGTCTGAGCTCAGTTCAACTCTGTGTTTTTCGGGTGTCCGAAACTTCAATTTTCGATATTTCGGGACTTCAAGTTTTAGGGTTTCAGAGTTTCAAGCTTCCTGATGTTGATATTTTCTCATCTCTCCACTCCTCGATCCCCGATGAGCTCTTTTTCCATGCACTATCCCTCCTGCTAGGTTCTTGGCCCATATGACCAGAATCCAGAAGACCGCAGCCTTTCCTTCCTGTCGATATTTCGAGCTTCAAAACCCAATGCGTCCCCTTTGTGTGCTAGCCCTCCTAGCTAGGCCCTGGTCCACATGACCACTACCATACGACCTCAGTCAAACCTCTGCATCAGAGTTTCAGGGTTTTCGACGTCAAAATACAATCGTCCCCAAGACTCGCGATTCTCCGATTCCTGATGCACCTTATCTTTAGCTAGCCCTCCTGGCTATAGCTTCCAGCCAATGTGACCCTCACCCTATGAGCACAACCTTACCCCTCAGGGTTTCAGGGTTTGCAATGCCAAGATGCATATGCCTACAGAATTCCCGACTCCTCGAATTCTGATTCTCTCTGTCATGCTGACAGCTGGTCTCCACTAAGGCACTGTCCTCAGCTCTGATGTGCTGACAGCTGTTCCCCACTCATCAAGGTTTTGTGTTTCACAATTCCATAGTGCATAAACCCCACGTCCACGGGATTCCCAATATCTTGATGGACCAAACACCGATGGATGGCTTCCATATCAGGACTTTTCCCGATGGCGTCGATGGTTGCCATGCGTCCCTTATCTGACAGATGGTCCTGATTTCTCCGGGTTTCCACGACTTGTGATGTACCGAGTTCCTTATCCTCAGGAACTCCGATACGCCGATTTTCCCGATGCACCAAAGTGCCAACGAGCGCTTGTTGTTCGCCACGTGTCTCTCTCCAATGGACGACTCTAGATCTCGTCGGATCTTTCTCCTCTAGTCTCAGAGGTTTAACCTTCGGACATCTCCCAACGGATCCTAAGGTTCTAACACCATTGGTGTAGAGACCTGTCTCCCCGTGGCCATAGGCCACACCAGCTTGCGGTTTCATAGCACCGCTATACCTTCTGAATTCTTAATAAAAACTCGTCAAGTGTCTCCTTGACACTTCGGAGCAAACCAGGGTCCGAAATTGGTCCTCCCGACTCAATTTCCCCTCACATTCTCAGTCCAAAGACCGCTCCACTGGCCCATTTAGGCTCAGTGTCGAAACCTTGGCTCTGATACCAATTTGTAGTGTACCTTTTTGTTACCAAGGCTTTTATCCCTCTCGGTTACCAATCTGTACACGCACTTTTACATAATTCATACTGGAATTATATAACCACATGCATTCAAGCAAAGTAATACATTTAACTCAGAGTAAAACATATGAATTACTGCTATATTAAACAAGCATTTAGCCTTATCATATTAATTCATATACACAACAAAAAAACATGATACATAAACAGCTCGGTCATGCAAAACATGATCAAAGCATAATTTAGATACTTATCTTTATCAATGGTGGAATCCACCAACCAAATGCAGGCCTTCCATGAACCTCCCAGCCGTAGACCGCACTGCTCCTCAACTCAATAGTGGGTCACCCCCGAGCTGGGACTCAGCTCCACCCCAGGGCAAGGAATCCAGACTCAGGCTGAGGTTACAGGGAATTCAGCCACACACAACCACCAGGAAGAACGCTCTCCAGGAATCTCCCACGCTCACTGCCCACAGCCCCTCATTCCCCACATGCCTGTTCCACCCTAGGAGAGTGCACCTTCTCTGTCACCTAGACAGTCCTTCAGCTGCCAGTCTCCCTTACCTTAGGTTACAGGAACAGACCGGATCGGAAGTCTCCGGGTTCTGTGGTAGCTACAGGGTTCCTTCCAAGAGCTCTCTCCTTCCTCTGCACACTCTCTCACCTGGAGGGAGTCACTCACAGGCCAACAAGCCTCACGCAGTCTAGAACTATGTGCCACAACAAACACAGGGAAAAACGGACTCAGGAGTCCCAAGAAACGGTTCAACAGTCACAGGATGTTCTCACGGTCAAAATTTCAAAACAGGGCTCCACACACAAGCTCGCTCAACTTTTCTTGGGCAAACAGAGACTCTTCCCCGAAATTGACATGAAAATTTTGTTCAGGGAATGCACACACTGGTTTTCTCTCACAGACAGACTTCACGGCTCTGAACAAGGGTAAACACACATTCTTCAGCACCCAATCCAGGGTTCCTCTTTGTAACAGGCATACACGAGTTCTCTTGTAGACTGGCTCGTATGGCTCCTCCTCAGGGCAGTTAGGTCAAATGGAATGTGAGAGATCCCCCCTCACGGTTGTTCCTTTCTCTTTTATTTGCATGCGTCAGGGTGTACATTTGTCACCCTGGGAACTGCATGCGTTCCACTAGCACGCGTTCCTCCCACCACTTGGGAAATCACGTGTCCTTCCAAAAGGACTTAGGATAAAAATATATGATGTACATATCTTTTTGAAACAATATTAAAATATTATTTATAGGTTTAAGCCCCTAGGCTCATCACTCAGCCCCTTTCCCACCTTCCAGCCCCTAGTTCCTTTCCCACTCTGTGGACGCTCAGTCCCCCTTCACTCATTCATCGTGGTCGGTCTGCACCTGGCGGTGTTTATATTTTATTAAATATTCTGCATACATACAAGTACAACTATAGGCTCCTGGCCTTCAAATACTTAGGCTTCCTAGCCTAACAACCACATAAGCCTTCCAGCTTATACAAAACTTGGCTCACCAGCCTATAGAACACATTTACAATTCATTGCATATATCATGATCTGTAATGGGGCTCGGCGCAGGGGAGCTTCCAAAAGGACCTGTGGATCGATTGAATTGAGATTCTAGCAAGGAATCGAAAGAGACGATTTGGCTCAAAGGAGATAAAGAATGATCCTGTGAGCGGACTTTGGCTAGAGGGTCAGGGAGGTCTGCGTCATATTGCTGAGTTGCTGCATGAAGGAGCCATCTGTTTATCTCACCGGGAGCCATCCATCAATCTCCTGTGTGGAGAAACCGTCTATCAAACTCTGATTCGTTGTGCGTGGAGGAGGTCACATCTTCAAGCTACTGAAGAGTTTCGAAGGGGGCACACTACATTGAAGGATCGTTGTTACTGTTAAGTTGCTAAAGAATTTGATGTTCGCCATAATTGTACGAGAGAGAAAGTCGTCTCTGTGTATTTTATTATTGAATCGCTTCCACCATTCGCAAGGAATTTCTTGCAAATTGTCACATATTCTGACTTGCCAAATCTTAAGGGAGGGCGCATATCGCTATTTTTTACCACCAATAGACCCTGAAAACTGCTGTCAAGAATCATTCGTTGTCTTCTTTGGTGGTCACGTTCTAGCCAAATCACAAAAGATTTGTTGTACCAGATCACAGGATATTTGTTGTCAGGAAAGAGGAATAGGAGCCTCCCGTGATCTGTTGTGATCTAAAATTTAGCCAACAAATGGTTCTTTTATCACTCCAGGAGTCTTTCTAGGTTGTGCTCAAAATATCCTGGTAACTTAATCAGGAACTTAATCAATAACTCAAGAACTCATATATCCTGTAACTCTTAATTCCAACCCCTTAACTTTATTACACCCATCACCCCTAACACTTAACCTTTATAACCTAGAATTAATATAAATCTTAACCATTAAGCATTATAACCTCTAAAGCCCCTATAAACTAATTACATATATAACCTTAAGTTTCATGGTTATCACCTTGATTTATCCTACAAATAACTCATATAAACTGTAACTCTTAATTCCTAACACCAGTAAATTATAACCTCTAACCCCTCACCAATATAACTCCTTAAACTTAACACTTATTCAATATAACCCCTAAGACATAACCATATAAAGCCTTACACCTAATCCTCATATTATAACCCCAATAACACTAATCCACTAAGCAATAAGACTTATAACGCTTAACCCTTAAAACCCCTTACCCCTATAACACATGTTACCATAAAACCTAACCTACCACCCTTAATCCCTCATAATTCTGTCACCAAGAAAATATATGAATTAATATTATGTCACTTTTGCTACTTGAATAGTTGAGGTTTAGTAGGAAACTCTTTTGAGAATGTTGTTTGCTTGATACCTAGGTGAAAGTCCTTGATAGATTTTCTATATGGCAACTTAGCTCCAAGGACATCACTCTTTCAAGGGAGGGATTGTAAGCCCCACATTTTGACTTAGCATTTACTATTGTGATAGTTATGGTAATTTTTGAGCTAACACTATCTAGATACATTCCCAACTTTTTGCTTGATATATCGATGTTCATGTGATGTGTCCAACATAGTTATCTTATGCTCACTTATGATTAGGATGTGTCACACATGGTTATCTTATGATCACTTATGATTTGGATGTGTTACACATGGTTATGTTATGCTCACTTATGAATAGGATGTGTCACAGAGGATTATCTTATGCTCACTTATTATTAGAATGTGTTGTACATTAATTATATTACACTCAATTTTGATCATTGAGTTCATTGTGTTATTTGACATATTTCCATTGATTATATGTTAGCATTACTTTTAATAAGTTTGGATGAATGTTGGATATTTCCTACTTCGATAGTTGCACTAAAATTCATCAGTTGTAGAGAGAAACCCTAACACTATTATACACACATGTGACTACTAAAAACATTGCAAGTGTTGAAGTGTTATTGAGTTATTCAGTTCTTGAGACCTTCATTGGCATTTGTTATAAGTGAGAAGAAACTTGAATGGTTAATTATTGGTTGTTGGAGATGATGCACTCTTCCAAAAATGGGATATGTTTCTCAATACCTTTGTATGTGACCTTAGGATATCCTTGGGTATGATATTAAACATTTTTAGAGTTTCTAACCCCAAGGGGCTAGTCATGTCACATTAGGAGTTCCTATCATGAGACCTAACCTTAACTATCTCTAACCTATTTAAGGAAGGTGATAGCTTCCATTTAGGATTGGGTTGGCCCTTGTGTGTGAAAGGGAGTAATTGTGTTATATTATTGTTAGGATTTGCATTGTGTGGAATTTTTCCTAGAGATTAGTGACCCTTGGAATGGGAGAGAGAGACTGTCCATTTCCATTGGTGGGTAGATAGAGCTTGGATAAACCAAATCCTATGGGATGTGTTCATCCTATTCATGATTGGTGTGGGAGTACCATAAGCCTACAAGTGGTGTGTAAAACATAGTTGAGGGAGAGTATCTTTCCCTTGTCACATTGAAACCCTATGGAGAAGAGTTAATTGTTGCACTAGTGGCTTCATCCCCCAATAGGAGGTCTATGTCTTACACTTATATTGTTCAACATTGTTTTGGTTTTTGTTGAGGCTTATGAGGAACTATGTAGTTTTTGGTCTTGATCTTGATATCCTAGTTCTAAGAGGTTTTTCAATACCACTAGTCATACATTAGTTGAGAGGAAAATCACATGAAAGTTTAAATTCCCAAACCACTAGATATATTATCTATAGAAGGCCTAAATTGCACTAGGAGGTGGACTTCTCAAGGTGATTAAATACAGTTCAGTGCACTAATTTATTTCTTTTGTTGTTGTTAAGGTTATAATATATATCTAACATTTTTTCATGATTATCATTTGAAAAGATAATTGTGCTTAAATAATGTGTTGCTTTAAAGAATAAATAATTGCGGAATTTCATCATAATAGGCCCACAACAATAGGTTGTCTTGGGTTGTTTAGTGTGAGGAAACCTACTATCATGGGTCTATTACGATGATTTTTTATAATTATTCTATCTAAGAAATAACAAATTTAATCATGATTTTCCTCTTTAAATAGAACAACCAATGTTACCTTAAATACACAATAGAAGTTAAATACAATGGAAGCAATAAATCACAATATGGACCTGTCTCCAAATCATCATGAGTAGTTGACTTCTTGGGGCAAGCCAAACCTTGTACAGTTAGTACACATAGCTATTGGTAAATATGAACTCTTGGTCACTTTTCCTCCCAATTAAAGAACACCCAAGGATGTTGGTCATACAATTGCCAATGTACAAAAAAATAGGAGAAATCCATAAACCACCTATTGGTGGATGAAGCCTATAATTCAATAATCAACACTTGTTTGTAAGGTTTCAATGTGACAAGGGAAATACACCCTCTCTTGACTATAGTGTGTGTTTCCCCTTTAAGGGTAACAGTCATGTTAGCACTCTGTAATTTTCCCAAGGATGTGAAGGCAGTCACAAAGGCAACATCAAAACCACTTCGAGTCAGGGATCTATCCCTCCAAGACTCAGAGAGGGATCTCTCTGTCAAATTTAGATTTGTTTGGAATAGGATATTAGGCTAGTTATGTAGAACATGGGTTTGTTTATGAATTTTTGAATTGGTTTGGTTGAGACATAAAAAGGACCATTGGGAAAAATGGAGTCAACGATTAAGACGATAGATGAATGAATAACTAAGACAAAATGTGACCAGGTAGGATAATCATGCCAGTGGATCCTTTGAGCTTATAAAATTGGAAAAGAAGAATATATTGAAATTCATTTCAAATGTAGAGCAGAGTATATCCGAATTCTACATTTCAAACTTGGAAGAAAACATAAATATTGTTTCGAGCCAGCACAGGGTGTTAAGAAAAAATCCTGCACATTATCTTCTCATAGACAATACAGAAAGAAAAAACACGTGAAATAGGAAAGTAACAAGTTACATCAGGGAAAAATTCACCACTTAAACACAACATAGGAATCTAGAAATACAGTGCCTTTGTATTCATTCATAAAAGTCATTTATAGATTTTGAAACATTTCTACAATGGATGGGGACATTCCCATGCCATCCTTTCCTGTCAATCTAACCCCTTCTTTCTTAAAATTCACAGGCTTTATAGCCTTTACAAACAAGTTCAAGATCCTATAAAATTGGATCTGATATACTAAAAATAAAACAAAATCAAAATAACATGATGTATAGGATCTAGTCCTGATTTTAAGGGTTAAACCCTTATCAACTAAGTCTTCAAGAATATTTGATCTTCTCAGTAGTCTTCATAAGATAGTAGAACAATTTTGAATTCCTTCTTTGAGAACTAAGTAGGTTTGGCCAAAAATAGAAAGGCCACTTAGTCTTCTTTCCTTATCATCTACCTCAAAAGCTAGAAAAGGATGATGACCTGTATCCCTTTAATTCTTATCTTACCTTAAAAACCATTCCCACATGATATGGAAACAAAAATCCTCGGTCTAAGAAAAAATGAGTATTCTGTCAGTTCTTGTGCTTTTGGTGGCTTAGAAGTGTAAAATCCTAGGGGTAAGTTGCCAAAAGCGGACCTTTCGGCAACTAACAATGCCTTTTGAAACCTGTGCAAGCTACTAAAATCACAGGCTTTGAAAATCTTCATCAAAACTTCAAAATTGAAATCCCTTCAGTCTTTCAAACTTCAAGGTTAATCATTCAAGTTCTCTGCAGCCTCTGCTAGATTATCCAGGCTCGGATGAGCTATAGGCTTTGCATCTTTGAGCCTTAGTTTCACCTTCAAACATCTAGTTACCTTCTGCAACTTCTTGTTTTCTTTAAGAATCCTTTTTTTCTTCTTTTCCAACTTAACATCCTTTTTAGCTAGTCTATGAAGACAGTCTCTTTCCTCTGATGATGTCCTCATGATGGTCTCATTTTGGGATTTGACCACCTTTTCCAGTAACTTCAGCTCCATGACTTCTTTTTCAAGCTTTTTGATCTTCTTTAATGCTGACTTACTGTGTTTGCTTGTTGATGCTTCAGGGACCTCCAGATCTTGAGATTCAGGTGAGAAAGGTGCTTCTTCAGGAGTTTGAAAATCAGGGGCTTCATGTTCAGAACTTTGGACCCCAGGTGTTGTTTCTTTAGGAGATGCTTTCTCAGGCATATTTTCTTCTATAACCTCTACCTCCTCCTCTAAATCTATATAAGACAAATTCAAGACATTTTTATGAGAGACACTAGTTTTCCCTTCTATAGCTTAGCTGAAATCAAGCATCTTTTTGGCTCTCTTGGAATTAGAAGAAGAGGTTGGCTCCTCTACAATTACTAGGGAAATGGCTCTTCTTTTCCTTTTACTACTTTGTGGTGTTGAAGATTTAGTGGATGAAGTCTTCATTTTGTCCTTAGGATGGGGTTCTGGTTGAAATTCACCCCATAAAAGAATATACCCCCAACTCTTATCCCTCCTTTGCAATTCTTCAAGCACTTTGAGTTTGATAAGGTTATTATGGAAAATCCTACCCTGCACCTTGCTAGGTTTGGCCTGGACTTGGTGTGTCATTTTTGTCAAACTTCTATGAAGGTAGAAGGTAATATTCAAAGGACATCTACCTGTGAAATGGTTCATGAGCTTGAAATGGTAGAAAATTACTCTACCATATATGCCTTCACATGTTATATATACCTGGATTGCTTTGAGCAAGTGTTGCCACTTTTCCTCCAAGTAGGATCTAGGGATATCTTTCTTCCAAATAATACATTTGTGTTCAGCCTTGAGATAAGACCTGAACTTGATTTCTTTAATAATGGTTGTTTTAAACCATATTTCACCAGTCCTAGGTATCTCTGTTGCTGCTGCAACAATGGCTTCATTAACCTATAAATCAATTGTTCCCAGTTTGGCCTTGGATCCATCAAAGGTTAAGGCAAATTCCTCAAATACTCCTTGGTGAAAACCTTGTAGTTTTTCACAGTACCTGTAGCAACCAACATCTCTGAACATCTGACAAATCTCAGGGTGAGTTTCCAAATATGTTATATCATTAAGCTCTTTCCTGAGTAGAGCCCCTCCCTTCTTCATCGACAAAATAAATTGTCAACACCTGCAATACAATAAAATCGGGCTTGGGGAGACACAGTGGCGCTGATAGAGGGAAAATTGAAGCTCGAGCAGAGGAAGAATGCGTGATATGGAGAAAATATTTGAATTAAAATCTTTTGGAATAAAACCTTAATGAAGAATGAAACTCAAATGATAATGATTATTGCATCATTCAACTAGGACAGATAATTGTTGGACACACCTACCACACTTAGAGGGGGGGGGGGGTGAATGAGTGTGGGGATTTTTTTCCCAAAACTTCCCTCTTACATAAAACTCATTAGTTACCGTTCGACATTTACTCATTACTCATTGCTGTCATTAATAATCAGTTAGATGTGAATACATATTAGCAACATATATCATCAATATATCATCAACAAATCATCTCCACAAGGAACACAAGATGTATGTACAATTTTTCTTTTTATTATGGACTTCAATCCGGGGGTTTTTCAGCAACAACTGAATAGAGTAAAACTCTACAAGAGAACCATCTCTATATGCAAGACTCAGCTTACATTCTCAGCACCAACTAAGATGAGGCAACAATCCTCAACATATATCAATCTGTACCATAAACAAGAGCATCAACCATGCACCAACCTGTGCCAAACAACCTGTAATCAACCTGTACCAT
>ML787015.1:302162-318961 GCA_009831015.1 Picea engelmannii
GTGGGCACAAAAGAACAAGTGGCAGACATCTTTACAAAACCACTTCCATGGGAAGCCTTTGAATATCTTCGCCAAAGACTTGGAGTTATTTCTACTCCAAAAATGAATTCTTTTTGAATGCTTATCTTATATGTCTTAGATGTTGTTGCGCCTCTTTTGTCACCTAAATGAGCAAAATAGAGGTTCTTACAAGCTTAGTTGGGTTAGCTAAGAAAGACAGTTGTAAAGGGAAAGGGTTAGAGAAAGAAACATAAAAGAACAACTAAGAATTAAACTAAGAAATAAAATAACAACTAAACTATTGAGCATAAGGACATAAGAACAAAAAACCAATAAGACTCATGTCACCAATGGCAATGCTTATATTAGTGAAAGAAAACACCAAGAAGAAAGAGGACTTTGGGTCCCTTCTTCCTCCAAGGGAGTGATCTTAGAGCCCCACAACTAAGCTCTTCATACAACTTTGAATGAAATGGTGAAAGAATCCCAAGCTAATCCACTCAAGAGGTGAGATGGATTTCCCAATGTAATGGTGCTAGTATACTCTTGATGAGAATAGAGGATTCCTCAAGAGAATAGCAACAACATAACTTTGCTAATGAATTCCTTGAAAATGAAGTGCACCCATGGCCTTGTTTTATAAAACCTCTTTGAGGTATTGTGCAACCAGATTGTAGTGTGAAAAGAGGCTATTTAGGGCATTTTTAGATCTTTGACCAACCACCCAGTCGGATTCAGTTGAGATTTGGGTGTCAAATCAACTTGGAAGCTGAACCAGAAGTGGATGGGAGGCTGATGAATATCATAAATGCGTCATTCTTAGATGTGCATGGCTTTTAGCGACTACAGTCATGCATCATGTGCATGTGCACTTTTCATGCATTTCTGGATAACGCATTTGCACGCGCTCCCTGTGTAGTCATAACGCACTTTAATTTTATCACTGGTTGTATAGTTTTGGACCTTTTGGAAATGATTTTGTGGTAATTTGGGTCCATGGGTGACCTCATAACTGTTTGACGATGCTGGATTCCTGTAACCATTTGTGGATGAAATTTCAGTGATAACAGATGCCCCCTGATGGATGAGGTTAGGAGCATACCTATAGCTGAAATTCATCAATGTTACTTCTACTGAGAGTGCCGTTGTAAGAGAGAGTGATAGTGAGAGTGTCAAGAGTTACCCGTTGGAGGGAGAAGGGGACCTGTAGGACCCAACCTTCCATAATGTGTGTAAAAATAAATTGTGTACAAACGAATAATGCCAAAAATGTGTGCCTGTTCTAGATCCAAAAATATTTTTGTCTTTTAATGCGTTTCTGGATCGAATAATGCCAAAAAGAAAGGAAAAAACAGGAACAATAACAACCCAGTTCAAGGCAGGAATCACCCCCAACAGAACCAACCTACTGGGGGCAACCAGAATCAAGAGAATCAGAACCCCCAGGGGGGAAATAACAATAGGCATCAAGGGAGAAATAACAATACTATTAGAACCACCTTCCCTTGTGCCCTTTGCGGTGAGTTCGGTCATTATACTCATAATTGCCTCCAAATCGCTGATTTTAAACAGCTGAAAGACTCAGGCAGTCTACCACATCCTCTAGCACTGCCTGCCCCTCAGCAGACCCCACAACAATACGTGCAACAACCCCCCCCCCAACCGTGCTGCAAAACCCCATTCCACACCAAGGTGTGATGAACACCCAACAAGAGATGTAGCCTACCCCACCACAATCGGGACAGTATCTCAATCCAAACAATCCTAGAGATCATACTATCCTCCTCACCAGTGAGGAAGAAATCCTTCTGCAAACACGTAGTCATCAATACTGTGCACCCGCTGAGTCTCCTCCAATTCCCCCAGAAACAATCCCAGCACCAACAGGACCCCCATTGGTGATTCCTCTCCCTAACAGAGAACCACCTCTTCGCATCCCTTACATCCCATTACACATGAATGTCCACAACCCACAGGCTAGGGTGGCTCATAATTACAGTTTGGTTGATGACTTAGCACAATCCCCGGCTACCATGTCAGTCTTAGAAGTCCTTCAAACTTATCCCACTCAACGGAAATCATTACTTTCTGCTTTGGGGGCAGTCAACCCAGTGGATACTTGACTCATCACATTTGATCTCGATAGCGGAGAACGTCGACTCTCCGCTCTAATCACTTTTCAAATCCCAGTAAAAATTCAGAACATTATAGTTCATCGGTGCATCATCGATGAAGAATAATCCACATGCATCATGTCCAAGTCTGTATGGCAGAAACTTGGTTCCCCCAAACTCATCCCATCTGCCATTACCTTAAGAGATTATGATGGACAACCATCGTCTCCTGAAGGGCTCTTCCAAAATGTCCCTGTAGAACTCGGGGACAAGACTATTCGTATCAACATTGAAGTTATCGATGCCCCACTCGATTACAATATCTTGTTTGGTCGTAGCTACATGTACGCTATGAAGGCAGTTGCCTCTTCTGTCTTTCGAACCATGATGTTCCCCCATAGCGGGAAGATCATCACAATTGACCAAGTTTCGCATTATGAGCCTAACCCTTTTGCCAACATTGATAACATTCTCCCCCTCGTCCATACTCATCCTGAAACATACCCACTCATTGAAATGGGTCCCGATATTTTCAAAGACCCATCATTGTTAGGAACTTACCACGGCACACCACCGCTCCTTCATCCTTCCAATCAAGTATGTGTCGTATCATCCAATGGAACTGAAATAGAGGATACCCTTCCTCCTAGGGAGGCTTCTATCATATCTGACGTCCCACTAGTCGCAGAGCTCCCCCCTCATGAGCCTCTTGTGAACTTGTCGACTCCACCAGTTCATGATTTCACCTCTCCCCAAGGCCATATCCTAGTTTGGGAGACAGTTCCCCAAGCCATCACTCAAATCCCCTTCTTCTACCCTCCATCGGGTGTACAATCTTTCCAAGTAGCCGCAACGTTTACCCTCCCTAATATGGTGTTGGAAATTCTAGTTTGGTATTTACATCCACCATAGATGGTCCCTCAACCATCCCTTCCCCCATAAATGGAAGGAATCCCAATGACGATTCCCATACTCACTCCCATTATACCCTCTACACCCCCACTCACTAATCTCCCTGCCACAACTGGGGGCAGGAGAAAGAAGAAGGAGCCCACAGCTCCACTTCCCCCACGCGTCCAACCTCCTTGTGCGCTATGTGACAAAGATGGACACCCAACCAAAAAATGCCCATCTTTACCCGAGTTACGTAACCTAATTCAACCCAGTCAAACACCATCATTGCTCGCCATTGTAATAAGTACCGCCGCTATCTCCCCGAACACAAGTAGCAAAGGACTATGAACCAAATTCGCTTGCGCCATATGTTCAGAATATGGCCATTATACACACCATTTCCTAGCACTACCTCAGTTCTGACAGACGTTAGTCACAGTACGCCAAACATCATCCCCACCAAACAGACGTTAGTCACAGTAGTCCAGCGGGAACATTGTCTAGTTACATCATCCCCACCAAACATCACTGACATCCATATGTCACGAATTCAGTCAACGAACACATGAGATGCCCTTGCTCTCTATGTGAATCCTTAGATCATTTTACATATCAATGCCCTATGATCATTGAATATAGGCAACACCAGATGGCCCTGATTCAAACCCCTGCACCCCCTACATAATCGATGGTTGGCCTTACCTCACCACTTGAAATTCTTCATATCATTTCTCCTGAACCAGAGGAACTCCCTATACCTCCATGGTTCTTGGATGACTTATCCGAGGATTTACCCCCAAAATCCCGCCAATTCTCCCATTCATTTCCCTACGGAAATTTTACATCCAACTACCACTGGTACTCCTTAGTACCTCGATATTTGGTTTATGTCGAGCGAACCATCACAATCTCATTGCGTCATTCCCCCTGCTTCATCCTCCCTAAAGGAAAACCACACGGTAATAGTCACCGATATCACTCTTTTACACCCCTTGTATTCTCGCCAATTTCACTGTGAAAAGGACATACTCAAGGAAATAACCACTCCCGACTACCCATGGGATGCGCTACACCACAGAGCGCTCTTTTTTTCACAGGAAGCCTTCACGCCTCCTAACCAACACCCCATATACGCAGTCAAAACCAAGGATTTTATCCCATCAGGGGATATCGATTGGTTCAACAACCCCATCCTTGCCCCTGATGCTTTTGAAGAAGGCAACATGGCCAACATTTTCCGGACCATCAAAATCAATATTTCTATTATCTCCTAAAATAGCGCTGTCAAGTTTTCGATTTTTAGGTGATAGGAACATGTCAAAAAAATTATTTCTAAATTTTTTAGGTGCATTAGAGGGTCTATTTTTCAAATATAAACTTGGAAAAATCATCATTTTTGGTCTTGGCTTTCAAAATCTAAAATCTCAGTTTTCGGTGGTTAAGAGGGTCTATGAAATGACTTGTTAACCACCGAAAGTCAAGATTTTCAATGGTTAAGAGGTGAGATAAAAGGGGTCCTTAACCACCGAAAGTGTTTTCACACCCAAATAAAAAACCTTGTTCTTTAGCATGAGCCAGATGTCAAGCGAGCGTGATTATGATTCCTAACCATCGAAAGTCATGTCAAATGGCGAGTTTTCATGTCATTATTGTAGAATTGTAGATGAATAGATGCCGAAATGTCCTCCAAGCGTTCAACTATCAGTTGTCATCAATTTTTGGTGTGGCGCAGAATCTCATGAAGGAGTTTATCATAACATAAATGAGATTGCATACGGATTATCAGGACTGCCAGCCATGAAATTCTATGACATCATTGCTGAGCTTAAACATTGCTTAATTTTCATTGAATTGTGCATTGAGTCTAGGTGTTGTTCATCATTTCAAATAGTCCCGTGATTTCCTTATTTGGGTGCACTCTCAAAGATCCAGATCCCATTTAAAGAGGCCACCTGATGGTCGAAGATCCAGTTCAATAAATAATTCAACATCCAGGTATCAAACCCAGTTAAAAGGTAGCTTCAGTCTATGATTCGATTCTCTGTGATTATTATCTGAAACATTCTCGCCTCAATTCCAGCTCATTGTTTGTTTGAGTCAAATGTTGTTTAGATTATGCATATCTATCTGCTGAGTTCTACCTATAGTCACTGTGCATTAAAGATTTGGTTCTTGTTTAAACTCTGAGTTCTATCCTTTGTCTTTGATTTTACCCTCAGTTATACACATGTCTATTGATTTAAATCGTATGCTAAATCTCCGATTCGATTCTGTTTCCTAAAAACACTCTCTGTTTGCTGAGTCATATCCTCTGTCTGTCGAATTAGATTCTTTGACCATCGACTCATACCCTTTGATTGCATGAGTGATTGAAGTCCTGTTCCTGTTTGCATGCACATCTCTTAAATTGAGGGACATGTCAGCCTTGTCATAATGTCAAAATCTGGACCAGCCCTAAGGGCTGAACTTGATGGGGTTTGGTACCTAGAAGCTCACCCGAAGGTGGCAGAATTCTTCAAACAGGCTGGGGTATTTTCATATTGTGAAAAATTAACCAATTTTCATCAACAAGTGGTCGAGTCTTTTGCCATTTCTTATGATGGGAGGTCTACTAAAATAGGAAAGGAGGAGTTTATCATTGATGAAGTTGTCATTGCTGAGTATACAGGTCTACCCAGATCAGGGGATTGTTGGTTTAAATCAACTGTTCCTTCAAATATTGAGTTTAGGTCATATCTGTTGCCTATTCACAAAGATCTTATCTGGAAAAGGGACATTCCAATGTCTTTCTTAGAACCAAAGTGGAAATCACTGTTGAAAGCAATCTTTGTCTACATTACATGAGAAGGGCAGTACAATAGAGTGATGTTCTATCACTTTAAGATTTTAAACCATTTTACAGGCAGAGATCCAATTAATCTACCTTTTTACTCCCACAAGACTCTCACCAAAATGGCAAGGCAGGTAAAAGTTAAGCCCACTAAGGTGGCAAGCAGACTGTCCCATCAAGGACTCATTACTCTTCTTATCAAGGAGTCTCTAAAGAAGAAGCAGGTTGCATGGAATTACTTTCTCTTCTAGAATGAATTCTAGACTGACAAACCACAAGAGGACAAGGACAAGAAGACTACCACAAGGAAGGTTATTACTCCCAAGAGTAGTCAAAGGAAATGAAGGGCTATTTCACCCTTGAAACAACAAGAAGAATCTTCCTCAGCCAAGAAGAAGAGAAGAAAGAGAAAATTACAGTTTGAGGAAGGAGAGAAGGCTGAAGGTTTGGCCATGGAGGATAATCCTTTAAACCTCCCATATTAAGATTCTGAACATGAACCAGAGCATAATGAGGCACAAGGAGAGCAACAAACTGATACAGCTACTGATGAATACCCAAACCTACCTGCTCCTACTCCTCCAGAGGAACAAAATCAATCATCAGTATGAGCTTCTTCTAAAAAACCCAAAGCTTCCAGGACTCAAAAAGTGAGGAAACTTTTGCAACAAATCCACGAAATGGAAGTTTTAATAAGGGTTATTAAAAATACAAATAAAAATCTGACAGAAAGAAATGAAGAACTTCATAACATTAATAAAACTGTCAAGGAAAAACATGACAAGATCAAAGATAGGAATAGGGAATTGATAAGGGAGAACATGAAGTTGTATAGGCAGCTAAGACTTCTGAGATTAAAAATAAAAGAATCCCAACCTCCAGCTCAAGAGCATACAAAGTTGGAAACCCTAGCCCAAGTTGCCACCTCCATAGAAGAAGAAATACAGGCTGGTATTCATCAAGAGGAAGTCACAAGCCCTGTTAGGGAGAAGGAAACTTCATCCACGAAGCCTTGAAACCATATGCAACCATACAGGTAATCGAAAATTTTAAATTTTTGATTTTTGAAAAACTTCTGATTTTCGGTGTTTTAGGCAAGCCTGAGCGTGCTCATTAACCTCTAAAATGCAGTGCTTTTGGTGGATAAGAAGCTTAAAATTTCATATAGTTAACCACCGAAAGCCTGTATGACCAGATTCATCGAAATTTTGCTCAGATTGGAAATTTTTGAGTTGGAATGGAATGAAACCTCTTTGAATAAGCAGGTAATGAATTATCAAAGTCAAATCTAAAGGCTAGTTTTGAGAGATAAGGTCAAAAAGAGTTTTTTCAACTACATTTGGCATCTTTTTCAAAGGCAAAATATCAAGGGTTTGAAGACACATCATCCAACTCGATTTTCATCTTCAGGAGATCAAACCAAAGAGCCTTGGAAGGCTAGGCTACACATCATCAACTTTTCAACCACATTTTGAGGAGTATCAGATAGGGATTGACCTCATTTTGAGGATCTACTCCTAGTTTCTTGTAAATACAGTTTGATTTCTGTTTTTAGAAAATCAGATCCATTGTTTTAGGATCTGATAACTGTGATGTAAAGCTATAAAGCTACAGAATTAAGATAGATGAGGGAGTTTCAATCCTGGATACTTTGTCTATGTACTTTGACTCTGTTTTTTTATAAGAATCACAGTCTCCTTTGGTTACTACATATCAGTCTTGCTCACATATTCCACTACTCTATATTTAATTCTGTTCAGTTTAGTTATTCAGATCTGTTATCTTTTGATATAGCTCATGGATACGAATTAGATCTTTCTTTACCTTCTTGTATGGCCCTGCATCGTTGTAATTGGTTATCTTGAATGTTATTCTTCACATCTTGATTATCTACTGTAACTGATATCTGGTCTCTCAAAGCACTGGTTTATTCAGATGCATGATAAGTTGTCTTTTTACAAAGCCTTCTCAGTTATCCTATTGTTCCAAACACTTTGATTATTCATTATATTCTTAAGTTACCAAGCATTCTTAGCCTACAACCCTAAGGAGTTTCTTGGAGTGATAACAATTTCCATAAAAAATGGAGTTGTCAAGGAAATCACCATTGGCGCCACATGCACTCCTCAAGAAATCACCGCCTATAAAGCCCTCTTCCAAGAATATCGGGATATTTTTGCCTGGTCATACACAGAGATGCTTGGCCTTGATCCCTCTATTTTCAAACATCGCATCGACACCTGGCCTGACATACACCAGTTCTTCAAAAACAACGACCGCTACACCCATCCAAAGCAGCGGCCATTAAAGCCAAGATTGACAACTTACGCGCCACTGGGTTCATCTACATCATCATCTATACCTCATGGGTTTCCAACCCTGTACACGTTAACAAAAAATAGGGCACTATCCGTGTCTACACAAACTTTCGCGATCTCAATCACGCCTGTCCCAAAGACAACTTTCCAACGCCTTTCATCGATCAAATTATCGACGACTATGCAGGCCACGAGGCTTTGTCCTTCATGGACGGTTTCTCTGGTTATAATCAAATCCAAATCCACCCAACCGATCAATACAAAACCACATTCACCACCCCTTGGGGTACGTTTGCATATCGTTTCATGCCTTTTGGCCTAAAGAACGCTGGCGCAACTTTCCAGCGGGCTATGACATACATTTTTCACGATCTAGCTCATATCATCCTCGCATACTTGGATGATCTCATAGCTCGATCCAAAAAATTCACCCAACATCTTGATGATTTACGGATCGAGTTCCAACGGTGTCATTAGTACAACATCCTCTTGAACCTCCTCAAAGTCCAAGCCATCACCGAAATTCCACCCCCACGGAATTTATGCCAACTACAGAGCCTACAAGGAAAAGCTAACTTTCTATGATGATTTGTCCCAGACTATGCTACTCGAGCACATGGTTTCCTTCACTTACTCTGCCACGACATCCCATTCCACTGGGATGAACATGCCCAAAAAGAATTTGATGATATTAAAATGGCGCTCTCCAATGCCCCTTTAATTAGTGCACCCGACTACAATCGCGACTATATCCTCTACATATCAGCCTCAACTATCTCAGTAGCAGGAGTTCTCATTCAAATCGGTGATGACGATCATGAGAATGTCATTTACTACATTAGTAAAAACCTCAGGGCCACCCCTGAAGTATAAACATGAAAAAAAACTAGCCCTTGCAGTCGTCCTCGCAGTCCAGAAACTGCGACATTACATTCTGCTTCGCATGACTAAAGTCATAGTAGATTCCAACCCTATGCAATACTTTCTTAGTCGCCAGCAAATTAATGGAAAATTTTCCTGATGGATCGTCATCCTCCAAGAATATGATCTTGAATTTTCAACACCCAAGAGCAAGAAAGCCCTCTTCCTCTCCGAACTTGTCACAACCTTCCCCTTTGATACTACCAGTGCCCCCGTCAATACCAACTTCCCTGATGAACATTTCTTTTATATCACTTCGGATGATCCTTGGTACGACGACCTCCTCGTCTACCTCCGAACCCCAAAATTTGGTAACCGCCTCTCACGGGATGATCGTTGTCGTATTCTCCACCAGGCACCCCGCTATCTCCTCATCGTAGATATCTTATATCGGCGAGGGGTCAACACCATACTTCATTGATGCTTGACTATTGACGAGGCCGATAAAGTCTTGAACGACTGCCATAGCGGCACATGTGGGGGCCATCTTTTGGGAATCTCTACCACTCAGAAAATCATCCGAGCCAGATATTTTTGGCCCACATTGTTTCATGATTGCATTCATGCCATGAAGCGATGTGATAAATGTCAGATTTAAACCAACAAAGCATGAGCACCACCTGCTCTTCTCCACCCAGTCATTACTGTAGGCCCCTTTTGTAAATGGGGCATCGACTTCATGACTTGTAATCCCCCATCTAGCAATGGACACAAATACATTATTGTCGCAGTCGATTACTTCACAAAATGGGTTGAAGCCATGCCCACCTTCAACAACACCACTGACACTGCAGTGCGTTTTTTCTTTAATCATGTCATATCCCTCTTTGGAGTACCACTCCAACTAGTTTCTGATCACGGGAAACATTTTGAGAATGAGATTTTCATCGAACTCTCATCTCGGTTGGGATTCTCCCACGAGTTTGCCTCACCATATTACCCTCAGTCTAACAGACAGGTCTAGGCAGTTAACAAGGTCCTCAAGACCATGTTGCAGTGCACGATTAACAAACATAAGACCAATTGGCATCATATGTTATTTTCCGCGCTATGGGCTTGCCGTATGGCTGTGAAAATGACCACTGGTTTCACACCATTTCATCTAGTCCATGGGGTCGAGGCCACTCTTCCTATTGAGTGCGAAATTCCCACTTTACGCACCGCAATTGAGCTATTACCCAACACTGCTCTAATGGAGTAGCGCTTGCTAAACTTAGAGTCCCTGGATGAAGATCGTCGATCTTCATTACAGAACAATGAGGCAACCAAAAAATGGTCAAAGGCCACCTTTGATCGCCATGTCAACCTTCGCTCATTTCATGAAGGCGACGTCGTCCTTGCTTACGATATCTCTCATGATACCCTCGGTCATGGAAAATTCGAGTCACTATGGCATGGCCCCTACATTATCCAACATTGCCTCACCAAAGGCACATACATCCTGGCATCTCCTTAAGGCCACTCTCTCAAAGAACCCATCAACGGGTTATACTTAAAGAAATTTTACACCTAAGCGTAGCCATTCTACATTAGGTTATTTCTTTTATAGTGTTTTTAATCTTTTTTCCATCCCACGCGTCTAAACTATCATTTGTGTTATTGACAAATGCTACCTGCATCAGCCTACCACATCAGTTATGCCGACGGCGCCAACCGTTGGACACAAAATCTCGCTTCAACAGCTTGGGCCCTCTATTCCCCCTCACATGAACTGCTCCACTCTAGTGTCATATGTTTGGGTTCAGTAACCAACAACCAAGCCGAGTACGCTTCCATCATTGGCCTCCTCATCGATTCCAGTCATCATCGTATTCATCACCTTACCGTTTTTCTTGACTCCCAACTAGTCGTCCTCCAACTGAATAATGTGTATCGTGTCTTCGATCCTTGCCTCTTTCACAAATACCTGCAAGTTAGAATTTTATCTCGACATTTTGATTTCATTACATTTACACATATTCCAAGAAAATTGAATCGGATTACAGATAACCTAGCTAACATTATACTCAATTGGCATATATCACATCATGATACCTCTACACACACATAAACCATCAAGAGCCTGTCACAGCATATATAGATTAGACATCATCCACACATTACAAAAAATGCATGTAAACATCACAAATACCCAAAAATGTATACTCATATATATATAAATCGGTCAACAGTGCCATCAAAATGTTTACATACACATAAAAACCATCATATACAAAATCCACAGGCCAACAAATCTCCTCGGTACAAAACCAGTGCCACTACACCAAAATGGGCTCACCAGCCTATATACAAAAATAAAAAAATACATAGAGCGACACTCAAGGTGCCTCTAGAGTACCACCTCCTGCCCCTCCCTCAGGCGGTGGTGCCCCACCCACTATCGGTCCCTCTGGACCTGGAGGTAACCGCCCAGTCATCGCAGCACCTGCTACTGCTGCTCACCGCACCATGGTCCGCCACGTCAGTGGTACTCCCACACACTGCTTTAGGACACCCTCGTTCTGGATTCGTGACCACATGCCCTCAAGCACTCCCTATAGCACTGACTCCAAGCGGCAACGAATATCCTCAAAATCTCCCCCGGCCTCCGACGGAGGAGCATGTGATGGTCCAGCACCTAGGTCATCAAAAAAATGTCTCCTAGCTGCTCTCTCGTCACCGGAGGGTCTTGCCTCAATATCCTCGCATCGATGTCTCTCTCTTGCCCATGGCTCTACATGTAGAGGTCTCACTAGACCCTGACGAGCCGACGCTCTATCCCACTCAACCTCACGCCCGCGAGGTCCCACATCTACATAAACAAACAAACAAAGCATAGCATCAACATCCATCCATACATAAATACACATGCTATACCATCTACATATCAAAACATAAAACATCACATCATACCTCGATGGTCGAACACCTCCCCTGGAGGTAATACCATATCCAGATCACCCTAGAAATCCACCCCACAGTATGGATACTGCAGTAGGATCTGCGACATCTGCCACCACACTTGTGTAGCCTCGGCCGAGAAAAAATGGCCACCCTCACCACCACCATGGCGAACCAAAATAGTTGACCACNCTCACACACCAGGTGCGCCCAATAACACTCTAGGGTGCAACATTGACACCCTCTTCAAAAACTAGGCCACCAAGATAGACCCAAAGGCAAAGTCCCCTGAGTCCACAGTCCGACATCTGTCCAGCTGCCCTACCATCTTGGCATGCAACATCAAACCCCAGGCAAAATTCTCTCTGGCTAGTGCCCTCCCCATAACCCTCAGCTGACCACCACTGATCCGCTGAGTCGTGAGGGACCCATATACCCTCACAGTCATCGCTGCTAGACAACAATGAGCTAAAGCATCCATCGCCCTGATACTCACTACAGAGCCTAACATGAAGTTCTCCCTCAAACAATACCTCCGGTCCAAGGTAGCTAACTGCACGTCCACATGTAACATAGGCTCCGCCGATAGGGGCATTCCCTGAAACGGGAGCCCAATCAGAAAGTATACATCCTCCACCGCAGTGAAGGCAATCTGCTCTCCCCGCACCATAAAGAAATGCAGATCCAGACTCCACATCTGGATCAGAAACTGCAGAAGATACTCCTGCGCCCGTATCAACGGGTACTCGAAGAACTTCAACAGCCCACAGGCTGCCAAAGTAGCACGAACCCCCAACTCCTTAATAGCCATGGAATCCCTCAGCTGTGAACAGTCCTACTCTCACCAATGGACCGAAATCGTGCAAAATGATCACCTACAACCACATAATACAGTCCTAGGTCAGCCATATTGACCATAAAACACATTAAAATATCCAAAAAAGACAAGTTTTTCACCCATTAGCCTTGCCCACAGGGCACGACTGTTTAACCCACAGACGCACACATATACGTGCCTGTTCACCCCATAAGCACGTATGCATGTGCATCTGTCCACCTCATAGGTGTGCATGCATGCACATCTTTCCACCCTATAGGGGCGCCTCCATGCACCCTTGTCACGAACAGAGGCACGGATCATAGTGCGCCTATCCACTACACAGCCACACACCCATGCGCAGTTGTGTAGCAAAAAGGTGCACATGTCATGCGCGCCTTTGTCCCCCCTATGGGCGCACCCATGCATGGCTATCCGGATAATAGGCGTGCACCTGTGTGTGCATATTTCCTGATTGCCTGCGCCCAAGTGGGCCCACACCCATAAAAAAGCCTTGTACGACCCTCCATACAGGCCCTACCCACAAATTGAAAACCTACTTCTATGTAGGATGAGAAGACTACTAACCTAAAGCTCGCTGGTCCTGAATCGGCTGCCTCGTTCTCCCAAAATCTCCAAATCTCCTCTGAATGCCTCTCGTCCAGTCACTCTGACAACAAGTACAAATGAGGTGGCAATGTGGGCCCTACAACTATATATAGGCCTTTCCACCAAACTTCCCAACACCATTCTGGGAGCTCTGGGTGTCCGTTTTTCGATTCATCTTCAGCCACAGGATCATCATTCTATCACCTACATCAAGACAGTCCCCGGGTCATTTTTTATCCTTAGCCCCCCGGGCACCATTTTTTCATACCCTGTCTAGGTACGCATGCTCATGTTCAAAATTATCAAATAAATGCTTGTATGTTCGATTCTCTTCAGATATTGTTCATGTCGGGTATTTGGTTTTCATGTGTGCAGGTACTTGGTCATCATACATCAACTCAACCCCTTTAGGTATATAATCAACACTGCAATGTAATCATTCCCTCTGAATCTCAATTGCATCTCCAGTCACATCCTCTGAAATTTTCCTTTAGGATCCCCATCTCCAGCTCTGTAGTACTGACACCTCCATTGCATTTTAGGTACTGTTACCCGGTAGCACTCTCCCCCACATGAGTTGTCCCATTCATAGCACCCTTTGGCACTTTGACACTCATGCTATTTTTTCAACCCTTTAGGGATGGGAGTCCCGATAGTCTTACATCATGTTGTGAATCAACCACATACTCCTTCTCCTCATTTTTCTAGCTTTCCCAAATGGACTCCCAGATTATCTCTTCAAGGTTCTATTTTGACTGCACCTTCGTAGTATCATTAACCCTCCATTTCATCCACAATCAGTTTTCCCATCCACAAATTTCCCTCCATTTCATCTACCTCATACAGAAACCCACCCATGGAGCCCCCAACCTCCACCAGTTCTCCAAGAAAATTGTGCCCTCATCGTCTCAACCATATTACATTGGGGCACCCATTTCTGTATTTGTACACTCATCCCAAATTATTCTTTACAAATTGTAAAAAGCCTTTGTTTCTAGCATTTACATATCTTTTTTTCGTCACCTTTGACGACCTTCTTCCCTTTTTTGGCATACACAACCCATGTCACCCTTGGTTGGGTCACTCCTTATCATCTACCCTTGTTGACATCATCCATATACTCTGAGTATCCCATCGGCCACTTACCTTTGCTCTCTGAGTTTGTCCACTTTGTCCTACCTCTGGCACAACTTATCCCACATCTTGTTGTCCCCCTGACACTCGACCTAGTTGCACGGTTGCGGCCAGTTATACTTCGCATATACCCCCAACCAAGGGCACTCTTGAGTCTTCATACATCTTGAATTCATCCATGTACCTCCTCCATTCCTCACCTCACCTAGTAGATTTCAAGAAACCCTTCGTTTCTTGGAGTCACGTCTCCCTTTTTTCGACATCAGCACAGTTTCCAGAAGGGCGATAGTATCTTGACTCTCATTACCTTTCCAATGAGAGGTCTCGGACGGCATAGGGAGAACCACAATTACTCCCTGCTATCGTTGACCCCCGTAACATTCAAATTCAACACTTTCTCATGTTACAGTGGGTCTTACTTTGAGACTATTGAAGTTATTTCTTATATTTTCCGAAGACCTATGAACTTGGCTGGGCTATCAATGCCTACAGAATCTGTGATGTTTCTTATAGGTGTCACTACCTACTGTTTAGAGTATGTTCCTCCACAAAATTTTATTTTGCCTTTATCACGATCGCCCCCGAGGGTACTACAGTTGCCTACATCAACACACAATTTTAGTTACTGTACAACGCCATTCTTTTTTGATTTACATGACACGAGCATGGGGCATGCCCGCCTCGTTTGTACACAATTTATTTTTACACACCTTATGGAAAGTTGGGTCCTACAGGTCCCCTTCTCCCTCCAACGGGTAACTCTTGACACTCTCACTATCTCTCTCTCTTACAACAACACTCTCAGTAGAAGAAACATTGATGAATTTCAGCTATACGTATGCTCCTAACCTCTTCCATCAAGGGGCATCTGTTATCACTGAAATTTCATCCACAAATGGTTACAGGAATCCAGCATTGTCAAACATTTATGAGGTCACCCATGGACCAAAATTTCCACAAAAGCATTTCCAAAAGGTCCAAAACTATACAACCAGTGATAAAATTAAGGTGCGCTATGACTACACAGGGCGCGCGTGCACATGCACGATCCAAAAACACATTAAAAGCGCACATGCGCATGATGCATGACTGTGGTCGCTAAAAGCCACGGACATCTGAGAATGGCACATTTATGAGATTGGTCGGCCTCCCACCCACTTCTGGTTCAGCTTCCAAGTTGATTTGACACCCAAATCTCAACTGAATTCGACTGGGTGGCTGGTCAAAGACCTAAAAATGCCCTAAATAGCCTCTTTTCACACTACAAGCTGGTTGCAAAAATACCTCAAAGAGGTGCTATAAAACAAGGCCATGGGTGCACTTCATTTTCAAGGAATTCATTAGCAAAGTTATGTTTTTTCTATTCTCTTGAGGAATCCTCTATTCTCATCAAGAGTATACTAGCACCATTACATTGGGCAATCCATCTCACCTCTTGAGTGGATTATCTTGGGATTCTTTCACCATTTCATTCAAAGTTGTAAGAAGAGCTTAGTTGTGGGGGTCCAAGAGCCCTCCCTTGGAGGAAGAAGGGACCCATAGTCCTCTTTCTTCTTGGAGTTTTCTTTCACTAATATAATCCTTGCCATTGGTGACATGAGTCTTATTGGTTTTTTGTTCTTATGTCCTTATGCTCAAATAGTTTAGTTGTTCTTTTATTTCTTATCTTATTTCTTAGTTGTTCTTTTATGTTTCTTTATCTAACCATTTTCCTTTACAACTGTCTTGCTTAGCTAACCCAACTAAGCTTGTAAGCACCTCTGTTTTTCTCATTTAGGTGACAAAAGAGGCGCAACAGATGTACACAAGGAAGCACCATAAGAGGACAGTCTGTCAGGGGGAGCAACCCTGGATGGAAAGATACCTTTGCCATTGATGACAAAGGGGGAGAGATTTATTAGATGCAGAGGATAGATGAATGGTTCCAGGGGGATCAGATTTATCAGATGCAGAGGACAAAGGCATGGTTCCAGGGGGAGCATGAGTGATATGATTTCAGTATTGCATCATAGTGTTGCCATCAATGCCAAAGTGGGAGATTGTTGATTAAGGTTGGTTGTCATTGATGTCAACCCTTGAAGAAAGACCCGTAGCACAAAGGTTTGGGTAATGGACCCAATATTGTTTGATGTAAATATAAATCATTATTGTTTTGTCATGGTTGATAAGAAGTAAATATGGATGAACTCCAAAGTGGTCCCCTTATGGTGAAATCCCTCACGGGAAGATGCTTTGTGGAGTAAGAGAACCCATGCTTAATTGTGGAATAATGAGATGAAGGA
>ML787015.1:326192-350779 GCA_009831015.1 Picea engelmannii
TATAATATGGTCATTAGAACATGCATCTATAGTTTGATAATCCATTCCAATGTCTTTCATAATGACATGCAAACCTCGATATGTGCAAGGTAAAATATTTGATGATGGTAACAAAAATTCACCTAACAATCTACAACATAACACATAACTAGTTAATGTAAGAATATTAATCGTAAAAATTTCATTCTTATTTTACACATTAATTAACACTAAAAACAAATAGAAAAAAATCAACATTTATGTATAATATGAGATGAAACATATTACATACCTTAGTATCTGTGTCATACAAGTGTTTGAAAAATTATTCATAGCCTTTAAGTTCATTAGAAGCAATGTAGCGGAGAGAAGATTTGTTCTTGATCCTTCATAAAGTCGTTTATTTGCCTTTTCTAATAGAGGTTCATCATAAATACTAGCATTTTCCCCATCCTCATCTAGCTGCGAAAACAAATCTTGGATCATTTGATTTGTCCCATCATCTTCTTCCATGGGATCATTAACTTGATTTGTCCCATCATCTTCTTCCATGAGATACTCATTTTCTTGGTCATGATGATGTTCCTCAGCTTGTACAACATCATTTCTACTAATACTTGGTGCAATATTCTACAGAAGGTTAGAGGGCAACTCTAACTTTATAATTACAAACAATCATGCAAAATTAGTGTATACTATAACAAACATTCAAACAATATATATACATATATATAATTTTATATAAAATTGACAAAATAAAAAAAGATAATGAATATATAGCTAATTACCATGGGATAATATTCATTCGATCCACCATCAATGTGCCCATATTTCCTACAATTTTTTGTAGTTGTTGCTATTAAAATTCTTACGGGACATCTGAGGCAACATTTTTTACAAGGGAAATAACATCTACCATCACCCTTTTCACCCGCTTTACTTTTTTCCCCACCTCTAACAACATTCTGCGACATTTTTCCGCACAAAAATACCCTTTTGGAACCGTCGTTGTTATAGCAAGATTGTCGCAACATCTTTAAATCCTCAAATATTTATAGTCCAATTTTAGGTCACAATCGTCACAATTGCGACGACTGTGACCTAAAAATATTTCTTTTTTTTTTACCTATTTATTTGTCATTTTTAACGGTCAATTTTAACGTTAGGTTAGTCGTCTCTCTTGCGACGAACATTAACCATATTAATTTAAAAAAACTACATGCATCTCTCTTGCGACAAACATTGACCATATTAATTTAGTCAAAGTACATTCGTCGAGATAGCGACAAAAAACTGGGTGGATTTAGAAAAATTGAACTTTTAGTCTTGCATGTTGTGACGAAAGAGTACTTTTGTCACAAGTGGTCGTCGCAAAATTTTCAATATGGAGTAGTGTCTTCGCACCTGCGAAATCTCAGAGTATGGGTGCTGGTTCCTTTTCTAATAAGCCCCTTCATTGATATGACCTTGGGCGATGGACTTACGTAACCACACGATTGCGGGTGCGGCCAAGGGTGGTTTGAAACCAAACTACTTTTCACCCCATAATTCACCTTGAGCCTCCACGTGTCCTTTCTCCAAAACCGTGGTCTAGATTGTGGCCCGCCCTCAACTTTTTAAATTTCGTGCACCTTCGATCCCCGCAATGCGACAGGACCATCGATCTCACAACCTTGACGGTGCTTCTGAACTTGATGGCTCAGATCTATCCTTTCCAAATATACGGATCAAATCTAACCTTTCTAAATCAATGACTGTGATTTATTTCATGATTCGGGTTTCGGGAGTTTCAACTCTCAACCCACACCTTCTCCTGTAGTGACATATCTCCTGCCACGCATCCTCTTTAATCAATGATGTTGATCGATTCACATTTTTGGACTTCGGGAGTCTCAATTCTCAACTTTTAATTCCTCTTGAAGTATGTGTATTTCTGCCACATGTCCACTTGAATCGGACGATCGAGGCTTACTTTGGGTCTTTACCCAAAATCCACAGATTCATGCCACGTCCCCTTTAATCTGGTGGCTATGAATTACTTCGGGACTTTACCCAGAGTCCATATATTTATGCCATGTCTCTTCTAGATCATATGGTCGAGATTCACTTCGGGTCTTCAGAGTTTGGCAGTCTCAATTCTCAACTTAAACCCCAGTGTGATTCACCTGGAGACACCGATCTATCGACACGTATCCCTCCTGGCGATCAACAACTAGGATCTACTTCGGGTCTTTGGCACTTTTCAACCAAGACCGGATCAACGACCTTCATCCCCCTTCTTGATCAACAATTGAGATTCCACTTCAGGACTCCGATGCTCTCACCCTCTACTTTCCTCCAGAGTATTTTGTACGCGGAGTGCTAGATCTGGTGCCACATGTCCACCTTAAATCGACGGTTTTCATCCACTTCGGGACTTTGGCCTTCACACATCTCAAACTTCAAATCCTCCTTTCTTCGTTTCCTTTGGAACATTCTATCCGTAGTTCATGATATGATGACATGTGTCCTCCTTCATATCGATGACTCCCAACTGCTTCAGTTATTCGGGCTTTAGCGATTTCAAACTCTTATCCATCGTGTTCTCCCGGAGTGTTTTCACCCAGAGTTCGTGATCGGTCACCACATGCCTTCTGTATCTGATGGTCTAGATTCTCTTCAGGTATTTGGGTTTCTTTCACTCGAGGAAAATGGATCTCTACCATGTGTCCCTTTCTATCTGACGGTTGAGATTCACTTTGGCTCTCCAACTCTCCGGGATTTGGGAGTTTCAACTCTCGACTGAAACTCTTGAAGTGATTTCTCCGTAGTTACTTATTTGTTGACACGTGTCTCCTGGCGATCAATGGTCAGGATCTACTTCAGGTCTTCAGCAATTCTGCTCTCTCCTTGACCACAAGATCTCGCTCAAGAGTTGTAGATCTTGCACCACTTGTCCCTCTTGGCGATGAACAGTCCCAATTCACTTTGAGACTTCGGGACCTTGGCCAGTCAACCCTCCCATGCACGCAAATGTTAAAAATTGTGCACTTTACCTTAGATCGGATGACTAACGTCCCTTTGCGCTCAGAGCCGAGGGTTAGGATCTGTTCCTTCCCATCGCTTCTCCTCTGCTTCCCTGGACGTTGATCTAACGGTCCAAGCTTCTCCCCGCAACCGATATGACGACTATTTTCGCTCCTTCTCCTAATATTTTGAATTCTTCTGACTTGGAATATTTTAGTATATGTTCAAAGACCTCAGCCTTTGTTCCTCTTGCGATCCCGAATATCTTACGTTTCGCCCTTTCTCTTGAAAACGTTATCTCTTATGAGCTTTTTGATTCTCTCAGACCGACGATACCAAAGGAATTCGTTACTCTGTGGATTTCCTAAGGGGCTCATGACCATCCATCTCGCAATGGTTTAGGGTCTGATGGTCATGATCTGACCAATACTGAGGTATTCGCCGATCGACGGTTCACAACAATTGCGGGGCCCCAACATGCGTGCTCTTTATCAGAGAGATCGACCTCCGCAATCTGGAAAGTGCTCACCCAACTTGGTTTAATACATAATCGTTGATCTTCCATCTCGACGAGATCAACGATGTTGGTGAATTGTGGGCCATGAACTAACATGTCCTCTACTTTCACCCTTGTTGTTCCTGAGTTTATGTTTTAAGGCTATAAAACATACCGTCAAGGCATCCGAAACAAGTTTTTATGATAAGACTTTAAAATAAAGAAACAAAGAAAGACTAGATCAGATTCAGTTTCTCAACTGTCTCTGTCTTGCTTCCCGTTGCTCCTGGATGCTAATATCATGTTCAATAGCAGCCCACGATCTTTCTAACTCAGCCCTATTGGTTGTTGTTTGCAGAATAGTGTTAAATAAGTTTAGGGCAATGCTGGTTTGATCCTGAAGACCAGGTTCTACATTAGGTTGTCTGTCGTTAGGAACTGTCATGGGTGTTAGGGTTTATAAATGGGTTTTTAATCAATTGGTTACATCAGATTTTCAGAGATGATGTTAATGAGAACAACTTTAAAATCTAAAACAGTAATGTAAAGACACAATCAAGGCCGTTTCCTGGTTTTGTAACAATTTTGAAATTGTAAACGATGAAACACATAACAGAGAAATATAAGGCTTTTATCCAGAAAGAATCTTATATTTCAATTAACAATGATGAAAGAAAAACAAGATTTCTAACAGAATTAAGTATTAAGGAACAGAAGGTTTACAGGTCTTAAAATCACTAAAGTAATTTCAGAGGAAAGACTGTAAAACATTCAACATCCAAACCAATATGAAACAATAAACAACACTGTATATAACTTCAAATTGATTCACTTGTTAGAAACGCACATTAAGATGAAGATTTAACAAAGAATGATAAACAGGGGAAGAAACTTAGTCACAAAATTGCAGGATCCAGAATCTTGTTTGTGGTTTATATCCCGATGAACTTCAAAGTTGATATTACAAAAATTGGCTTTCTCCAAAATTTCCGAAGCCCTATTTCATCCCTTTGAAACTTTATTTATACCTTTCTATCAAAGTTTTTCTTTGGTAACTAACCAACTTCCTAATATTACGGTTACATAGACTAATGTCAACCATTTACAATTTCTTTTGAAATTCTAAAAATAAAAATATTTACAAAGTTTTAAATTTGAGTTGAAGAACTTTCTTTATCTGCTTCAACGTATTGAACATATTTCCCTAAAAAGTTTACCAAGACCTTAGGAGCCTCAGGTACTTCATTTGATTCAAAAGAGAAACAACTTCTTTGTAGGCCTGGCAACTAGCTTGCAATTGTTTTCTCTGTGAATTTAACCTTTTCTAACTTTGAACTTGAAGCTATCATCCACTTATCTATTTCTGCAATATTGACCATTTTAACATTTGAGATTTCTGTTTTCTTTTCTTCAAGTTCTTCTTTTGATTTCAATTGATACCTGGTAATGTTGACTTCACCTAATAACTTGGAAAGGCCATCTGTCGCGATATTCATTGAATCTTTTTCAATAAGATTGAAGATCCTTTGACAATCTTCATTGATCCCTTTTGTAATTCTTTTATATTCTTCCAATTTTGTTTCCCAAACTTTTATCATTATGTCTCCTTTTAACTGCTCCGAAATGGATAATTTCTGTGTTTTTCCAGTTTCTTCTTTTTGTAAAGAAGTTATTACCTTTTGGAAAGAATTTCTTGCTACTTTAGCTTCTCTTTCTTTCTGAATTACCTTTTCCGTAGACTTATTAGATTCTTGAAAATAATTCTGGATGATTTCTAGATTACAGAATATCTTCTGTTGTTCTTCCTCAATGTTTGTATTTATCTCTGATGCTTTAGTCCTAAAATGTTCCATTTCAATTACTTGATTAGTAATTGAAATAATTTTATCTTGTAGAGATTTATTTTCATCGCTCAGCTTTTGCACTTGTTCTTGAGTAACATGTATCATGTGTTTTGCCTCATCCAAATTTTCATTCAACTTTTGGATTTCTTGGATGTCTTTTAGTCTAGCTTGTTCTAGACCTTTTTGTATTCCCCAACCAATAATTTTTTCATTTTCCTTTAATCTGTCCTGCAGCTGCATTATTTCCCGATCCTTTTGCTCTAGCATAGTGGTTAGATTTCCTACAGAATACATGTTGGCTAATGCTATAGCACCCATGGTTCCTGCTAGCTCTGTAGAGAATTCTCCTTCATTTAGCTTCTTTCCATCAATGATAATTTTATGTTTTTTGATCGTTCTTTCTCCTATAGGATGTAATTCCTGTTTCAAGACAACTCTTCATTTTTTACTGAAAAAATAGTCAGATGAAGGGATTTCATCTCTGGTTATTGGCTCTAAGTCACTTACATACATAACTTCTTCATGAGGGGTTCCAAAAGTAGACTGTAGTGGGGTCAATGCTGTAATAGGACTGCCAAGTTCCTTTGAAGCTGTTCCCCCAACATTTTCTGGAATATCATCTAGGACTATTGGACTTGTTTCTATTCCTTTTCCCTTTTCTGCCTGTGGTTTTCTGGCCTGAGAACCCTCTGTATTTTGAGGAGGTATTTCAGAATCTTTCGATTTATCTTTTTCACTTGACTTATCCTGAACAATGGTTTCAAACCCCGGAGGAATTGTTTCTTTCTCTGGCAATGAAGTTAACATTTCGCCTTGTAAAATATTTGGCAGACATTGTCGTCTATTTCTTTGAAAATATGCAAACCCCACCTGTGCATCAGGTGACAAGGTTTGCACTCTGCTCTGAACTTCTTCATAAGATTTAGCATTTCTAAAAACATCATCATAAACTGAAAATTCATGTTCATATGCTTTCAAACCACATTGTGTGAAATGCTGACTGATTATTTGGTAAGGGTCGTGTTTCCTGTGCTCTATACTTGCTAATTTCACTTCATCCATCAATTCGGCTTTTTCCTTTGAATGGCCTATGTTTAATAAAACAAATTTTCCTAGATAAACGGGAAAAGATGGCCATGCTTTTTTCTGCTGAGATTTTAATTCTAGCCCAATACCACCATTTACTAACTGATAAGCCACTTCTCTGCATATTAACCTGTCTGGTAAAATTTTTGGGAGTGCGTGAGGTGGAATAGAATAGCCATAAACCCTAACATAGGAGAATTTTTCTTCAATGAACCAGTCAACAACTGACTTGAGGTTTTCTATGATGGTATGTGAAATGCGAGGAGGTTCGCAACCAAATAATATTTTGTGGAGCGGGATAATTACATAATGACAAACCTCATAAAAAGCATTTTTTTCATTTTCTTCCCAGAGAGCTGAGTGGTACTTATGTACAGGTTCTGGGCAAGAAACATTCCAACTCCAATTCATTAATGGGAAAGGAGTCATAAAGCAAATGGCATCCATGATATAAGCTGACATATAAAAAGACACTGGCTGTCCTTTTGACCTAGCTGCTTTGTAATTCATAACCTCTGATGCAAGGTTATCTGACAAAATTTTGTGCCAATTAAAACTGTGTCCCTCTGAAACTTCCTCTAAGAAAGGTGTCCATTCTGCATGAAAATGACAATGATCTTTTTTCCCAAAAAGTCTACATAACATCATTGCTACATAAACCATATATTCGTTTAAAGCAGCTGTGGCATAAATTCCATGTAAATCAGCCCTAAACTTGTTTTCATCTCTGGCCCATCCTCTTATCATGTCAGGATATGTTTGGCCACCTTCAACGCACTCTTTTCTTTGAAATGCAGCTACAAACTCAGAATTAAAAGTGTGTCTATAATTGGGCGAGATCTTATACATTACTTGAATATGTTTCGGCCTGAATGAGCCAATAACAGCTCCTTGCTCATTTAGAATGCTTCTGGTTGGGACGTCTACTTTATCCAGAGCCCAGATGATCATATCAGTATATGACACAAGTCTCAAACGTGCAGCCACCTTATGCAGCTCAGTCTCGGCAATATCTCGGAGGTGATTGTCTGAATCAGTGGCCAGATATTTAAGCTCATCCTCTAGCTTTTCAACAATTCCATTCCATGACTTGACAGAGTGTACCCCAGATGTAGTAGTGTCTGAAATAATATCACCTTCTGGTTTCTCTTCATTTTTCTTCGAAGCCTTTTTGGGTGCCATAGCTCTGTGTTCACTTGAAAACTTGTAACAGAGAGGAAATTAGCTTCGAACTGATAATACATCCGTTTCAAAATTTACTTCAAATATATCATAAAAGCATTGAGATTTGTACCTATGTTATGAAGTTAAGGCTCTTAATGCAAAAGATATCCCCGAAGATATACATTTAATATTTGTACTTGAGTTTTCTCAGTATTTTCAAATATAATAGAAACTTACCAAATTGGCCAATTTCCATATTAAAGATCATTTATAAAAAGTTTAACTTTAAACATTGTTTATATGAATGATTAATTAGTGTTAATCTTGAATTAAATTTGAAAACATTCTTATCGGAGTTTCGGAACTTTTGATGTTAAGGAAATAAGTCATCGAAGAACCCCGATTGCCGAAATCGCAATGTATTATTTAAGTTAAAACATTTTTATTATCTTAATTAATCCAGATTTGACCTTTTTAGGATTTCATTAATTGGAAGATCAGGGATCAGGAAATTGGGAAATTCGATGACATGAAAACTGCTGCTTACAAAACCACGAATCCCGATTTCCCGATATAATTATTTACACTTAATCATGCTTAACAGTAATTAGATTAATTCCAAACTTCACTTAAGGATTAACTGTATCGCGAAATTATCAGTGATGAAATTCTTGATTTAAGAAATTTGAAAAATACAAAGACTCTAAAGTACAAATTTTTCATCCTCAAGAATAAAAATTCAAAGTCTGTTTCAACATAGGCTCCATCTGGGGACCTCGTCTCCCTGCGAGACGAGGAGAACATGCAGACTTAGTGCCTTCATTGGGTAATGGGGTCAAGAGTTTATCTCTGATAAACTGATCAAGGAGTAAGAAAAGAGAATACATACAGTCTTTGAAAACTTTTTCAAAACTTATCATTTTTTGAAATTCAGATATAGTCTTCTTAAAAATTCTCCTTCTCATTTCAAAATTGAGTTAGTATTGAGATGATTAGAACAATCTTTAGAAACTCAATAGATTATTGAACATTTAAGCCTACATCAATTGAAATAAAATTCATAATTTTAAAACAGGGAAGCTCTACTTGACTTAAGACGAATATCTAGTTTTTGAAAAATTGATAACTAGAATAGAGTTATAGATAAGTATGAAAACCTTACAGATACCTCAGATATTGCTTCACTGCCAGCAGGCCTGTTTAGTACCCCGGTGAAGTTATCTGTCCCTTTTTACTGAATTTCCTTTCACCGCTTCGAATGCTAATTTTATGTTTAGACATTCTTTCACTGCCAGCGGGCCTATTTACAAATTTTTAATTTTAACAAAGTAGTTTTTCAAAAATTTGAGAAAGAAACCGGTATATACAAATTTATTTTATTTTATTTTAATTTATTTATTATTATTATTATTATTATTATTATTATTATTTTATTCCATGTAATGCTTTAAGAATCGTGCATTAACAGGAGCATTTAGGATCTTACCATCTAAATTTTCCAGTAGAAAAGAGTTTTTACCTTCAGAAGATGATATTTTAAAGGGTCCATACCAGATGTGATCAAATTTACCGTTTTTTCCCGAATCTTCCTTTCGAGCATCCCACCTCAGAACTAGATCTCCTGGAAGAAAGTTTATGTTCTTGGCTTTGCGATCAAATAGCAGCTTCATATTATCCTGGTACTTCTGTAGCTTTTCATCTATTACATCCCTGTGCTGCTGGACTTCAATTAATTGGTTTATTCTTCTAGTGAGAGGATTTGGCTCTTCCTTCTCATCCCGCCACAGCTTCATTACAGGAAGTGCTAAGTTTATGGGAAATACTACATCTGTTCCATAAACCATTTGAAATGGTGAAGTACCGATAGACTTCTTTGTTCCTATCCGATTTGCCCATAAATCATACTTTAAATGTAAGTGCCAAGATTTTTTATTTTCATTTAAGACTTTCTTAATTATGCTGATCAAACTCTGATTAGAAGATTCAGCCAAACCGTTTCCTTGTGGATAATATGTTGTGGAATGTCCTAGCACAATATTATATTTTTGACAAAAACTGATCATTGCCATTGACTTGAAATCCTGAGCATTATCTGTTACTATCTTTCTAGGACATCCAAATCTTGCCAATATATTCTCTTCCAAAAAATCTATAACCACTGAATCAGTGGCCTTCCTGGTAGGGATTGCTTCCACCCACTTGGTGAAATAATCCGTGGCAGTGAGAATCCACCTATTTTGGGCGCTTGAATGTGGATTTATCTCACCTATGAAATCAAGCCCCCATTGCTGGAAAGGAGCTTCTGTTTTAACTGGAACTAACGACATAGCTAATAACTTATGTTTTCCAGTGAAAAATTGGCAAGGGTTACAAGCCCTTACCTTAGCATTTACATCAGGGAAAAGTTTGGGCCAATAATAACCAGCCCTTAAAATTTTATATGTTGTTGCTCTCCAAGCATGATGCCCTCCATAGACCCCTTCATGAAACTAACTGATAAATTCCTCTGTTTCTGATTCAACCAGGCAAACTAAGAGGAAACCAAGCGGGTCTTTCCAGTATAATTTTTTCTCAGAAATGCAGTATTTCACTGCATGCAATTTCAATCTTCTAGCTTTGGAAGGTGACAAACCATCTGGACATTTCAAAGTTAAAAGATATGTTACTATATATTTATACCAATCTGACGAAATGAATTTGTCCTCAATCTTGTTTTTGATTATTTGATCATCAATTTCATTCATATCTATCCATCCTTCTTCCTCTTGAGCGTTGTTCATCCCAAGAGCCCGAAAATTAGATTTAGCTAGCAGTCTAGCTAAACCCTGTCCTTTTACTAATTTAGTTGGTTTAACCTCCAAGTCAAATTCCTGAATTTTTGCAAGCCATCTACCCCTTTTACCATCACTGTCTGCTTGTACTAAGATATCCTTTACAACACTGGTAGGTACATATGCAATGATTTTGGAATGTAATACATATGTTCTAAAATCCTTTAATGCTTTAACCATTGCGTAAGCTTGCTTTTCCATTATATTGTATTTAAGCTCAGCGTCTCGGAGGCTTTTACTGAAAAAGGCGATGGGTTGCTCAAAACCCTCTTCATTCTTCTGGAGGAGAACAATGGCGAGCGTATGTTCTGAAGCAAATGAAAAAATGAAGAACTCCTTAAGATAATCTGGACTTGCTAGTACCAGAGCCTCACTTATAACTTTTTTAATGTGGGCAAAGGATGCCTTTGCTTCTGCTGTCCACTTAACTTCGTTGTTCTTCCTGAGAATATCTGTAATCAATTTAACAATCTCAACAAAATTAGGAACGAATCTTCTCAAAAAATTTATTTTTCCTAAAGAAGATTGAATTTCTTTAACATTTCTAGGAATAGCTAATGTTTCTATGGCCTCTACTCTCTTAGGATCGATTCTGATACCATCTCGGGATACTATATGACCTAACAACTTGCCCTCCTGCATGGCAAAATGAGATTTTTTAGGATTTAATGAAAGACCAAACTTACGACATTTTTCAAAAGTTTGTTTTAAATGAATTATATGATCTTCATCTAATTTCAAAAAAATAGTTAGGTCATCTAGATATATAACTACAAACTTATCTCATTCGCCGACAAAAGCAATATCCATTGCTCGTTGAAAAGTGGCTCCTGCATTCATTAGTTCGAATGGCATTTTATCATACATAAAGGTACCCCAAGGAGTGGTGAATGCAGTTTTTTCCTTATCAGGCTCACTAATAGCAATTTGATTATATCCTGAAAAGCCATCAATCATGGACATCCTAGTAGCCCCTACTACTTTCTCTAGGATGTGATCCATTTTTGGTAAAGGATAGTTATCTTTAAGAGAAGATTTATTCAAATTTCTAAAGTCAATGCATAATCTGATTTCCCCATTTTTCTTTCTCACTGGTACTAGATTAGCAACCCAGTCAGAATATCTTAAGGGAACAATAATCTTAGCGTCTAAAAGTTTTTTAACTTCTTTCTCAATGACAGGTAATAAGATCGGGTTAAACTGTCTGAGTTTTTTCTTGAAAGGTTTGACACCTGGTTTAAGTGGTATTTTGTGTTCTATCACTGAGGTGTCATATGTTTTCAAATCTTCGTATGACCATGCAAACACATCTTTATATTTTTTCAACAACTCTGTGTATTTGCTTTTATTTTCTACTGACAAAAATTTAGATAACTTAACCATTTTTGGATTATCTACAGTTCCTATGTTACAGTCTTCAACCTCTTCTGGTTGAGGTTGTAGAGTAGTTTTAGAAGGAATGTCATCTTTATTAAAGAGTCTTTCCAAAGGTATCAGAACTTTGGGGATCTGATTGTTTTTTAAAACAAGCATCTGGTGATTAGCTATTTTATCATGAAACTCTTTTGCATCTTCCCCTTCCTGCATGATCCATATAGGATCATTTTGATTCTCCTGATCGTTATATGTTTCTGAAAATTCATCTAAGGATTCAAGAAACTTTCTGAGTTTCTCATCATCTTCGAAAAATTGCCAATGTTGTACATTATCAGGTATGGAAGGACGATGTCTCATTTGAATATGGTATTTTAAATTAAAAGCTGTCGGGGGTGCAAATGTTGATGCAGCTTTAGCAAGAGCATCAGCCTGTTGGTTTTCGGATCTAGGGACAAAATGAAAATTCATAGAAGTGAAGAAATTCTCAATTAAATCCCATACACAGTTTCTATAAGACCTTAATCTAGGATTTTTAGCTTGATATTGCCGATTTACTTTTTTTATGATTAATTCAGCATCACCGAAGACTTCAATATTTTTGATTTTCATTTTTCTTGCAGCTTCTAAACCGAGTACTAAAGCCTCATATTCACATACATTATTTGTACAGTCTATATACCACTGGAGCCTATAAGAAAAAGGGATCACAAATTGATCATCAGGGGCAATAAGGATTACTCCAGCCCCATCTCCAAGATAGGAGGAAGCACCATCAAAAAACATTTTCCATGTACCAATATTATATACATTTTCTTTTATTTCATTTTTTTGAATTTTTTCTTCTGTATCTTTATCATCTACATCTATTTCAAAATCATCATCTAAAGATAATATACAGTTCCCTAAATCTTGGTCTTCAATATACACGGGATGATTTTTAGGATTTTTTGGGTCACTCACAGTGAACGCCATCCGAGTTTCTCTGTATAGACGAGTGAATTGTCCTCCAAAAACAGGGATCGTAGCGTATGTCATATCTAACTGAATGGATCCTCCAAGCTTAGCACCCCATGATCTAGATAGCAACATTCCATATTTTGGGGGAATATCTGCAACTACCACATCCATAAGGATGCTTTTAGCGGGTATCTGGGCCAAGTTAACCACTAGGTCTTTAATCATCCCTATGCATTTAACTCTTCTAGAATCAAAAGAATACAAATCACCATAGGGTCTTGTGACTTCGAGACCAAGTTTATCCATTATTGCTTTAGGCATGACATTATGCGAAGCTCCAGAATCCAACATACAGTTGTGTAAAAGGTGGTCAAAAATAGTAAGTGTGATATAAAAATGAGCCACTGTATCTTTTGCCCCTTCGGCGTGTGGACCGAACACAATGATAGGTTTATCATCTTCTAAGTTAATTTTGTTAGCCTGACTTTCCTTTTCAGAAAAATTAATCATTTTGGCTATTTGTTTTCGGTATACTGGATTTTTTGCTAATTCGACAAGGGGGATAGGAATTTTGATCTTGCTTATTTCGTTTTCCAAGTTAAAATTGCCTAGGGCCTTGTCATTTTCAATGTGTGGGGCTTCCATAACCTTTTTCTCAGTTTTATGTTGTGATGTAACCTTATTTTCTTTTATTGGAGCTTGTGTATTTACAGGGGTTGATTCTACTGGCTCTAACTGTACAGGGTTATTTGTTGTATTTCTTTTTGCACACTGTTTATCTGCAACTTTTGGGTTTTCCTCATCAATATCTTTTCTAAGTAAAACATTTTTCGTTTGAACATTAGGGATATTTTTATTTCTCGGTCTCAGATTATATTTTCCCTACAAATCAGCAATAATGTCATCTGCAACACTTTGATATGTATGATCATCAGTGGCATTATTGCTAAATTTATCTTCTGATTTACTTTCCTTAATCAAAGATGCTTCATAATCCTGTCTAGATAAATAAGGATACCTATTATCATCACCAAGATTACTAATATATTCGTCCAATCCTTCAAACTCACCAAAATCTTCTTCTCCAATATAATCTTCACTCTTGAAGGGTGCTTGAATTTTTTGATCTTCATTTTTTATCGTTTTATGTGGTCCTTGAGGTTCAGGATTTTTTCTGAAATCTTTTTTGGGAAAATTTTCTCTTCTAGGTTTTTCTAACTCCATTTTTGAAATTTTGTTTGAGAGTTGTTGGATGACCCTAGCCATTTCATCTATTCTATCTCCAACAGATTTTCCTGACCCTGAGGGTCCACCTTGTTCTTTAAATTTTTTATTTTCTTTATTTACATTTTCGGTCTTTTCTTTAAGCTTCCCTGATGCCATCATATTGGATTCAATTTCAACTGCATCATCTTGCATTTTCGAGAGATCTAATGATATTCTCTCCCTTAATAATAAAGAAAAGTCAGGATCAAAAGCACCAGCATAAGTTACTTTGGCTGCAGGTTGTGAAGGTTTAACTTCAGCTAGAATTTTATTATATAATTTATTAAACCTTTGTGTGAATTCCAACACTGACTCAGAGTTTTTCTTTTTTAGGGCTCCGAATTCGGTTAGGTAGTAGAGGTGATCCTTCCTCTCAACCCATTGTCTGATAAACACACTCTCAAGCTCTTCATAGGATCTTAATGATCCAGCTGGTAAGGAGCGAAACCAAGTTCTCACTTGTCCTTCAAAAGTTTGCACAAGTAATCTGGAATAAACATCTTCATGTTCTATTCCAAGTATATCTTCAAATTGATAGAAAAAGTTGATATGTTCTTGTGCAGTTAAATCACCCTCTCCGGTAAATTTAGGGAGGCTCTTCATATAGTTCTCAGGGAGATCATGAAGAGGGACAGGAAGAACTAGGGGAGCATATCTAGCAGCCACTTTGGAAAAAATCCCGGGAACTGGTACTTGACCACCTCCAGGAGCACCACCTCCACCTCCAGCACCTCCTTGTGTCGCCATGGTTAGGTTTGGGACTGAAGTTGGGACAGTGTGTGGAGAAGATTCTCGAAAAACTGGAGACGAAACTTCGGGAAAAGAAAAAGTATCAAAAGAAGGGGGAAGCGAAAGTGATCGTTCAAAGGTTTCCGATGAATTCGATTGTGTACACTTAGGCTGATCTGTAGAATAAGTTGATAAAAGGATTTGTTTAATTGATTTTCTTGATTTTAAGATTTTTTCCGGATTAGAGACTAGCGAGGTCTGTTTACTATCCGGGTTTTTTCTGGTGTTCTTACGACTACTAGCCAGTTTATTTAATGTGGAGTCACCAAGTAAAAGATAATTTTAGCCTTAGAAAGTTTTCTGTTCTTGTTCACTATCAACAACAGAAAGTGCCAATGTCGTTCTTCCCAGGGAAATAATTCATTTCTTCGTTCCCCGGCAACGGTGCCAAAAAGATGTTGTTTTTGAGTTTATGTTTTAAGGCTATAAAACATACCGTCAAGGCATCCGAAACAGGTTTTTATGATAAGACTTTAAAATAAAGAAACAAAGAAAGACTAGATCAGATTCAGTTTCTCAAATGTCTCTGTCTTGCTTCTCGTTGCTCCTGGATGCTAATATCACGTTCAATAGCAGCCCACAATCTTTCTAACTCAGCCCTATTGGTTGCTGTTTGCAGAATAGTGTTAAATAAGTTTAGGGCAATGCTGGTTTGATCTTGAAGACCAGGTTCTACATTAGGTTGTCTGCCATTAGGAACTGTCATGGGTGTTAGGGTTTATAAATGGGTTTTTAATCAATTGGTTACTTCAGATTTTCAGAGATGATGTTAATGAGAACAACTTTAAAATCTAAAACAGTAATGTAAAGACACAATCAAGGCCGTTTCCTGGTTTTGTAACAATTTTGAAATTGTAAACGATGAAACACAGAACAGATAAATATAAGGCTTTTATCCAGAAATAATCTTATATTTCAATTAATAATGATGAAAGAAAAACAAGATTTCTAACAGAATTAATTATTAAGGAACAGAAGGTTTACAGGTCTTAAAATCACTAAAGTAATTTCAGAGGAAAGACTGTAAAACATTCAACATCCAAACCAATCTGAAATAATAAACAACAATGTGTATAACTTCAAATTGATTCACTTGTTAGAAACGCACATTAAGATGAATATTTAACAAAGCATGATAAACAGGGGAAGAAACTTAGTCACAAAATTGCAGGATCCAGAATCTTGTTTGTGGTTTATATCCCGATGAACTTCAAAGTTGATATTACAAAAATTGGCTTTCTCCAAAATTTCTGAAGCCCTATTTCATCCCTTTGAAACTATATTTATACCTTTCTATCAAAGTTTTTCATTGGTAACTAACCAACTTCCTAATATTACGGTTACATAGACTAATGTCAACCGTTTACAATTTCTTTTGAAATTCTAAAAATAAAAAAATATACAAAGTTTTAAATTTGAGTTGAAGAACTTTCTTTATCTGCTTCAACGTATTGAACATATTTCCCTAAAAAGTTTACCAAGACCTTACGAGCCTCAGGTACTTCATTTGCTTCAAAAGAGAAAAAACTTCTTTGTAGGCCTAGCAACAGGCTTGCAATTGTTTTCTCTGTGAATTTAACCTTTTCTAACTTTGAACTTGAAGCTATCATCCACTTATCTATTTTTGCAATATTGACCATTTTAACATTTGAGATTTCTGTTTTCTTTTCTTCAAGTTCTTCTTTTGATTTCAACTAATACCTGGTAATGTTGACTTCACCTAATAAATCGGAAAGACCATCTGTCCTGATATTTATTGAATCTTTTTCAATAAGATTGAAGATCCTTTGACAATCTTCATTGATCCCTTTTGTAATTCTTTTATATTCTTCCAATTTTGTTTCCCAAACTTTTATCGTTATATCTCCTTTTAACTGCTCTGAAATGGATAATTTCTGTGTTTTTCCAGTTTCTTCTTTTTGTAAAAAAGTTATTACCTTTTGGAAAGAATTTCTTGCCTCCTTAGCTTCTCTTTCTTTCTGAATTACCTTTTCCATAGACTTATTAGATTCTTGAAAATAATTCTGGATGATTTCCAGATTACAGAATATCTTCTGTTGTTCTTCCTCAATGTTTGCATTTATCTCTGATTCTTTAGTCCTGAAATGTTCCATTTCAATTACTTGATTAGTAATTGAAATAATTTTATCTTGCAGAGATTTATTTTCATCGCTCAGCTTTTGCACTTGTTCTTGAGTAACCTGTATCATGTGTTTTGTCTCATCCAAATTTTCATTCAACTTTTGGATTTCTTGGATGTCTTTTAGTCTAGCTTGTTCTAGACCTTTTTGTATTCCCCAGCCAATAATTTTTTCATTTTCCTTTAATTTGTCCTGCAGCTGCATTATTTCCCGATCATTTTTCTCTAGCATAGTGGTTAGATTTCCTACAGAATACATGTTGGCTGATGCTATAGCACCCATGGTTCCTGCTAGCTCTGTAGCGAATTCTCCTTCATTTAGCTTCTTTCCATCAATGATAATTTTATGTTTTTTGATCGTTCTTTCTCCTACAGGATGTAATTCCTGTTTCAAGATAGCTCTTCGTTTTTTACTGAAAAAATAGTCAGATGAAGGGATTTCATCTCTGGTTATTGGCTCTAAGTCACTTACATACAGAACTCCTTCATGAGGGGTTCCAAAAGTAGACTGTAGTGGGGTCAATGCTGTAATAGGACTGCCAAGTTCCTTTGAAGCTGTTGCCCCAACATTTTCTGGAATATCATCTAGGACTATTGGACTTGTTTCTATTCCTTTTCCCTTTTCTGTCTGTGGTTTTCTAGCCTGAGAACCCTCTGTATTCTGAGGAGGTATTTCAGAATCTTTCGATTTATCTTTTTCACTTGACTTATCCTGAACAATGGTTTCAAACCCCGGAGGAATTGTTTCTTGCTCTGGTAATGAAGTTAACATTTCGCCTTGTAAAATCTTTGGCAGACATTGTCCTCTATTTCTTTGAAAAGATGCAAACCCCACCTGTGCATCAGGTGACAAGGTTTGCACTCTGCTCTGAACTTCTTCATAAGATTGAGCATTTCTAAAAACATCATCATAAACTGAAAATTCATGTTCATATGCTTTCAAACCACATTGTGTGAAATGCCGACTGATTATTTGGTAAGGGTCATGTTTCCTGTGCTCTATACTTGCTAATTTCACTTCATCCATCGATTCGGCTTCTGCCTTTGAATGGCCTATGTTTAATAAAACAAATTTTCCTAGATAAACAGGAAAAGATGGCCATGCTTTTTTCTGCTGAGCTTTTAATTCTAGCCCAATACCACCATTTACTAACTGATAAGCCACTTCTCTGCATATTAACCTGTCTGGTAAAATTTTTGGGAGTGCGTGAGGCAGAATAGAACAACCATAAACCCTAACATAGGAGAAGTTTTCTTCAATGAGCCAGTCAGCAACTGACTTGAGGTTTTCTATGATGGTATGTGAAATGTGAGGAGGTTTGCAACCAAAGAATATTTTGTGCAGCGGGATAATTACATAATGACAAACCTCATAAAAAGTATTTTTTTCATTTTCTTTCCAGAGAGCTGAGTGGTACTTATGTACAGGTTCTGGGCAAGAAACATTCCAACTCAAATTCATTAATGGGAAAGGAGTCGTAGAGAAAATGGCATCCATGATATAAGCTGACATATAAAAAGACACTGGCTGTCCTTTTGACCTAGCTGCTTGGTAATTCATAACCTCTGATGCAAGGCTATCTGACAAAATTTTGTGCCAATTAAAACTGTGTCCCTCTGAAACTTCCTCTAAGAAAGGTGTCCATTCTGCATGAAAATGACAAGGATCCTTTTCCCAAAAAGTCTACATAACATCATTTCTACATAAACCATATATTCGTTTAAAGCAGCCGTGGCATAAATTCCATGTAAACCAGCCCTAAACTTGTTTTCATCTCTGGCCCATCCTCTTATCATGTCAGGATATGTTTGGCTACCTTCAACGCACTCTTTTCTTTGAAATGCAGCTACAAACTTAGAATTAAAAGTGTGTCTATAATTGGGCGAGAGCTTATACATTACTTGAATATGTTTCGGCCTGAATGAGCCAATAACAGCTCCTTGCTTGTTCAGAATGCTTCTGGTCGGGACGTCTACTTTATCCAGAGCCCAGGTGATCATATCAGTATATGACATGAGTCTCGGACATGAAACCACCTTATGCAGCTCAGTCTCGGCAATATCTCGGAGGTGATTGTCTGAATCAGTGGCCGGATATTTAAGCTCATCCTCTAGCTTTTCAACAATTCCATTCCATGACTTGACAGAGTGTACCCCAGATGCAATAGTGTCTGAAATAATATCACCTTCTGGTTGCTCTTCATTTTTCTTCGAAGACTTTTTGGGTGCCATAGCTCTGTGTTCACTTGAAAACCTGTAACAGAGAGGAAATAAGCTTCGAACTGATAATACAGCCGTTTCAAAATTTACTTCGAATATATCATAAAAGCATTGATATTTGTACCTATGTTATGAAGTTAAGGCTCTTAATGCAAAAGATATCCCTGAAGATAGGCATTTAATATTTGTACTTGAGTTTTCTCAGTATTTTCAAATATAATAGAAACTTACCAAATTGGCCAATTTCCATATTAAAGATCATTTATAAAAAGTTTAACTTTAAACATTGTTTATACGAATGATTAATTAGTGTTAATATTGAATTAAATTTGAAAACATTCTTATCGGAGTTTCAGAACTTTTGATGTCAAGGAAATAAGTCATCGAAGAACCCCGATTGCCGAAATTGCGATGTATTATTTAAGTTAAAACATTTTTATTATCTTAATTAATCTAGATTTGACCTTTTCGGGATTTCATTAATCGGAAGATCGGGGATCGGGAAATCGGGAAATTCGATGACATGAAAACTGCTGCTCACAAAACCGCGAATCTCGATTTCCCGATATAATTATTTACTCTTAATCATGCTTAACAGTAATTAGATTAATTCCAAACTTCACTTAAGGATTAACTGTATCGCGAAATTATCAGTGATGAAATTTTTGATTTAAGAAATTTGAAAAATACAAAAACTCTAAAATACAAATTTTTCATCCTCAAGAATAAAAATTCAAAGTCTGTTTCAACAACCTTCACGCTTCGCAATGATTCCCCACCCTCAATATCCATTCCTAGATCGATGGTTCAGAGTTATTATGGGGTCCAACCTCTGCGATCTGAGAATTTATCGCTTGACTCTAGTCTAATCCTATTTGTTGATATTCCATTTCCAATGAAGTCAACAATGTGGTTTGATTGCGGGATGTGAACTAGCAGGTTCGCTAAATTCACCTTCACACTCCGAAATGATTCCCAACCGTCGATTAAATCGAGCGGCTAGTATTTTATTCGGTAACTCCAGTGAGTATTTGAGTCAGTCGGACGACTGGGATGACCTCTCCTCCCATTAAATGGATCGCATCCATCTCTGCTGTCAGCTTCTTAATTCATCGGGAGTTTGGGTAACTTGACTATCATCTACTTCCTAGATCTGATGGTCGGGATGTTTCCCGAGCATCCTCAAATCTAAGGTTGATAGTTAACTTCGTGACTTCGAAACTTCGAGGATTTTTCTTCCCTTATGACAAACTTGTTCAATTCACCGAACTCGCGAAGTCCGAATGACTCCAAGGGTTAACTCCTGCGCTCTTTCCTGTATCCAATGGTCGCAATAGACCGTGGCTTCTTCCGAACAGATTTCGTCCGTTCATCTTCCCAAACAAAGGAACAATCCCCTTCAATACTTCAACCTCGCTACTCTCCCTAAGCTTTGTTAGCTCTAAAAGTCTTAAGAGATTTGCGCTCTTTCTCCTAAACTTAACATACTCCATCTTCCCAGAGACTTAGGGTAACTTTGCCCAAGGTCAACGAACTCACAATCCTCTTATTTTAACTTAAGCCACCATAGGGCTCGGGCATTTACGTGTACAAATCAAACAATTCCATACTTGATTAAATACACAATCTAAACAAGAATAAAGAGATACAATATAACCATTAAGCAAACATACACATCCCTGGGTCATTCACAGTATATCCCATTTCATTACAGAATTACAACTCAATTTCATAGGGTATGAGACTACTTATTTATTACAAGTTGCATCCAACTAACTGACTGTGGGTGTGTGCCTTTCCACCCAACCATAGTCTTAGAGGAATTCATTCTTAGCACTCTGTCCACCCCCATGCCAAGCCATGATATCACTAGGTAATTTACACCATCTCTCAGAGAAAATCTCTCTATCACAGTGACCCTGCGAGGTTTATCAGATGCTTCCTTAGCATCAATCTTGCATTCGGGTCCTTCAGGCCGTGTTCTGGGCACTTCCTTTCGGTTCACACATCTCCCTTATGATCTTTTTCTCTCGTCCCCGTGTCTCCTCTCTTGTTGTGTATCTATATGTATCTTACCTTCCCTCCTATGGAAGGTTTTCAACCTGTCCTGTTCCTTCTATCAGAAGGAAGCTCGGGTCTACAGGTCTCTGTGGTACTTTGAGATGGCATCCTGCAATTAGACAATGCTTCCATTCATGGGGGTGGTTGATAATTTAACCACTGGTCCTTTGTTCATTAACTGATTTCTTTCCTCTAGAGATATCATGGATTGTACTTCAAGGATTCACCCCCCAACAGTTAGTTATGGGCAATTTAACAATAAGACATTTACATTGTCCACATGCCTTAGCATGGTAATCCTATTTTATGATTAATTACAATCTAGGAGAAACAAGGGTGTTACACATATACAATAGTAGGATCTACTATAGGCTATAAACTAAGCCTTGCTAAGGAACCAATAGGACACATAATATATATGAGAGGCCTAGAGTATCCTTCCTACCATAGTTAAATTCCCAACAAACAAGAGGTTCTTATTCTTCTAGAAGAGAAGCTTACACTACAGTCGTTGAATACACCAATCCCATATGGAAACCAAAGAGATGCCCACATTAACTAGGATGCGATGATATATCACTATAACTCTTGGATGTAAAAAATTCCATGCTTGGGGGATCCAAGAAGGGGGTTTGTCAAGGCTCACCAACCAATATTCAATGTTGTGGCCTTTGACAACTATCCTAGAGGCCTTGCAAAAGACAACCAAACAATCTCTAGCACCATCAATTGTAACCTAATCATCTCACATAGAATGAAGTGAGTCATCACCACAATGGTTGTTCACGGTATTCAAACCATGATGCAAAGAAACATCCCTCAATCTTCCCTACATATGAGAAGCTTCCAACAAGTATCCCATTACATATGATGTCAACACACATATATGTTGAGATCACTATATCTAGGATGAAATTCCCCCATAAAAAACCTGTTTGTTCCCTTTCCCTTTGAACAATTTTATTGGAAACATCTCGAACCCATATATCTATTGTCTTATCCATAACGTTGTAGGAAACACTCAGTAAGTTGATAGGATGCCATCCCTTTATAAAATCTTGGGCAACGTTCTGAGGGATTAGTTCAATGAATCCTCGAGTAAGGGATCTTGTTAAACAAATTGTGGAGAAAGATTCAACCATCATGCAATAGAAGTAATCCCAAACCATGTCCCACATTGCCTTGTAAAATTCGTAAGAAAATCCATCAATCCCAAGATATTTTTCCATTCTACATAGAACAAAGAGCAACAAGTGCTCGTCTTTTGTAAAATCTTTGTCCAATCTATGATAGTCTCCAATAGAGACTTTATGTGAGGCCACTTGATGGTAGGAGTTTTTGGTAGCCACGATTGAATCCAACATATTGTAAGGAGAAAAATTGTTCTAAAAATGATGACCAACATACCTCTAATATTTTCTTAATACTCCTTAAGAGAGTCATCGGATCTGCACAAGCCAAGCACCTAATCAGTTACTTCCTTCTTCTTTAAGAAATCAAAGAAAAATTTGGAACCCTCGTCAATTTGGTACCAAAATGGACTTTCTAAGAAAAATATAAAATAATAAGTCATATATTCCACATCTAACCATGTATACCATGTACCACGTCACACTATCATGTAAACTAACTTAATATAGAATTATGAAGTAAGAATCACAAAATTAATTCAATGTTTTTTAAAAATAAATGTCTAATTTCTTCATAACTTTAGAAAACCTACACCTCATTTTTTTGGAGATGCACGAACCAATGCAAACTATGTGCAAGTGCTAAAACAACATTCCAAAGTTAAATAATAATATTAATGAAAACCTAATGGATGAGAATTATTTAATATATTGTCATTGTGGAGATAAAAAACATTAAAATATTATTAAAAAGGGAATGCATGAGAGATGTAGGAGAGAGGTATTCTATTTAGTAAGTGATGACACACCCATACACTTGGAGACAACGTCGTCCGAGTTCATATTGTTCAAATATATTTCTTATGAATGGTTTTAAAGAAGTTTTTGTTTGAAGCATGTATTCTACATTATTTAGTGATGACATGGCCATACACTTAGTAACAAGCCATCATAGTTCATTGCAAATTTCTTTGGATTGTTTCACTACAAATTTCCTATGAATGGTTTCCATAAAATTTTTAGTTGGAAGCATACCATTAGAGGGAGGTATTCCACGTTATTTAGTGGTGACATGTACATACTTCAATAACAATATCATCAAAGTTCAATACAAAGTTTTATGGATTTTTTTATAAATAAGGGTAGTATGGCAGTGAGTTAGTGTGGTGTTCTATAATTCTTAAATTGTTGGTTGTGGAGTCTGATTATCTTCCTAATTCAGAGGTCTTTTTTCAACCGTGTTTGGACCCCATTACCTAATAGGGGGAGAGGGGGTGTGGGGTTCTTTCCTACCCACTCCTGTCGCCAAGGGGGTCAGGGGGGACGGTGGGAAATTTTGGAGCCTCCCAGTGGGGGATTTGGGGGCAGCACCTTCGAAGCAAAATTTTGGGAAAAATTGTCTTGTAAAATATTGTAATTCCATAGTCAATCTGGACCATTCATTATAAGTTTGCAGATCTTACGGTAGAAGTAATGTTAGGGATTTTTTCCTTAGAAGGCAACCCTCTTTTCTTGTATGAGGAAATTGTATTGCAGTTGTGTGAGCGAGTGAATATTGTATTCTGAGAGAGGAGACTGTGAGAGAAAGAAGATGAAGTTACAACGGATATGTTGTAGGTTGTATCCCTTCATTTTCTAGATAATAATAAAGGAAGGACCTGACAATTTCTCTAGTGGACGTAGCCCACACTGGGTGAACCACGTATATCTGTGTCTCTATTGTATTGTATATCTTTTGTGTTTTATTTCCGCATTTGTTTTATTTTATTGCTCCGTGATTCTATTTTTCTAACATAAAATTGAAACAAAAACTAAGTATAAAGAGATTATACATGTACAAAACCATATGCAAGAGACAAATAAAATGAAATATGTGAAATATACCATTGTGTTATGATAATCAAAATAAGGAAAGCAATGTCTATTTGTCTCTTAAGGTGGGGCAACTTTTCACTGAGAAAAGCTCCAAATACAACAATACTCGATAAAATGTTCCATAGCCTCCTAACTCTTTAAATAGATTCTTAATAGAAAAACCCTAACTACTTTTGGTTCCATCATTAATGATTCTCAATTACTTAGTGGGAATTATTTAATAAAGATGACACTTTTACATTAAATGAATATCTACTACTATCTAATGGGCCTTATTCAAATAATATGGATGCATACATTAATTCACTAACTCCTAGGTAGCCTAAAATAGGGAGGTTAGGGTAGGACCCTAACATAACTCCCCCC
>ML787015.1:364145-374360 GCA_009831015.1 Picea engelmannii
TTGCAAAAGCAAGATCATCCTCTCCTTCCAAGCACCAAAATTTGCTGCCCCATCAAGTCTGTCTTCAACCCTCAAACCAGTAGCCATGACCCTCTTTCTGCTGAAAATCACAAATTCAAAAATCTGCCCTATGAAGTGATTGTGGTCCCTATTTTCTGTCTGCTGAAATTTCTGCCTCTCTTCAACTCAGCTCTGATACCATGTTAATTTTTCAAAATCCCAACCCAGTTTCAGGCTCGCTGATTTTTCAGTCGAATTTAAATGCCAAACTCAGTTTCAGCACTGTTTCAGCATATGTTACAGCCCTATGTTTCAGCATATACTCACAGCGGTGTTTCAGCATATGACTCAGCACTGTGTTTCAGCATCTGTTACAGCACTGTGTTTCAGCATCTGTAAAACCCACAAGGGGAAAACCAGTGAGAGAGGGATTTGTATTATTTATGAGCTTCTAAGAAATTCTTTTATAGCATATTCATCTTTAGATATTTACACAAACTTATCTGTACATTCCTGTAGCTTTGCTCCTCAATTTCTGAACCAGAAATTCGTACAACTGTACGACAATTAATGTTGTACGAACTGTCACAAAATTCGTGCCAAAACTCTGCTAAGATTCAATTTCTTTGCCACTCAATGTTATTCGGCAGCATTGGAATGCATGCCAATACTCCCAGAAATTGCAACTGCTGTCTCTTTTCTTCAGCTCGACCTCTCTCTTGCTCTCTCTTATTCTCTCAACAAGAATGCTTGAGCTCCTCTTGTTCTCTCAACAAGAATTCTTCAACTTCCTCTTGCTCTTGGCATCTCACCAAGAGTCTCTTGGCCTCTCACCAATATTTCCTCTGCTTCTTACCCAAGAATGGGTGCGCCCACTTGCCTTAATCAACCTCATGAGGGAAGGTGAGGAGTTTTCTAATCTAACAACTGAGATTAGATTAGATGGGTGGCTGAGTTTTGGTGTCTCTTCACTCACCCTCACTTTAATCATAAATTTATCTTTTAATTTGCATCTCACAAATTAATTTGACTAAGACCCACATTCGGCAATTTCTCCCGTTAGGCGCCTAGGGAAGAGAAACACTTGCCTTGGTACTTCATTTTAATTAAAAATTTAACATCATTTTTCTCTATTTGATCCAATTCTTCATCCATGGCCTTGTTCCAAAATTCATTATTGTTGGCCTCTTCAAAATAGGTTGGTTCAATCATAGATGTGAGTGCTAGGTTTGTTTGTTCTGGTGAATGGATTCTTCTTCTAGTCTCAACTCTTGCGTCTTTGTTTAAGATAATTTGATCTGAAGGGTGATTCTTCTTTACTCGTATGCTAGGTGTCTTTGGAGGCACTTGTTGAACTTGATCTTCTGCTTCTATCGGATTCTCTTCATCTTCCTCTTCTTCTTCATTTTCATCTTTTTCTTCTTCTTCGAAAAGTTGTTCCATTGATTCATTTTCTTCTTCCTTTGATTCTGGTCTGCCTGTTTCATCAATTGTTACATTGATGCTTTCTACAACTTTGTTCGATCTTAGATTGTAACACTTGTATGCTTTCCTTGTACTTGAGTAAACAACAAGTACTCCTTTGTTCACACGAGAGTCAAACTTTCCCATTTTTCCATCTTCCCTTTTCATGTAGCATTTGCTTCCAAAAAATCTGAAGTGCTTCACATTTGTTGGTCTTCCTTTCCATAGCTCGTGGGGAGTTTTGTTAGTGTTGCTTTTTAGCATTACTCTATTTTGAATGTGAATTGTTGTATGCATTGTCTGTGTCCAAAATATATCTATCAATTTGGAATCCATGAGCATTGTTTGATCCATTTCATGTACTGTCATGTTCTTTCTTTCAACAACTCCATTATGTTGAGGTGTCCTAGCAACAGAGAATTACCTTTTTATTCCATGACTGCCGCAGTAGTCCATAAATTCCTTTGAAGTGAAATCTACTCCATTATTAGATCTCAAGCATTTGATTTTTGAATCCATTTCATTTTCAACCATTTCTATGTAGATCTTGAAGTTTTCAAAATCTTTTGACTTATCCTTGAGAAAGAAAACTACAATCATTCTTGTATAATCATCAACTAATAACATAAAGTGTTTCTCACCTTTTAAACCCTTTGTTGTAGTTGGTCCAACTAGATTAGTATGCACAATTTACAGTGGTCATGTCATTGAATATTCCTTTGATTTGAACGTTGTCTTTGTTTGCTTTCCTTGTTGACAATGGTTGCATAAAGTGTTGGCTGGTTTCATGATCCAGGGAATTTCTCTGACTGCTTCTCTTCTGTTGACTTTGAAAATTTATCAAAATGTATGTGACCAATTCTTTTGTGCCATAGCCAACTTTCATCTTCCTTTCCTAGACAACACTTTTCGTTTCCCATTTCAATTAATACATATATGTTACTTGAAGTTCTCACAACTGTAGCAATCAATTTTCCTGAACCTTCTTTTCTTATCTCACATTTTTGTGAATTGAAAGTAACTTTATGACCTTGGTCAAAAATTTGACTCACACTTAGAAGATTATGTTTCATATATTCTACTAGTAGAACATTTTCTGCCTTGGTATTCTTGTTCCCAATTCTGACTGTGCCTTTTCCAATGATTTTAGCTTAATCATCATTTCCAAAGGAGACTGATCCATCTCTTTCCTTTCATAATCTAAGAAACCTGTCTCTATCACCTATAATGTGTTTTGAACAACCACTGTCAACATACCAACCACGTTTCTTCTTCTTAGCTTGTAGAGTGAGTGTGCATTATTCATTGCTATAATGATCCTGCTTTCTTATCCATGTCCTTTTCTGAGGTTCCTATCTGTGAATGTTGTTATTCTGTTATGGTTCTCTATGAGGGACTGTCATTCTACAATATTTGGTCATATGTCCAAAATTGTTACATTTGTAACATTCCACTTCAGTGCTCAAAGATTCAAACCACTTGTAACTTCTTCTCTGTGTTTCATTAGGCCTTCTTGGATAACCCCTTTGTGTATGAATTTCAAAGTTGTTTGTGTTCCTATTGTTAGCTCTAAAATTCACAACTTTATGTCCAAAATTATTACATGCATAACATAAAATAAAAAAGATAGTTTGATACCCATGAGTTGAAGATCTTCTGAAAGGAGGCACTCTTATAAATTCTTCTTCTTCCTGAGGCCTATCTGTCGGTTGTTGATTCTGAAATCTGAATCTTCTCGGTGGAGGAGTGTCATCTCCCTTGTATATCTTCCTATCCCCTTTGATTGTTTTTGCATAGATTTTTGGATATGTTTCTTGCTCTGTTGTTTTGGAGCTTGATCATTTTTCTATCTAATTGTATCTAAGTCCGAACTTGTAATGATGAGATTTTTTACTGCTGATAATGTCATCCAAAAATTTTGAGTTGTTCTGCATATTTTTCTTTTAAATGTCCTTTTTTAATGTGACAATCTTTGCTTCCAAATTTCCAATGATCTTGTCTTTTTCTTCTATCTGTTCTTTGAGTGCTTCTTCAATTATTTTATCTTCTTCTATTTGAACCTTTAGATTTGTGATCATTTGTTCTATTTCTTGAGTGTCTTCTTTCTTGTCTAGTTCTGCTTGTAGTTTCTTGGTTTTTGTCTTTTCTCTTCTGATAACTTCTATGGAACACATTAATTTCTCTCGGTAGTCCACTTATGCCTCTTCAATTTCTTCTTCGACTTCTTCATATTCTTCTTCGGCTTCTTCATATTCTTCTTCAAAGCCTTCTTTATCAGAGTCTTCTACTACCATGAATATAAATCTTTTTGTCTCACTATCACTGAATTCATCTTCATCTGATGCTGAGATGTCTTCTTTGGTGCATAAGCTTTTCTTGAAAACTTTCTTTGTGGTTATTTTTCCTTTATATGTTTGTTTGCCTATTGAGTAACCTTCATCATTTCTCTTTTTCTTATAAGGACATTTGTTAGAAAAATGACCAATACCATCACAATTAAAACAAATTAAAGGAAGCTTACCTCTATACCTACCATCGGTTCCCTTGTTCAGTATTTTGACAAAGTTGGCCACTTCTTCATCATCTTCCGAGACGTCACTGCTACTGCTATGTTCTTATTTTTTCCTTCCCTTTTGATTTGAATTTTTGGATGCTTTGAAGGTTGCTTCTTTTATATCTGTATTTTCCTGTTCAGTTCTCATTTCATATGATGTGAAGATTCCATGTAATTCATCCATGCTTATTGAGTTTAGATATGATGTTTCTTCTAGTGATGATATCTTAGGGTCAAATATCATAGGAAGAGATCTTAGTAATTTTTGAACAATTACAGATTCTTTGATTTCTTCTCCCAATCCTATGATTTCATTTACTATTTCATCAACTTGTAAAAAGTAAGCTGCAATATTCTCATCTTCCTTCATCTTAATTTGTTCGAACTCACCTCTGTAAGTTTGAATCTTTGCTGCTTTGAATTTTGAATATCCTTCATAAATATTTTGAAGTTTGTCCCAAATATCTTTAGCGCATTTACAATGTACAAATTTGGTGAATTCCATTTCACTAAGACCATTCAGAAGTGCATTTTTGGCTTTGGAATTATTCTGACCGAGTTTCACTACTTTATCATTTGTTGGCGGAACTGCTAGTGTTGTGTATCCATCTACAATTGATTACCAAATTTCAAATCCCTGTACCTGTATATATGTTTTCATCCTTATGCTCTAAAATGCATACTTCTGTCCATTGAACTATGGTATTCCATTTTTATATAAGTTGTTTCTCTCCATGATCTACATTTCAGTGGTTAAAGTGGTTTATGAAGGAACCTGCTTTGATACCAATTGTTGGATTACTTAGAGGGGGGGTGAATCAATAATAGATCAATTTAATCCATTTTAACCATACAATCCAAGTGTTATATCAATGTAGAATTACCATCCAATAACTACAGAGTAAATAAGAAATGAAAAAATGAACAATCATATATATACACAGTACACCAGTGTTATACGTGGAAACCCCAAGTGGGAGAAAACCACATAATGTTTTTTCTTATATGTCTTGAAGAATTACATTCATTGGAAGCACCAACTTCCTTTGTTTTCCAGCTACAATTGGAAGGAGGCTCCAACCCCCTTGTTTCTCAGGCTACAACCTGAAGAAAGCTCCAACTCCCCTATTCTCTGGCTACAACCAGAAGGAGGCTACAACCCCCTATGTTTTTCGGCTACAACTAGAAGGTGGCTACAACCACCTGTCCTTTCCCTGTCCAACCACCCTAAAGTAGAAGTAGAATGATGGAACCACTGTCACACCATCACTATGAAATATACCACTGTAAACCTGTACCAATAAACCTTAACCATGCATCAACTTGTACCTCAACCTGTAATCAACCTGTACCATAAACAAGTGCATCAACCATGCACCAACCTGTACCAAACAACCAATAATAAAAATGTACCATAAAAAAGTGCATCCGACCATGTACCAAGTATGTACCAATCATGTGTCAACTACTCATCAACTATGACTCATCAATATGTACCAACATCATCAACTATACACCTCATGTATGTGCCAACTCATCAACTACTTGTTTCAACCATGTACCCAACATTTACCTCAACCAAAATCCCTCATCAATATCATCATCCAAATATGATTTGTAACTATGTAATAGACCTGGTGTATATGATCACATACCTTTAAACCTTCCTTAACTTTAACAACAAGAGACTAGCATTTTCATCAAACTTTTCTTTAGTCTCACATGACTAGTTTTGGATTAGTCAACAACCCTAACTTGAAATAATAATAACTATGTACATGTAATGAATAAAGATATGAAACTTATACACAATGTTATTCAATGTGTTTTATACAATTCCTCCAGGTTTCACTACTTGGAACTTCTCATAAAAGGAGTTATAGGAAAATGGCATACCTGCTGAATTCTGGCTTATTCTATAGAGCAATCTTGTAGAGTGTGCCCCGCACAGAATATTTTTTGAATCAATCTAAAAATGTTACACAACATACTATAGACTGTACTCTAACCAACACATTTTGTATTACTAAATTTGGATCTGTTGTGAAGAATTTATGATGTTTTTACCCGAAACACTTGTTTTAGACTATTTTTAGGACTAGCCACAAACCCTATTTTCCATGAAGTGTAACTCCAAAAATACAATGACCCAAAATATTAATTGTTTACCATAGATACTTGGATATGTTTCCTCAATGGCCTATCAATATCATGGTCTGAATCATTCTAGAAAAAAATTTATTTCGAAAATGGTGAGATGACCTGTAAATAACATACCTTAGAAAGCAACATCAAAAGAATTTATCCTCCCTTGAATTCCGGCCCTCTTTTATTCACCTTCCGTCTAAAATTCAGCTTATATATCCTTTGGTTACCTCATTCACCTATATATATTCAATATGCTCAAGTGTGATGTAAAATGAGAGAGCCTTGCCTCTTATTTATACTCTCCATCTTCTAGGTGACTTAACCCATTTCTAAGTCACTTAACCTATTTCTAGGTCACTTAACCTATTTTCCTCATTTTTAGGGTTAACCACTTTCCATAATTGGAAATTTCTCCATTACTTTATCATTTAAATATTCCTCCTTGACTTTGTCACCTCACTTTATCATTTAAATAATCTTCTTTGATTTTGTCACTTCACTTTATTATTTAAATAATCCTTCTTGACTTTGTCACTTGACTTTATCATTGAAATAATAATTTCTTCTTTGCAAGATATTTGACTTCTTTGACCTTTTGGGGCTTCAAGTCAACATATGAGGGTCTTAGGGTTTAATTTTTCTAAATGTTTATGAGCCAAAATAGTATTTTTTTTTTTAAATTGTTTCTAATGATTTGGAAGGTGATAAGATTTGAATTTCCACTTCAAAGCTTGAAATGCACTTTATGCTTATATTTTTTTGTTCCTTTCTTTATATATATATATATATATATATATATATATATATATATAACTAAGTATCTGGAAACATTGATTTAGATCAAACTAGTTATGATCCGGATTTATGAGCGGAACAAAATGAATAACATATTGAATACCATAACATAGAGATACAAAGAACAACAACAAATATCCAATGAACAATAAGTTCTATTGAATAAATAAAATAGGTTGAAACTATAAAACTATAGAACTGAAACAAGTTGGTCGAATGGTGGTAGCTATCTTTGAGAAGAGATGTGGCTACTACCTGCATCTGTCTGAGAAGAATGATTACAATGAGGTGCCAAAGGTGTTTTTAACATTACTCATGAATTCCAAAACCATAGACATCCAAAAACCTAACACTAGGAGATGAAACACCAAAAGTTATGTGGGCCCCAATGGCTAAGTTGGTACCTCAACTTCCCAGGGTTGTAACTTTTCATATGACATTCGTTTAAGGCGTGTGATAGCCTGTTGGAAAGGTATTTTCGAGAACTACACATTATGCTGTCAAAGTCTGACTCCTTCTATAGTTTGACTGTGGAAAGAAACAAAAACACTGTTTAGGGCCCCAAAATGACCCTGGAAGTACCTAAATATGTATTGATATGAAAACTTCCAAAATAAGTCAATTAGATTAGGTGGGAGCCACCAATATCCACCTGGAAGTTGTGTAGGGCTTCAGACATCCCCGAAAGTGTAGAATCCACAATTACAAAGAATTACAAAAGAACGTGTTGAACTAAAAATTGTCAAGTGGACCCAGTTGGAATATGTGGATGGCCATCTACTTGGATCAAGTTCACAACTTTGTCATCCAAGATTTACAAAATTGGAAGAATTTTACTATCACTTGAATCTTCTGCTAAAGGTAAATGAATTCCCCCCAAAAAATTGTATATGTCCTGTTATTATATGCTACAGATTCCCATCAAGCATTATTCATTGTTATTGTACTCAAGTATAAATCTTTTGTTGTGCACATTTTTGAAGGTAGTTTGTATGATAAATTTTCATGATCTTTTGAAGCATTGTTTGTTGCTAGTAGTTGTCCTTCTATCGCAGCATAGGTACAAACATAATAGGTTCATTCACCAGTGAACTCTTCGAGTGGGTCCTTACTTAAAGGGGGTCATATTCACAGATTGAGGTAGATTTTACATTTTTATTATGATTATGTTGATTTTTTTCTTTATGACCTCACTTTGCAGTAGTTCCAATTCTTTCTTTTTTGTAATGTTCTTGATATTCTGTATTTTAATGTATTTAAATTCATTTGTAATGTTTCTTTCTAGTAATTTTTCAGTACTTTTTGCATACATAAGCAGTCATATTGTTTAGCAAATGGCTACTTTTGTCAGTGCTTGGGGATTGTATACATATTTTCGTTGCACTGGTTTTATGCCTTTTGGAAACAAATATGTTACAATTTTGTGAAATTTTTGTTAGATTACATTATTGTTTTTTTGTTTCTACCAAAGGTAGTTTTCTACAATTTTTTGTTATTCATATTATCAATGAAATGTGATTTTGAATCTGATTTGTTGGTTTCTACTTTACCTTTATGTTCTTATTTGAATGATTTCCTTATAATTTGTAGAAAACATGCATGGAGGCCAATTATCAGTGGATCTCAATCCTTCGCATGATTCTAAGATTGATTCTATTTCCGAGACAAAAAATATTTGAGCATATCTCCACATAATAGAAATTTGGTTAGTAGCATAGAGAAAATAATTCTTCATAGAGAAAAAGGAAGATGGCTCTTTATTCATTAAGAAGGATTGGAAAAGCATAGCCAGTTGGCAAACTTAGGTAACCATTCCTAACTGTTTAAAATCTTATACTTCTTATTCCAAAAATTCTTCGAGTTATTCCTTATCCTCCTTTATTAGGTGAGGGAGTCAACCTTAATAGATATTTTGTAATGAAGATTTTAGCAAAAGTTACAATACCAATTCCCGCAATAAAAGGATGGATAACAGAGGAAAAAATTCAAATGATGGGTCATATTAAAACTCTGCAACAGTAGAGAAAATGTAGACTCCCAGAACCTCAAATGTTGAGATGAAATGTATCATGGGTTGACCAAAACTCAAATGTAAAGAATATTGTCAAGGTTGTTTCCAATGAAAAGTAGCAAACTAGCAGTGCAAGCACCAATGATTCTGCAAGCTAGTGCAATGGGCATGTTGCAAATTATTTGGCTCTGATTTGGAGAAAACTATTTTAGATTGAAAACCAACAATCCATCTCATTTGAGGATATTCAGGTACCTTGTTATACAATTGATTTTCAGATTGAAGGTCTTTTCCATTAGGATATGTAAACAATTATGACCAATATAAGTAGTATCTTGATACAAGCCTCCAAAATGTTTTCCTTCATTATGGCCATTGCTCCTTGTTTGTATCTAGTTTCCATTCAGTGACAGGTGAACCATAGTCATGACAATCAATTCTCATGCAGTTGAATTTATTTTAGTTTTAGTTTTTGCAAACATATGATGACAATTATGGTAACCCAGTTCTCAATACAAAATGTTGATATAGCAACATGATCAATATTGTACAGTGGATTCAAACAATGAATGTATGACTTCACTGTACAAATTGAATCTTTGTTAAGCCAAAATGATCTTTATAAGGGGGTGGAATTTGAGCACATGTTGTAGAATGCTATTATCTAACGTTAAGATCCCTCATCTTTTGTTCTTCATATGATATGATTTTGCTTCTTTCTAGCTCTAACCATTTGTATTTGCATTATTTTCATGATATTTATGCATAAGTGGTTCACAATTCTGCCATGAAAAGTTTTACTTTATGTGGTCAATGATTACTCTATATTCTACATGTTTGGTCCACATGCAAAAAGCATTGGATTCTATATTGATATAACTTGAGGGATCTTGCTTGTTGCCTTGTTTTGAATATTTTCCCCTACATGTCATCGCTTTGAATCATATTTTATTAAGTTTTTACATTCCTCTTTCAATAATTTCAATAAAATATGAGTACATTTATTTGTTTTTGTAATAGTTTCCTTCAATGTAGACCATAGAATTCTTATTCTACATGCAATATTGTAGCTCGTGCAACATGAGTGATGAATATCATTATAGCTTCTAAATATCCAAAATTGTAGTTAGGTTCTAGAGCACTGTGAAATGTACCTTTATTTAATTGCTTTGCATTCTCATATTTAAATTCACGGGTAGTTGTCACCTTTGGGTTTTTTTATATTGTTTCCATTGATTTATAG
>ML787015.1:374863-392013 GCA_009831015.1 Picea engelmannii
CTTATGATTTTCATTTGGCGTTTATGACCTCTTTTGTTACAATAATTGCTAATATGCATATTTCCAAAAAGCAAAATGTTCTTTGTTTTTAAAATATCTAAAAGGTGGGGACGATGTTGCTCCCACCCCTCGTTAAATATGGTACTCATTTTACAAACCCAATGGAATGGGAATGAAAGTTGAATTGCTATAAAATTTAGTCACTAATTATTAATAAAGAAATATCAACATTTTAAAGATTACAAATAAATGGAAATAGATTAACTGTTTTTCATGCATGGTGTAAATGAAAATACAAATGTTTTTATGATTTTCATGAGTATTAAAAAGTAATTGAGTTATAAGATTTGATAAAGTTATGTCTTACATTATTAAGGGAATGATGTTCATCTTCAATTTCTTAAGGGTATGTTAAAATGAAATGATATTCACCTTCGCTTTGTTTTATCAAAATTTTACAAATTAATTCACATGGTATTTTTTAGATTAGTTCATAAAGGAGTTTCATTATGAAAGTCATGAGGAGTGGTCATAATTTCAACAATATATATATATATATATATATATATATATATATTTTAATTTCATAATGTTGGAAATCTTGTTTTCATGATAATCCAAATTGTGATAGATAAAATATTTGTAATATTTCAACTTCCTTTAATTAATGATTCCATTATTTATCTTCAAACTTCATAATGTAAGAATCTTCTTATTATTAATGATTTCTTTGCTTTTTTTAAAACTATAGAGATATGTAAGATTTATTATTATTGATATTGTTTTAATTTGATTGTATTCTTTTATGTTCCTATAATCAATCCATTCCAATTTGTTGCGCACGCACAAAAACCTCCCAATTTTCTTGTATTAGTGTCTCCCCAATGTTATAACCCTAAATTGCACCTTACATGCATACCTGGCATCAGGTCATCTTACTTGCTATTTTTTCCAAGCCATTATTGAAAGCTCTTCTTAAAAAACACTATTTTTGAAGATGTATGCACCTTGCACCATTACTGCCCACGTGTGTATGCTTGTTGAACCACTACAGCTCATGTACGTATGCTAGCTGCACCATTACAACCTGCGTATACCCACAAAAGTTGCAAAAAATAATAAAAATTGCAAGGAAATACTGGCTTTTGGGTAGTTTCCTAACCGATTGATCGCCCATAGCCCATCACCCAACCGAATAACTATATTTTTGGCATATAAAAGAAGGTGTTGGGGTCCCATTCCAACAAGAAGCATGAAAGCAGTGAAACTCTGCCCATTTCATAATTCCCCCTTGCCCCAAGAATTTGCAACCACATTGTGAGTTTTGAGCCAAAATTCCTTATTCTAGCTTTTTGCCTCCATTACTGGCCTAATCCATTCCCTAGAGAGAGTTGAAGAGGAGAAAGACACCCAACCGAATAACTATATTTTTGGCATATAAAAGAAGGTGTTGGGGTCCCATTCCAACAAGAAGCATGAAAGCAGTGAAACTCTGCCCATTTCATAATTCCCCCTTGCCCCAAGAATTTGCAACCACATTGTGAGTTTTGAGCCAAAATTCCTTATTCTAGCCTTTTTCCTCCATTACTGGCCTAATCCATTCCCTAGAGAGAGTTGAAGAGGAGAAAGACACGTGGAAGCAGTTGGAGCTTGGAAAAGAGGAGCCCAGGACCAAGTTTGAGGAGCAGTTGTCGATCTCATTTTGTAAGTGACTTTGTGAAATTAATATACAGAAGTAATTTTTCAGTCCCGCCATATGATGTGTTCAATATTTATGTTTGATTTACATTTTTTTATGACATCTAATCCGCTAATTCATATATATAATGCATGTTTGTAGTTTCTTTTTTATCTTTTGGTGAATGCAAGTCAGCCTTGGGAAGATATTTGCATTCAAGGAATAACCGAACGCAAAGGGATCGACACCAGACACGGAGTTTAAGGTAATACTACTGGATCCCTATACTTTGTACTTTATGCATGAATGTGGGATATTGTCGGGATAGTTGTTAAAAGTAGGAAACTTTAGACAGTCATCTCTACCTTCACTTTAGAACCCTAGTGTAGTCCGTAGGGAGGTTTTCTCACTATAGAAGAATTGGTGACCGTACTGGGGATCCTCTAGGGGTTTTAGGGGATCTTTTGTTTTTGGGTGTCCTTAATTGGTTTATTTACTGTTTCTTGATTTTCTATAGGTTTTTGTGTCTTTAAGGGATTCTGGTCTTCCATACCAGTACTCCCTTCCTGGTCTGCTTGACTGTTAGTTTTCTTTTTTAGAGAAGTTACAGAGGTGTACGCGACCTACAGTGGGTCTTCACACGTACATATGTGTCCTACCTTTGGACAGTCCGCGTACATATGTGTCCTACCTTTGGACAGCCCGCGTACATACGCAGGCTGCTGAAGTGTTAGTAGTGTGGCTGTGTCAGAAAATATTTTTCAAGAAGAGGCAGTCATCCTCTTCCCTGATTGAAGCCATTTTTCTCGGGGGTTTTCTTGATCTATTCTTGGTCTCTGTTTTTACAGTCTTTTGCCTAGGTTTGACATCAGTTATCTTTTTTCTTTATCAAGATTTCTTGTGTTTTCTTTGTTAGGGTTTGAAACAAGTTTGTGAGTCTTTTCTGATTGTCTTGTTTGATATTATCAATGACTCTCTGCGAGCCGCAGAAGACTAGAAGTCATTTTTTGGTCTCGTATTGTTTTCATTTTTTCCCTATTAATTGCTTTAGAAGAAAAGAAAAATAATTCATTTTCAAGTTTCTTATTTTGAAGCATTTAAAAAAAATAAAAATAAAAAACAAAGATTTCATTCCTTTGTTTGGAAAGTAGTTAGGTTAGTTGTATTTGCTTGTCAGGAAGAAGCATATTTTCTTAAGTTCTTTACTGAATTCTTAAAACACTAAGTAGCTCATAGTCGAGGGAAATCTTGTTTTGAGTCTTTATTCTAAAAGATCTTAGAAAAAGTAGTTAAGAAAATTTGGTTAAAGAGTTTAAATTTACAAATCTTTATTTGTCAAAAGAAGTAGTTTTTTCTTTCAATTTCATTCAATGATCTTTTCTTTCGTCTCTTAAAAAAAAACCACTGTTTTTGCTTCCATTCCATTGACTTAAAACAACCACTTAAAATTAACGATAAATTAAAATTTATTAGACTTTTGTTTGTAGGGTCCATCAACTAGTCTAGGCTAGAGCCTTGATTTAGGTTGGAGAGGAAACTCTTCAAGGCTATAAAACAAGCATAGGAGTCCGTGCTAGGGAGTGTCAAAATTTCCAGTAAATGTGGAAGTTATCCAAGACCCCCCTCTAACACAAGGGCTAAACACAAGGTTGTGTGTGGAAAGGTAGCAAAGATAACCCCTCTAAAGTCGGACCAAGCGTAGTGGGGAACGCATATAGAGGGCTTATCTTGGGATTATGTTGATCGATTTTCCACAAACCTTCATGGTTCTCGAATTCGTTCAAGGTCCTTAGTCATCTTCCAGAACAATTTCTTTCGATACCTTTGATATGTTTCGGGCTTGATACCCTGCTCATTGTAGTCCACCCGACTGTCGACTATACCTACCTAGTGATTGTTCGCATGCTGACAACCTAGTTGCCATTTATTTTAGTGACTTACACAGGTGATTGCAAGGGTATACCATGGTACCTAGGGCAGACATCGGGCCACACTTTGCAGGGTATACCTAGAGGGTGCTTCCGTATTCAAGTTGCACTTGCACCGATAAGTTTCTCTAGTGTTGGCTGGTGTAACTGTTCTTCCAACTAGTTAGTGGTTTGATTGCTTTGTCTCATAGGAACTTTTCTAGTGTGTGTTGGTTTTCAGCGTTAGTAAAATCCCTAGTGTGCCATTGATTTTCTCACACTGTGGAAGATCAAGAGCTCTTACAGTCGCGAAGAATTTTGGGTCCCCCACCAGTTGAAGTGGAGCCACCACCGCCACCGCTAAGGTGAAGACTTGACCAACAAGGGTCATTTGAGGTGACCAGGAAACAAGAAACTGTACCCAAGCCATCCCCAAGAGGATAAATTTTGAATCCAGAGGAACCAATCATCTTTGACCTTGGAGTGGAAGATCTTGTACCGTATAACCCTCTCATCACTAACCTATCGACGCCTATCATTGTTCCAGTTGCTCCTCTACAGATAAAACATCATGAATGTCAGACAACTTTGTAAGTAGCGATGGAAGAAAATGCTGCTACTTTGTCTGGGAGTCCTCATACTCCCTCAACGGATGTCACCACAGGGGGCATTCCGCCTCCTAAATCACCCTCATAGGTCCAGACCACTATGGTCTTGACCACCTCTACCTCGGGTAGTGGTCTGATTCTGTCTATGGAAGAAATCATCGCTTCCTTTACCCAGAGTGTGACGGGCCCTCTGTTTTCATACGAGATGCCCAACTTTCACATGAAATCGGTCCTATCCTACTCCACCCTACAGACCATGGGTCTGGGGGCATGGAGCTCAAATTCTCCTTTGCAAGGGTCCATGGGGGGAACCTTAGCCCCTTATAATTATTTCCCTTACGGTGGGGGTCATATACCTCCTTCATGTCCCTTGCTCGGCAACGTTCCTCACCAACCCATCTAGCCAACCATGAACTACAACATGTTAGGAGCAAGTAGTAAAGGACCTTATTCCAACACCACGCAAGTGGGTTCTTTGTCATTCTCTTTGGTCAGTGCGTTTGGTAACAACTCATTCTCGTCGGCTGTCGCCTCAGCCAGGGGTAACCTTGGTTTCAGATCACAACATCCTACACAGGGGGAAAACACTTCTCAAGGACCTTGGAATCCATGGTAGGGATCAATTCCCTCGTCAGGGATGCTGATTGGGGGCAACCCCATCCATGGCCAATGGAGCCCTGGGAAAGGCTCAACACCTATGCCCGTCAGATCGACAGGGGGAAACCCTTTCTAGAACCTTTGGAACACAACATCGAGAGCAATCCCTTCCCAGCCCTCAATGTCCTACTACGGGATTCAATCGATGACGTCTCAACAAGCGCAGTATCCATACGCTGGCCACGACCATGGTTTTTTACAAAACCCTGGTCAACAACCTAAATTTTCCTGGAAACCTAGTGCCAGCCAAAATCTAGGCTCCTTTCCTCCTGTACATACTCAACAACCTAAGATACCTTTTCTGGCAACATTTCATTTTCCAGACTCGTCAAGATTATTAAACGACCCAATATGTCATGATCCACATTGGCCTCCCATGCCGACCAAGTTTCCCTCAGACATTCCGAAGTTTGAAGGTAAGCCTAATGAAGATCTAGGAGATCATGTGACTACCTTTCACCTATGGTGCTCGTTTAACTCGTTAAAATATGACTCTGTCTAGTTGCAGTTGTTTCAACGCACTCTTATTGGGAGTGCCGTGAAATGGTACATCGAGATCGACCGCTCAAGATACTCTACTTTTGGAGAATTGGCAATGGTTTTTTTAAACAATTTTCAATTACCTGTGAGATATGATGCTGACAGCGAATTGCTGGCCAACTTTGAGAAAATGAAGGTTGACCATATCTCCGATCACATCCGAGAATGACGGCGTAGGAAGAGTTTGATAAAAGTATCAGTCCCACCGACTTTCTTGTTGGAGTAGTTCATTAAGTATTTGGTACCTCAGCTATCCAAGGATGTCAGGAGTGTTTTCCGAGGAAGAGGCGATACTGAGAGCTCAACAGTTTGAACTAATATACTCTCATTCTGGTTTACTTTACGAAATTTTTCCAGATGCACCGCGGTCTATTCTTGACAAGACCAGACATAAGTCTGGACCACATGTCGATGGTATTTTTGGTTCATAAAAAACCAGGCCCATTGATCATATGTCAAATCAATTGCAGCAATTGTCGATACAAGAGACAACGTCCAGCCAAACCCCTGGTTCGACTGCTCCCCCTACTCAAAAGTTGGATGTACACAGTGTGCAATCGACGAACTTGAAGGCCACCCAACAGCCTAGCAGAAATAAGAAACAATGAAATAAGGGTAAGGGGGATAAAAAACCCACCAACAATGCTGGTGGGGGAAGCACAAAAAATAAGAAGTCAAATTATCCATGTAACCTTTGCATGGAAGACCATCCGAATCACCTGTGCCCTCGGCTAAGGGAGGCCCAAAATGTTTTGGTGCAGCAACAACCAGTTATGTTAACGAACCCATTTCCACATGGGAAAAATTTAACTCAAGCCTCTTCAAACGCGGATGGGGGTAGTCAGGGACCCCCTTCATCATATAGTAACCCCAGGTGATGCTCATATAGAAACAAGGGCACACGATTACGAAATGCTAAGCATTTATGAGAAGGGTAAAGAATCTGAAAACCCATCTCTTCCTCTCCAGAGCAAGAATACATTGAGAGAAACAACGTCACGAATCCCGAAAGGTGTGCTCAAAAAATCTTCCCACAATCCAAACATGAGGGCCACCCAAAACTACTCTGTGGTGGAGGATTTGTCACAAACCCCTTGTGCAATGTCTGCTTGGGAGGTCCTCCAGAGCTTCCCTTCCCAGAGAAAGGCTCTTTTAGCTGCCTTAGGATCTATTGAGACATGTTATTGGGGAACGATCATGCTTGATATGATCGACTTAAAACCTCGTCTTCCCTACCACGTGGTGTTTCAGACAGTAGTGGCTTATACCACGGAAACTTTTACTTGGAACATTTTTCGCACAGTGGTTAATGAGGGAGCCTCGAAATGCATGATGTTGTTGGCCTATTGGAAGGCCATTGGCCAACCCGTTTTGTCTTCGTCACCTACTCTTCTCACCGTGTTCGACGGTCGTTCGTTCCGACCACTTGGAATCATCCCTTATTTCCCCATGCAGTTAGGAGGGAAGACCGTGTGCATCGAGGTTGAAGTGGTCAATGCACCTCTCAACTACAATCTCTTGTTAAGAAGGAGTTGGACCTATGCTATGCATGCAGTGGTCGCTACAGTTTTTCAGGTCTTGTTGTTTCCACATGAGGTTTAGATCGTGTCCATTGATCAGATATCCTTCTCTCGTCCTGACCCTTCATTAGGGGCGTCGATAGTCCCGATGATTGATAACCCTCATCCTAACGTTGTAAATGTAGGGGTTGGTTTGTTCCCACCTTTGATGGGTACTTTTGATTACCACCTTCAACTGATGATGTCAAGTATATATCGATTGTCCCCAACCAGCGTAGGGCCAAAAATTTTCAAGTGTCATCTTTTCGTATGACTTAATTTAATTATTTGTGGACTCTTCCTTCCCCATTAGCCATGATGGAAGGGACATGGCATCATGGAACGACCATTCCCTTTTCTATGGCATAAGTTGCATACTCTATAGTCCAGCAAGCTTCTGCTAACCCCGATCTAAATCCCGCATAGGAGTTAGATCCGGTTCTTGAGCCTATTTGGGATCAAGGTTCCCTCACCGATACTAATTGTTTAGACTTAGTCTTTCCTTCATATGAGGTGATTATTGAGGAAATTATTGGTATGGATAGACCCTGGGATGATCTCCATCACAGATCTTATTTTCTCCCGGAGTTAAGAAGAATTGAGGCAGGTGAATTCACGTTGACTATGACTGGAGATAGGTCTTGTCCTATAAATCCTTTGGCTACGCACACAGTTTACGCCAAGGGTAATATGGAAATAATCACTAAAATGATACCTATTGACATATCTAGAACCCCTAGCATCGTGGAGAATGTATTTGTCAGAGCGGATTGCTCCCTCGAGGAGATCTGAATCTACACGGATTTATTTAAAGAATTTTGCGACATTTTTGCCTGGTCTTCTGAGGAAATTCCAGACATTGATCCAAGAATCATTGAACACGAAATCGTAACATATCCTGACGCTAAGCCGGTCCGGCAGAAGCTTCATTCGGTCAATCCTAAGAAAGAAGTTGATATTAAGGTTGAAGTAGAGAAACTACTTAAAGTTGGTTTCATCTACCCCATTCAACTGACTCAATGGGTGTCAAATCCTATTCCGGTCAACAAAAAGAGGGTATGATTCACGTATGTACGAACTTCCATGATTTGAACAAGGCATGTCCAAAGGATAATTTCCCCACCCCATTTATTGACTAGATCATCGATGAATGTGTAGGTTGTGAGGTATTTTCTTTCATCGATGGTTTTTCAGGATATAATCATTTACATATCAATCCCGAAGACCAGCATAAAACAACTTTTATCTGTCCATGGGGTACATTTTATTATCAGAAGATGCCTTTTGGCCTGAAGAATGATGGAGCCACTTTTCAGTGGGCCATGTCTTTTGCTTTCCACAATATCAAACATACAGTCGAGGCTTATCTCGATGATTTAGCATCATGATCTTGTAAGAGAGATGATTATCCTTGTACACCTCCAACTTATCTTTGAGCAATGTCATGGATTTGCTTGAATCCAAACAAATGTAGTTTCTATATGACGTCGGGTCATCTGTTAGGTTTCATAGTTTTGACAACAGGGATCATGGTCGGTCCTCTAAAGGTTGAGGCGATAGTTTAGTTTCCTCCCCTGTGCACAATCCCTCATCTTCAGAGTTTATAGGGAAAAGCGAACTTTTTACAGCATTTCATCGCAAACTATGCCAAGATCACAAAAGGGTTTATGCATTTACTGAAGAAGGGCAGTCCTTTCCATTGGGACAAAGTCGCTCAATTCTCTTTGGAAGCATTGAAATGCGCCTTCACGTATGTCCCTCTGCTTCAGCCACCCAATTATAATAAATATTTATTATTGTACTTGGCAGCTGCAGATTCGACCATCGGTATGGTCTTGGTTCAAGAGGATGATTTGCTTGAAGAGAATGTGATTTACTACCTGAGCCGAGGCCTAATTGGACCAGAAATCAACTACTCCCATGTTGAAAAACTTGAGTTGGAAGCAGTTCATGTTGTCCAATGGTTCCGTCATTACATCCTATTTCCCAAGACCATCGTCATTGTCACTGTGAATCTGTTCCAATACGTGTTGACACGATGTGTAATCAACGAAAAGATCAGTATATGGATAGTTATCCTCCAGGAATTTGACTTAGAGTTTGTTTCGATGAAATCCAAAAAATCGTTGGTATTTGCGGAACTCATCTCGGAACTTCTGATCGAGTCAGGTGATGTTATACCCGAAGAGTCACCTATTAAAGGATATATGTTTTTGATCGCATATTTGAATGCCTGTTATGGAGATATAATAATATATCTCCATAATTTGAAGTGCCCCGCCTCTTCTTCTCGTGATGAGTGTCGACGTATATGCCATCAGGAAAAAAACTATCTTATTCTCGAAGACACTTTGTATCATCGAGGTATATATTGCATCCTTCGTCGATGTCTCACTAATGAAGAAGTGGAACTCGTGCTTAATGATTGCCACACTAGAGAATGTGGTGGTCATTTTTCTGGGTTGGCAACATCCCAAAAGATTCTATGAGTAGGTTACTTTTGGCTAACATTGATCAAAGATTGCATTGAATCGGTCAAGAAATGCCACCCCTGTCAAATCTTCTCTTAGAATATGAGGGCACACCCCACTCCTATGTTTCTCGTCATTATAGTTGGCCCCTTCACCAAGTGGGGGATTTATTACACTACATGCCACCCCCCTTCATCTAGGGGGCATCGTTATATCATCGTAGTAGTAGACTACTTCAAAAAGTGGGTCAAAGCTATGCCAACGTTCAAGGATGATGGAGAAACAACAACTCTCTTTTTGTTTAACTAGATAATAGCAAGGTTCGGCATCCCGAAGAAGATTGTCACTAACCATGGCAGTCACTTTCAGAATAAAATGATGTCTGAGTTAACATCAAATCTTGGGTTGAGGAAAGAACATTCATTACCTTACTACCCACAAGTGAATGGTCAAGTGGAAGTTGTGAATAAGTCTCTCAAGACCATTCTACACTGAACGATCAATTCGGCCAAGTCTAATTGGAATTTGATGTTGTAATCGACGTTGTTGGCCTACCGAATGTCTGTAAATACTTCCACCAGTTTCTCACCTTTTCGACTCATTTACAGGATGGAAGCAGTCTTGCCTATAGAATTCCAGATCCCATCTCTTAAGTTGGTAGTATGGTTATTTCCAGACACTTCACCGCTTGAGGAACTCTTATTATATCTCGAGCAGCTTGATAAGCAACGCCATGACACAACCTTGGCTAATGAGGCTCATAAGAAAAAAATCAAGTGTCAGTATGATCGGTCCGTTCATCCTTGAATTTTCTCTGAAGGTGACCTTGTCCTGGTCTACGACCAAGATAAGGATCCCGTGGGGGTAGGCAAGTTCAAACCCATGTGGTTCAAACCTTTCATTGTGAAGGATGTATTAAAGAAGGGTGCTTATCGTCTGGTTGACTTTGAAGGGAAATCTTTGGCAAAGCCCAGAAATGGGCTCTACCTCAAGAAGTATTACTCGTAGGTGGGTCTCCTTGGGTGACTTCTTGTACATTTGTATAGTTCTTATATAGTTTATTTTTTTGTCTTTTGGTTTTATGGACGTGTAGTTTTTTATGTCATCTTTTTCACTATGGTAGATGTCAAGTGAATCAGAGGTGTTTGTCTGGTTTGCAGATGACACTATCTGACACACTCGGAGGCTTGCTTCCATGGCTTGGGTGATCTTCACACCTCAAGGCCAATTGCTATCATCTGGAGGTATATGTTTAGGTGGCGCCACAAATAATGTCACCAAATACAATGCAGTGATGGAGTTTCTTCGTGATGCATTATCGCATGGCATCTCTCATCTCTGGGTCTACTTAGATGCATAGCTGGTTGTGTCCCAGTTAAATGGGGTTTATTGCATTTATTATCCTACTCTACACCGATGATTCCTTAGGGTACATCTCTTAGAACGAAGATTTGATTACATTACGTATATCTATGTTTCTAGGAGATTGAATCAAATCACAGATACTCTAGCTAATCATGTATTAGATTGGCATATTGCACACACATAAGAAAAAGAACACACATACACATGCAAAAAAATTGTAAATAAATGTAACCCATAAGACATAAAAGATGTAAATACACACACACACACACACACACACATATATATATATATATATATCAAAAGTTTCAGAGTACATAGGTGGGTGCAAGCACCTCAAAAATACATATCCAGTACACGTCACGGAGCTTATGCCCTAAAAAATATACAAAAGTGCCCTCGACATGTAATTAGTCCATCCTAGCTAAGGGCGGGGCCTGTTGGCCCTGCCATAGTGAACCATGACATTTTCCAAATGCCGAAAGAGTTGGACCCAGGTCTGTGGCACCCCAATTATGTGAGGTTGCATCGATGGCAGGAGATCCTCAATCTCTGCCATTGGGACTGCACGAGTTAGCGCGGTAAGGTTCCGCTCCACCCATCTCAAAACTCCCTCAGCCTCTCCAGTTGGAGGTCCTCCTGTTGTTGCTGCTAGTCCGGCGGTTGAGGATGGTCCTGCCTCTGGTCGAGGATGTTGCCTGGTCCTCGAGAAGTATGTTGGATGCACTGGTCCCACATCTGTACATAACAGATACATAGTTGTTAGATACTCTGGTACAAAAAAAAATTTGATATATATAAAGAAATAAAAATTAAATAACAAATTAAAAAAAAACATACCTATCTCTCCTCATTCTTCTTTGGGAGGTACGGGCATATCAAGATCCCTGGAGAATTTGATCCCAGCATAGGAGTAGTCTGCTCTAGCCGGAATATGTCGAGACCACCAATCAAAAAAAGAATCATTGAAGGCCTCAATGGTCCTCCCTCCCCCCTGTCGTGGAAACAATGTCGCCCATCTACACACTGTTGGGAGGGAGGCCATGTGCCCTCATACTATCTCTCACGGACTGAGAATGGGTACCCTCTCGAAGAAAATGAAACATAGAATAGTCCCGAACCTGAAGTTTTTGTTATTCCACACACGACACTCTATCAGTTGTCTCTTCATGCAATCCAGCATGGTTGTGCTCCATTCAAACACTCATGCATTTAAGCATTGTACCACACAATGCATGTGCACCCAGGAGGCCTGATGTAAGGCCGCAGATCCAGTACTCCTCCCAATAAGTAAAACTATCACTTGCATTGATAGGTTGGAAATCTTATGGATCGGCACTTGAGAACCCACTTTATCTATGCCAGCCTCGCAGTGTAGCCTGATCAATTCAGCTATGTTGTGAGGCCCAAGAGGAAAAGCACAAAGGTTGATTGGTTCCCCTCTCCTTGAGAGGCTAGTCAAAAAATAAATATCCTTAGTCGTTGGAGTCAACGACTATCCCTCGAGCATAAAAGCCTCAACGTCTGGGTTCCAGTAGTATACCAAGTTGTTCAACAGCCTGGGTTGTGCCCTCATGAATGGACACTGGAAGAATTTCAACAACCCGCATTGTGCTAATGCGGTGACGATAGCAGGGTTTTCTGCGACCAAAGAATCAAGGTCCTTGTTCTCCCTTTCTCTCCAATGGACATACATCCTGCCAAAGGACAAGTTCAAAAGAGAGTTAAAATCTTGTCTTTCAAAATTTTCCATGTGTTTGAGGGTGTACATGGGCTATATTGAGCATAGTCACGTATGCACACAGGCATGTTGTTTTCTGTCCATGCGAAAACATGTACTGTCCTTAGACAGCCTGTGTACATGCAGGGTCGCACCTTTTTAAGAGTGTGCACCCCCCAAAAAAACTAAAGTAAACAAAAAAAGGAAGTATTGAATTGCAAGAGGGGTTGATTTATACTTACTTGGTCTGAGCGAAAGTTCGTTTCGTCCACTGAATCTCCTAGAATAAACTCTTTTAGAAAAGGGGTGTTTTTGTCTTTTTGGTCAATTCTCAATTTGCAATGGTTATAATGAGATGCCAAGCTTCTATTTATAGACTTTTTTGGCCATTTTTGTCATTTTTTGAACCCTTTTATAGTTTTTTCTGGCTTGAAAATCATTTAACATGATTTTTGAGTTTCTCATTGGATGTTACGATACACTTTACTTTTGGTTTGGAAAATTTTTGGGCAGATGGGTCACTTTAAAGGTCCTTTGGTAAAAAGTTGTTTTTCCAACTGTTTCCATTTAAGTTAGGATTCCACCTCCACTTTTTGCATCTTGTTGTCTTTTTTGCTTTTCCATAGGATTGATCCCATTGAATTGCGACACAGAACCATCATTCATCTTAAGAAGTGTCGTAATTTAGTGGTAGAGCCTACCCCTTCATGGATGCCCTAGGTAGATCCTGGTTGCATTTTGGTGTCCATGCTGTTTTTAATGACTTTAGACTCGAGAGTCCTTCTTAGTCTTGTCCTGATCATGAGTTTGAGCCTCATTTGCCTCACACTTGGGACTCCCAAAAAAAAATGAGTCCTCTTTAAGCCCTTTTCAGACTCTATAAACATGAAAATATTGTCGAGCGATATTATTGTCCTTCACACTTGCCAAACTAAAACTTGAAGGCACGTCTGTATAGTGGTATTTTACCCCTTTTTCGGTACGGATGGTCAATTGTATGAACAAAGGTATACTCCAGGAACTTTGGTTCGCTAGAAGAGTATTCTCAGGTGTACGTTTAACCCTTTTTCGTGCCTGAGGGACTAAATTTACGAAAAAGGAACCCCCACAGAGTCCATAGTTAATATCTTTTAAGACTCCCTAAAGATGAAAAGATTGTCGAGTGACCTTGTTTCTTCACACTCATTAAATTGGTCCAGAAGAACGTTCCCTAAGGAGTCCATAGTTAAGCTCTTTTCAGACTCCTTAAGAGTGAAAAGATCGCTGAGTGACCTTGTTATTTCACACTCGTTAATTGGTTCACAAAAACATCTAATAGAATAGGTTTACCCCTTTTTCCGGCCTATAGATTAAGGAGGAAAAAGGTACACCTCGAGAGATTCATCTCGCTGGGAGAGTTCTCTTCAACAAATTTTACTTTTTCAGGCTAAGGAGACTAAATCTAGAAAAAGGTAGCGAGTCCATAGTTAAGATCTTTTCAGACTCCTTAAAATTGAAAAGATTGTTGAGTGATCTTTTCTTTGTCACACTCATTAAAATGGTTTTGAAAAGATGTCTTTTCAGTGCTAGTTTACCCCTTTTTCAAACCGACTAGACTACCTTCGAAAAAGGTACCCCAATGGAGTCTTCTTTTGTGCTTTTTCAGACTCTCTAAAAATGAAAAACCACTGAGCTTACCTTCTCTGGGATCGTTAAAATTACATTGAAGGACATTATCATTGTGTCCTGTTAATCACATTTACATTCCTACGTTTTGGCCTAATGTCGTCTCCATGTTGCTCACTCACAACTGAACCTTTGAATCTTTCCTTATATGCAAGCCTTGTAGCACTTTCCCTCTACGTCTTGACACCTTGACCCATGGAGGAATTTTCCTGAGTGTCCTTTTATTGCACATGAATCCTTTCTCTAAGAATCAATATGTTCCTTGCGCTTGGAAATAGTATGTTTTAGACACTTGTTCCTTCTTTGTAACGTAGCATTCTTTTATTCTTTTTAAAGCTTTCCAAAATTATTGAAAAAGACAAAAAAAATCAAATATACCCCAAAAAGAGGATGGGAAAAGTATTTTCTTTTTATGGCAGCACAATGAGTCGCCCTTGGAAAAATCACATCCTTTTGTTTGTTCGTCAAGCTATGGGATTTAATATGACCTTAGGAAGTTGTTGTCGCTACATAGAGCTGTGTCCTCCTTTGTTTGGTTATTCTTCCAAACATATGGAAAGTTTACGTTGCCTCCTGCATCGTGAAATTATGTCAGTACCATGGTGCCTGAGTCTCATCATTCATCGTGCTATTGTCCAAGGGAAGTTTTACCCAACTTGATTCATCCCTTCTGCAGTTTGTCTCTTGTCCTCATGACTGGCCATCCCGAAATTCCAATCAAGTCTTTGTTCGAAATCAATGAAGTTCTCTGCTTGATCACCGATATCCTCTTCTCTGTTCCCAATGAGCCATCGAAGACCTCTGGGTAGTGAATGTGTACACTCATATTACACTCCTACCTAAGTTTTGAATATCTTGAAGTTGTTGCTTGAGCTCCAAAGGCCTTCTGTTGGAAATATGGCTATAGCAGAGATGATGCAGACGGTCAAGGTTGTGGCTATAGCAGAGATGACGCAGACGGTCAAGGTTGTCATTGATGGCAATCGGCTGGTTATGGAACACGCATAAGAGATGCTGGAACATAGAAGCTAAAACACAAGTGCTGGAACGCAGATGCTGGAACACAAATGTTGGAACACAGATGATGAAACACAAATGCTAGAACACAGATGTTGAAACACAAATTCTGGAACACAGATGCTGGAACGCAGATGCTGGAACACAGATACTGAAACACAAATGCTGGAACACAGATGCTGAAACACAAATGTTGGAACACAGATGCTGGAACGCAGATCCTGGAACACAGATGCTGGAACACAGATGCTGGAATGTAGATGCTGGAACACGGATACTGAAACACAAATGCTGGAACACAGAGGCTGAAACACAAATTCTGGAACACAGACACAAACGCTGAAACACGGGGCTGGAACAGTTGTTGAAACACAGTGTTGATACATATGCTGAAACAAAATGCTAGGCTGAAACACAGTGCTAGAAACTATGCTGAAACAACACTGGATCTTTGCTGATAAAAACGCACGCCTTAGCCACGACTATGACTAGCAGCAGAAGTTACCAATAATTTTTTTTAGAAACAGAATGAATGATGCCATTCACAATGCGATTGGTGTGGTCAGCATCAAATGGCTATAATTCACAATCAACGGAGCTTGACATCGCTAAATCCAGAGTTGCGCGGGGGTCCTTCATCTGCTTTGACAAGTCTGGAAGTTTTTGCCAGTTGGGTTTCTCTAATCACTCTAGACGGTGGAAGGACTTTCAGTCTAAAAGTAGACTGGAAATTAAGACAGGAGGAACACAGCGTTGCATGATGTGGCATGCGTAGAGGAGGCATGCAAAGAGCCAACTCAGAAAATCAGGAGGAATGTTGGCATGCGAAAAGCAGAAGAAAGAATGAAAGAAAGGGAAACTTCAGTTGGAGTTGAGAAAAGCGGAAGGATTTTTTAGTCTAAAATTAGACTGGCAGTTAAGACAGGAAGAACACAGCGTTGCATGATGTGGCATGCGTAGAGGAGGTATGCAAAGAGCCAGTTCAGAAAGTCAGGGAGAAGGCTAGCATGCGAAAAGTAGAAGAAAGAATGAAAGAAAGGGAAACTAGAGTTGGAGTTGGGAAACACAAGGAAAACCTGTGCATGTGGTGAATCTATATAATGCGTTGGAACAGAGATGAATCGTTGTTATTGAAGTGAGAGAGATAGAGGGCTCTCAATGTGAGAAAATAAGGAGAAGAACCTGCGTGACAGGAGAAGGAGATGAGAATGGGCTTCAGGGGACAGTGAGGCAGAGCAGCAGATCAGAATCAGTGAAGAATACAGAGTATATCAACAGAAAGGGTAAGCAAGCTAAATCAGAATGAATCAGTTGTTTAGAGCAATATTTATTTTGGCAAATTAGGGTGGTAGGGTGGTGCTAGAGAGACGTATGTCTCTTTCTCTGCAAGTGGGTGCTTGTAGAATCTGAAGGTTGGTGCCTTCACTCAGTTGGTGCCGAAGTAAAAAGGAAGTCGGTGCTTCCACCCAGTGGGTGCTGGGATTCTGTGGGAGTTGGTGCTCTCAGCCAGTTGGTGCTGGAAATTAGAGGTTGTAGCCTCTATGAGTTGGTGCTCATAAAAGATGAGATGTAACGCAGTTGGAGCTTGCTGAACATCTTAAGAAGATGAGGTTTTTTCCCTGGTTGGGTTTCCTCTTGAAAAATATGTGTCTCATACTTGTGAGTGAATGCTGTGTGTGATTTCTATACTTTACGTTATCTGCTTTATGTTTATAACTCTGAATTTCAAAGTAAAGACTCACTGCCACTAAGATTAATGATTCAAAGTTAAAACAAGAGAAAAAGTTAATAATCTACACTAACTGATTCACCCCCCCCCTCTCTCAGTTAGTTCATACCTGTAACAATTGGTATCAGAGTGGGTTCCTTTAGTGTAAGGAAGATCCTGCAGTGAAATCATGACTAGTCATGATGGTTCAACCAACAAGGCACCCATTTTTAATGGCACAAATTTTGCCTTCTG
>ML787015.1:399344-418130 GCA_009831015.1 Picea engelmannii
TCAGTTGGTGCTGAAGTAAAAAGGAAGTCGGTGCTTCCACCCAGTGGGTGCTGGGATTCTGTGGGAGTTGGTGCTCTCAGCCAGTTGGTGCTGGCAATTAGAGGTTGTAGCCTCTATGAGTTGGTGCTCATAAAAGATGAGATCTAACGCAGTTGGAGCTTGCTGAACATCTTAAGAAGATGAGGTTTTTTCCCTGGTTGGGTTTCCTCTTGAAAAATCTGTGTCTCATACTTGTGAGTGAATGCTGTGTGTGATTGCTATACTTTACGTTATCTGCTTTATGTTTATAACTCTGAATTTCAAAGTAAAGACTCACTGCCACTAAGATTAATGATTCAAAGTTAAAACAAGAGAAAAAGTTAATAATCTACACTAACTGATTCACCCCCCCCCCCNCCTGTAACACCTTCATCTCCAGTCATCAGGTGTCATTGGCTTCTTGAAGATGGATACTATATGTGTATATCTTTTGATTTTGAGATGTAAATCCATTGTGTATTGCTCACAGATACACTTTATATAGTTATATGACATGGATCTGCAGTGTATTTGATTGGAAACCATGATTTATTTCATCCCAAGCATGGGTATGCCCACCTCAGTGAGACAATTATTATTTTGTAGACGACACCTCCCAAACTCTAGTCCTAGGTTCATTCGCGTCATACTTTAGTAAAGATTTGTAATGTATGTCGGCCATCAGATGATATTTTGACCTCACACATTAGGGGGCATCTATTATAACCCCAAATTGCACCTTACATGCATACCTGACATGAAGCCATCTTACTTGCTATTTTTCCAAGCCATTATTGAAAGCTCTTCTCAAAAAACATTATTTTTGAAGATGTACGTGCCCTGCACCATTATTTCCCATCTGTGTACACTTGTTGCACCACTAAAGCTCACGTACGTACTCTAGCTTCACAATTACAACCCGCGTATACCCACAAAAGTTGTAAAAAATAAAAATTTGCAAGGAAATACGAGCTTTTGGGTAGTTTCCTAACCAATTAACCGCCCATAGCTTGTCACCCAACCGAATAACTATCTTTTTGGCTTATAAAATAAGGTTTTGGGTTCCCATTCCAACAAGAATCATGAAAGTAGTGAAACTCTACCCATTTCATAATCCCCCCTTGCCCCAAGAATTTGCAGCCACATTGTGAGTTTTGAGCCAGAATTCCTTATTCTAGCCTTTTTCCTCCATTACTAGCCTAATCCATTCCTAGAGAGAGATGAAGAGGAGAAAGACACATGGAATAAGTTAGAGCTTGGTGAAGAGGAGCCCGGGACCGGGTTTGAGGAGCAGTTGTTGATCTCATTTTGTAAGTGACTTTGTGAGATTAATATAAAGAATTACTTTTTCCGTCCCGCCATATGATGTGTTCAATCTTTATGTTTTATTTACATTTTGTTATGACATCTAATCCGCTAATTCCTATATAGAATTCACGTTCGTAGTTTCTTGTTTGTCTTTTGGTGAATGCAGGTCAGCCTTGGGAGGATATTTGCAGTCGAGGAATAATCGAACGCAAAGGGATCGACACCGTATGTGGAGTTTAAGGTAAGACTACTAGATCCATATACTTTGTACTTTATGCATGAATGTGGGATATTGTCGGGATAGTTGTTAAAAGTAGGAGACTTTAGACGGTTAGCTCTGCCTTCCCTTTAGAACCCTAGTGTAGTCTATAGGGGGGTTTTCCCACTATAGCACCCAAGACAAGAAAGTGGGCCCCCCTCCTATTCTTCCTACAAGGACCCTCACACACTCTCTCTTGTGTAAACGACTAATCCCGAGTTTTCCTCACACTTCCCCACCTTATCATTTTAAGTTTCTCCTCTCATCGCTTCTACCCGTTGATTTGCACTTCAACGAGCTCCCTTTTTCTATGATGCTACATTCTTCATCGGCTATCACATCCTTCATTCATTCACATTGGTGCACCATTGATACCTTTGTCAATGCATAGGCCACCATCCTTCGAGCTTGACTAACGTGTCGATGAGCTTTTGCTAAACCTCACTACACACGTTCTTATCATCGGTGAAGTGCGCGTGATAAAAACTGACATATCGATGGTTTTCACATGATTATCCTCGCTGCACACACACCTTTCACAGGCTGACTTCCTTCCATTTTTGTTGATGCATCGCATATCGGTTGACTTCTTCCCACTCACTTCAGTACACTGCATATTGGCGAGGTTCATCTCTCTCTTCTCCATGCACTGCTTGTTGATGAGTTTTCCTCTTCCATCCTCGATGTGACAACATAAGGGTGTCTAGCCTTCATTTTCACTGAATACATCGACAATGATCTTCTTCCTCTCACCAATGTTGACCAAGTTAGCAAGGCCTGCCTTCGTCATAAATACTATCTTATCCTCCTCTTGGCTCAGATACTTCTTGCTACACCATCAATCAATATCCTATCATTTCTGGTGACTAATATCTCCACACCTAAATGGATAACTAATGAATAATACCTACCATGCCTAACCTGCTTAATGATCGTATTCATAATCAAGTTTTTTCATGTCGCCAATAGCTCTCATTCACATACCACATCACTTTTTTTTATTTGTGCCTCTTGATTTTATGACTAACCATGAGCATGAAAGTGTCATATATCATCAGATGGGTTAACTAAAGAATATATAGGTCTTGCGTTGGCTCTGAAATGCATCTTGAAGGAAAATTGGTCACCTCAGCTCTGAAACTGTGTTAATAACCTTAATTGTCAATTGGTTGTTTTTGTAGGTTTATAATTCTATGTTGTTGACACATCACCTTAGCATCAATGGATGAAATAAGAGCCTATATAGCATAGATGGTACAAGAACTTATGAAATCAAATTTTTGTGAAGTAGTAGCGAGAACGAGATCTGAACTTTCATTTAAAAATGTCCTTGCTCACAATTTTGGGTACTGGTCAAAGTAGATTTGTCACTCCTTAAACAATCTAGTTGTATGAATTATGCGATTAAGATTCCAATGCAACTGAAGGAATTCAAATATGAGGTTTGGAAGTGCCAAAATGATTGCCAAGGATTTCTCGCTAAGCAAGCCCCATTAACTGTGTCCATCATTAAAAATGGATCCATTCAAATGCTTGAATAAAATGTTCAATTATCTTACTAGAAGAATCTCTATGTGCTCTCTGTGTTGCAAAAACCGAAACATCAATCATATGTTGTATGAGAAATTTATGGTCTTTTGAACTCAATCTCTTGTTTTTTTTTGTCAGTAAAAGGACACTTAGAAATTGTTTCGAATTGTCTTCCTTCATAACCAGGGGAGATGATGGGAAAATTTTGGTTTATACCGTAAGAGTTTGTCAAAATTCCTTCATTTGACATCGGAGGAGTTCCCATGAACTCCTCCAAAAGTTGTTTAAATATCCTCTAAATCCATCGGAGGAGTTCCCATCAACTCTTTTGATATGAAGCAAAGGAGTTCCCATCCACTCCTCCGATGCAAATTGGAGGAGTTAATGTTAACTCCTCCGATGAAAATAGGATCATTTCCTGTCAACTCCTCTGATGCAAATCATAGGAGTTATTGTTAATTCCTCCGATGAAAATCATAGGAGTTAATGGAGTTCCCAATAACTCCTCTGAAACCTAAAAAAAATCCTTTCATAAATCAGCCATAACGTTTGACTTGGGTGGCTGTTTTGTGCATTCTTTATACTGTTGGAAAGGTATTTTTTAGGCATACAACTTCCTAGTTATATGATTTGAGAAATTCATCACCAATGGTATACTTGTTTTTGGATTAATATCTGACACCTTTTTAACATCCCTAGAGAACACCACTCCTCAACTACGAGTAGAGGAACAATGAATTGAACTCAGGGAAGTTTATACAAAGTATTGACTACTTATATTTCAGTTTTACGGTTTCAAATTCTTGTTTTAATAGTTTATTTAAGTATCCCTTTGAGACCACTCATCTGTAATATGTTGAATGGTGCCAGGTACTGATGTCGAGAGGAGAACATACTAAAAATCCTTACAATGTGATCTACATCCAAGGACAATAGAGAATTAAGGACAATATCAATTGTCACAACAACAGGAAGTAGCACAAGGAAACTCTAATGCAAATGGTTGAAGAGGAGCTCTAAACCCCATGACAATCGATTGTTAAACTTGTGTAATGAATATATTCCCGGGTCGAGACCAGTCTCATGGTGCGCATGATATGTATGGCCAAAATCTATGATGGCCCATCAACAATAGAAGACAAATTTGAATTGTAACCGCTTCCTTTCCCTCTCATCATTACAAAGGAAATAAAAGACAAAATCTGGGAAATGAAAGGTCACTAGGGTAGGCATAAGGTCAAGAGTCACATTGACCTCTAATAAATACGAGAATTGTATCCAAGAGTGGAGTGTTTGGCTCTTCAAACATTGTACACTTCTGAACTATTTTGGGAATACAATGTAAACTAAAATTAGAGATCTTTCCTTAGAGTTTTCATGTAGTATTGTTGAAACTGTTAATATGGTCCCTCAAGGACAACTTTTGACTGAAAGAATGCCTTGCATGTGTTTTTTTTTTGTTGTGAACTATTTCAAGAAGAATGATTGCTCTTCACATGGGCTATAATAACATGTTTGTTTATGGACTATTGTGATGCAATATATGTTTTCTTCTAGGTTTGTTACTCTTTCTTATATTACATGTCCTTAGTGAATGAGTTGTCAATGTATGTGATATAGTGACTTAGACAGTTCTAGTTATATATTCATGTGCACGTGTTATCTGAATTTAGTTCTTCATTTTAGCTATCTGGGTGAAGATATTGGTAGATTTAGTTTCATGTCATAATTAATTCACTTACGTTAATTTGCTCCTATCTAGTGTTGGAAGATTGGTTGTTGTCATTGATGTCAACCCTAGTCATTGGTTTTGGACGTCAAGATTGATGAAGGTATTTGAACATGAAGGAAAATGTACATGCAGAAACAAAACCCATGGATGGATAGTATACATCATGTTGTTTCCAGTGGTAGGTGGCATTTCATGTGGATCCTCATGGTTGAGGAGAAATAAATTTTTGAAGATGACAAAGTGAATTGAAGAAGGAAGTACATGTAGGCCCTGAAGATAATTAAAGAAAATAATTACAAAATAAGAAAGTGACAGGTCGGCCCTATTGTTAAAAGGAAGTGACATAAATGGTATACATACAAATCATTATACATTAATTTGATACAAATTCAAATTTCATAGGAAATCTGAAGTAAAGAAGGTCGGATTTCAAGGGAGGATGAAGTCTTTTGGTGATGTGTCCTAAGGTATGTTATTTACAGGTCATGTTACCATTTTCGCTATAACTTTTTTTCTAGAATGATTCAGATAGTGAAATTGCTATGGTATTGAGAATACATGTCAAGGTACCTGTGTTAAACATTTCATCTATTTATTCTCTATAATTATGGAGATACACTCTGTGGAAGATAGGGTTTTTTACCAGTCCTGAAGCTAGTCAATACACAGATGTTCCAGGTAAAACAATCATAACTTATTCATAGATAATCCAAATGAAGTGGGACCACTTTCATTGTAAATAGTACATACTTTTTTTTCTTGTGTACAATTTTCAGAATATGATGTTAAATATTGAGCGCGAGGCATTATGTAAAAGTTTGATCTCCTGAATAAACTAGAATTGAACAAGGTCTACCATTCTCTCTATAACTTATTTTTGGGGAGGATTCAAGGAGTGAAACTTGGAGAAGTTTCAGAGACTACACTAAGTAATATTATCTACAAGATCATAGTATTCCAAGAATTGAATAATTGCATAAATTGAAGAAGTCTCGGGAAGCATTATTAGGTTCTATGTGGTGGTTGGTTGATGGTGATCATTTAATGTAAAGTTGTATTTTCTCTCATATATTCTTGGGTGGAAGTAATGGGCAAGGATGGAGAGTTCAACCCTCTCTTGATAATGGAGGATTGTATCTTCCTCTTGGAGCTTTATCCCTCCCTTTACATTTGGAAGTTGTAGCTAACTTTGGAATTCATTACTTCCCTTGAACAATAACTATTGATTATTTCTCATATATTGTGCATGGTGTATTGTGGTGTATTGGTGTAACTCTTATAGTATTGTTCATTTCTCATTGGATATAATTGAATGGTTTAAGTATAAGTTGAAAAAGGTTTTAAATTGTACTTGATACTGATTCACCCCCCTCTCATTATCAATAATTGGTATCAGAGAAGGTTACCTTTAGTATAGTTTAACCACTGGAAGGAAGATCCCATGCATAAATGATTCAACAAGAAGATGAGAATCTTAAAAAATTGAAGCATGTTGAGATTGAAAATAGCAAGCTCAAAGACACACGTAGAAAGCTAAGAAGTCAATTGGGAAGTTGTGAAAAGACAGTTGTAAGATTGAAGAAGCAATTAGAATACTTTGAGAAACTAAGAGAAGAAACCATTTCCTTGAAAACTCTACTTGAAGAAGCAAGAAGAATAGGATAAGTAAAGAATGTCCAAATGATGAAGAAAGAAGAAGATTGTGAGAAACTTGAACAAGAAGTTGTGTCATTGACGAAGAGCTTAAGAAACTCTCAAGTGCCAAAAGACTTAACACATCTTGGATGCATGGGTGAAACTTCACACAAAGAAGATGCAAATACCAACAAGAAGGTTGAAGAAAGAGCTACACAGACAGTTGATGGGAAGTGGACCAGGATACCAGAAATAAGGAATGATTACAAAAGAGATGAATATCCAAGAAGACATCCTACCTTCAGGAATCAAAGAAGTTTCAATCAGTATGAAGGAAACTACAAAAGACTAGATCATGAACCCAGATGGACTACATCACAAAGAAGGTCACTTACTCCCAGGTATCAAAATTTCTTTCTTGGTCATTGTTATACTTGCAAAAATTTTGGACATAAGGAAATTAATTACAGAATCAATGAAAGGAACAACTATGTAAGAAACATGAATGGTGTAAATAGAAGATATGGAAATAATCATGGATTTGTCAACATAAGTTATAATTAACTTTCCCCATTGATGGACAAAAATATTGTATGCTACAAATGTAATTATCTTGGTCACAAAGCACGAGATTGCAGATATATAAATGAAGATGTCCCTATGCCAACCACAATATGGAGAAGGATAGAGATTCCAAACAATGAAGATTGTCGAATAACATTGTCCACTGAAGAATGTAAAGAAGAAGATGAATGGCACATAGACAGTGGATTTTCTTCACACATGACCGGGGATCAAGACAAATTCATCAACTTGAAGAGAAAAGGTGGCAATGTTGCATTTGGAGATGACTCTTCTGCCAAAATACTTGGAGAAGGTGTAGTAGAGCTTGGAAGAAAAAATGTAAAAGCAAAGAATGTCCTATTGTTTGAAGACTTGAAGCATAATCTACTTAGTGTTAGTAAAATGTGTGATCAAGGATACACTCTTACGTTTGACTCCCGAAAATGTAAAATCAAAGGAAATAACTCAAGAAGATTGGTTGCAACTGCAACAAGAATACCTAACAACATATACATCCTAGACATGAAGAAGAGAGAGAAGACATAAGCCACACAAAAAGATTCCAAGGAAGAAAAAGTCCCAAAGACCAAAAATAAGGATGAAGTATTATTGAGTGCCACATGTTTAGGGGGAGAATCCCCAAAGAAGAGAGTTACCTTTTGCCATTAAACTCAGGGGGAGAAGCCCTACCCTTTTTCATTGATGTCAAAGGGGGAGAGAAATTGGGAACATGATGATAGGGGGAGAATGAGTGTTTACATCAATGACAAAGGGGGGAGATTTTTGGAATATTGGTTGTTCTCAATGATGTCAACCCTAGTCATTGGTTTTGGACCTCAAGATTGATGAAGGTATTTGAACATGAAGGACAATGTACATGCAGAAACAAAACCCATGGATGAATATTATACATCATTTTGTTTCCGGTGGTAGGTGGAACATCACGTGGATCTTCATGGTTGAGGAGAAATGAATTTTTGAAGATGACAAAGTGAATTGAAGAAGGAAGTACATGTAGGCCCTGAAGATAATTAAAGAAACGAATTACAAAATAAGAAAGTGACAGGTCGGCCCTATTGTTAAAATGAAGTGACATGAATGGTATAAATACATATAATTATACATTCATTTGATACAAAAGTCGAATTTCAGAGGAAATCGGAAGTAAAGAAGGCCAGATTTCAAGGGAGGATGAAGTCTTTTGGTGATGTGTTCTAAGGTATGCTATTTAGAGGTCATGTTACCATTTTCGCTATAACTTTTTTTCTAGAACAATTCAGATGGTGAAATTGCTATGGTATTGAGAAGACATGTCAAGGTACCTTTGGTAAACGTTTTAACTATTGATTCACTATAATTACGGAGATACACTCTGTGGAAGACAGGGTTTTTGACCAGTCCTGAAGCTAGTCAATAAACAGGTGTTCTGAGTAAAATAATTATAAATTATTCATAGAGAATCCAAATGAAGTGGGACCAATTTCATTGGAAATCGTATGGACTGTATTTTCTTGTTTGAGAGTTTCAAAATATGATGTTAAATATTGAGCACGGGGAATTCTGTACAATTTCTATCTCCTAAATAAACCAGAATTGAACAAGGTCTGCCATTCTCTCTATAACTTATTTTTGGGGAGGATTCAAGGAGTGAAACTTGGAGAAGTTTCAAAGAATACACTGAGTAATATTATATACAAGATCAGAGTATTCCAAGAATTGAATAATTTCATAAATTGAAGAAGTCGCAGGAATCATTATCAGGTTCTATGTGATGGTTGGTTGATGGTGATGATTTAATGTAAATTTGTGTTATCTCTCATATATTCATGGGTGGAAGGAAGAGGCAAGGATGGAGAGTTCAAACCTCTCTCTATATTGGAGGATTGTATCTTCCTCTTGGAGGTTTATTCCTCCCTTTACATTTGGAAGTTGTAGCTACCTTTGGAAGTCATTACTTCCCTTGAATAGTAACTATTGATTATTTCTCATATATTGTGCATGGTGTATTGTGGTGTATAGGTGTAACTCTTATAGTATTGTTCATTTATCATTGGATATAATTGAATGGTTTAAGTATAATTTGAAAAAGGTTTTAAATTGTACTTGATACTCATTCACCCCCCTCTCAGTATCAACAACTAGGATACGATAGTTTAGAAACAGATTAGACCTGCATTTACATAGTCTTCATCTACATATTCTATTTGCATAACCATCCATCACTCACCTTCATCGGTGGATCGGGATGCAACCAGTAAAACCAAACCAACAATGGTTTTTGGGCCAGAATATGGATGGGTTTAATATTCCAAATGATTAGAGGTCTAATTGGGAATTCTTACCGGGGGTAACCCCTTGTTGTTTTCGGGAGATTTCAGACCAATCAATAGAATTTGTGTTGGAAGGAGGGTTGGATGACAAGCATGCCCATGTGGATTCATTTCACTTGAATTTTAACCATCTCATGGCTCCTCTCTGTACCTTTGTATGGGATAATCCTTTGATTCTTATGAGACCCACCAGGGCCATTTCAATCAATACAGTCAATCTCTTGTTAAACCCCAAATTTGATGGTGAAGGGCATGTCTATTCATTCGTGAACCTTAATCAGTTTGACATCACTCAACGAAATATAAATATTTTATAGGACAATGAAACATGCCGACTATCCATCATCACATTTGAAGGACGAATTAAAACTTGGCTGAGGACATTCCATCAAAATCGATTCATAGCTGGAGACAATTTAGGGAAATGTTTATCTCTGCTCATGAAGGTTACGTTTATGACGAACACTTGGATGAACTTAAATAAATATGTAGGCTAGGAAATGAATCTATGGATAATTTATTCCTAATATTTATGCAGATTTTTCATAGATTTACTGAAAATGACAAACCCTCAGACCAATTAATCTCGAATTGGTTTTCTTATCTTGTCTCTGATCTTGAAAGGTGCGACCTGGATGATCAAATCATCGTTGATTCACAAGATTTAGGACTGATCACGAAAGATAGGGGGTACATAATTTTTGACCATCACTCTGACGCAGTTGTGGGGGAGTCTGTATCTATAATATTAGGCCCCTTATCCTCTGAGTGTGAAACATTTAATGAACTCCCTTCAAAAAATCATGAATATATTATGGTCTGCAACGAATCTCACTAAAGAAATATAATCATTTTTAGAATATGAAGATCTTCATGCACTTGATACAAATATTTTTGATGTTGTTCATCACATGAGCACCCACCTTCTCATCATGTAGTGTAGCATGTACATTGTTCTTACAATAGAAAATTGAATGCTAAATCAGAACAACACGATTTCCAAACTGTGAATAATCAAGAAATCATTCTTCGTGAAGGTCCAACTATGATGCACCAAGTTCTAAGTCCTTCTTCATTTCTAGAACCTCCCGAATCACAATTTAATCCTAATAATATTGTTTTCAACAACTCCATTGTTTCAGAATTGAATGTTAATCTTGATTTATCATTCGCTCGTCCTACACAATTTGAAATTTGTAACATTGACGCACATATTTTAACAAGAGAAAATAAAAAGTGTGGAGAGAATAATGATGTCCCAGATCCTCATGAAGAAATCACAACAAACGAATAGCCCATCACTATGCACAACATAATAAACATTGATCCAACCAAGAAATATCATCGTCTCAATCTACTCTAGAATTACCCATTAATCCTTAGGGGAAAATGCGTCACTCGTACTTGGATTCTATTTTAATCCTCCAACACTCTTCATGTGATTTATTTTATGTCATAGGAGAAGATTTGGATTCATATTTTTCTCAATGTTTCCCTCAAGCAATCAACTATCAACTCTCCCCTCAACATGCAGAGTATGTTAAATTTGAACCCAGGGAAATTTGCATCTATAATGAGACAATCAAATTACAACTGATAGATATGACAAGTACTCATCGTCCTATTTCAACCCCTAGGAAGGGTGACACCACCAACTCCGAGACTCTCTCGCAAAGTACATTACATGTAAATTTCATTGTTGAATCTCATCAAGTACATCACTCACTTCCTAGTTCCTTCCAACAATCCCTATGGTGATTATTGTAAATCATATGACAAAATTTAATATTGGTTGGAGGAATCCTACACGTCCGCATTTACCACGAAAAATAACGCCATTGAGTTCAATTTGTTGGGTGGAGATTTGTGTGAGTCAATCCTTCCAATATTTCATCCCTCATCACTCTATTCTCTGCGATCAACCTATACTCAACATGCAGCTGCAGGTTTGGAGTTACTTGATTGGCTCCATTGGCATTATACTTACACCTAGCTTTCTTTCAGCCAGTGTAGGATAGGTTAGCAATAGGATTAGTATAGTTCTTTTAATTCCTTTATGTTGTCATAGATTAGATGTTTGTTGTTGTTTTAGTTTGAATAAGAATATATTTTAATTTTTTTTGGTTGCTTCAATAAATATCACATGTTGCGATTAATCCAGTTTGCAGTTCGTGAAAGTTTACTTTAGTTCAATTTTTTTTCCATCAAATATTTCTTCTTTTCGTTTGATACTTCTCATTTTTATCTGACTAAAAGCTTGGATTAACATTTGTTTCCATCCATCTTCATGAGGAAACCATGTGTAGGAATTATTTGAGGATTTCAACTACAATATTCACTTGTTTCAGTAGCAAGATAGTCGGTTATCCTAAGATGTTGGAAGAATACCTTTGAGGAATACTTGGCAAGTGGAACAAGATAGAAACCAAGCTAAGGGAATTACATTGTCTATTCACAGACTTACTTAGGATGGTGTTTATTGAGTATAATTCACTAAAGTTCTTGTTGTTCTATGATAGAGGGTACACCTGATACTTTATGGTGCATTTACTCTTTTACCAGTCTTAAAGTCTGTTTTCAATCATAGGGGGAAGTAATAGTGTACTTAACATCTAATATATGCCTCGAGGAACATAGTATCAAGTTTTTCTATTCCTATGATCTACCTCAAGTGAGATCTAATCTCAGGGATACCAATCAATCAAATGGATCTCAAGCACACTTCTTTAGGGAAAAACCAATGATCGTTACAACTACATTCATTTGTTTCCCAAAAGGTGAGACTCCATCAGACAAACCAACACTCGGGCTCAAGTCTAATTTGTCTCCCAGCGACTGGAATGGGTAATACTCATGGTTTGATCTCAAACATCCAAACAAATTTTGATCACCATTTTCATATTATTGTGGTGAATGTTTTTAGAAAGGTTTTCCAAAGTTTGATAATGGAAAGATATAGACACTTGAAAATAAGGACAAGATTTCAGGAAGACACTCATCTTCAAAAGATTTGAATTGATTATGAAACATTGAAAATGTGGTTAACTAAGACTATCACTTTGTAACACTAGTTCTAGGGCTAGAAGAAGTGGAGAAGAAGTGAATATCTCACAAGGCCAAAGAAAAGAAATATGATGGACAACAAAGCAATATCCTGGCCAACCCTTTCCCATTGAAGCACAAGGTTTCACAATGGAACTGGAAGTATTTAGAAAATATTGATGAGGGGTGTAATTGTCAGCCAACACTAGCATGGAATCCCATCTGAAGGAACTAATACACGTATAAGATTTCACATGGATTAGTTGTATCAATAGGCTGCACAATTTCGGTTGGTTGGAATGCATGAATATCCTTGAAGCTACTGGAAACACTCAATATATGATTTCTTTTTCAGTCCAATTTCTTTCCTAATGGCATATTGTTGATCCTCATTCATCTAAGTTATAATGTTTTAGTTTTAGCAAGGTTTTGGATTGAGTTCATCTCCTAATCCAACACTTCTCTTCTCATTTTTTTATCATAATATTTTCTCTTCAAAGCAGTTCAGTTATTAATTTTTGTTCATCTCATAATTTCTATTTGTGTCTAATGATATACATACCTCTCACCTCAGTTTGTATTTTACAGGAAATATTTCCGCACTAAAAGAAGGCACAGATCAACTTGCATCTCTTTCCTAGCTCACGAGGGAAATTATGGGTCTCTATTTGAACATGAATCAGAACTATTTGGGGATGTTGTGACAGCAGTTAAACCATGATTGAGCATAGTGGTTAATCAACGTTCATCCTTTCATATTGGCTGGCGAGCAGATCCTATGTAATGAAGGAGCCATCCATGCACTAAGTATTTTCTCGCGTGAAGGGTGAAGTGTCTAAGTATAAAGGCTGGAAACCAAAAGGGATATATTTACATAGTCCGTTAAGCCCTAAATAGTGGCTAATTACCCCTTAATTGGGGCATATTACATTAGTAATGTTATTTTATTTATGTCGGCTTTATTTCATTAGTTGTAATTACACCTTCTAGTCTCCTATATATACCAAGGAGACATTTTCATTTGGAATCATCTTGGAATTGTACATTTAGGTGGGCATAAGGAGGTTTCCCCCTCAATGAGGCTTATTATCTGAATTTCTCTCTTTTTCAAGGCGTTGAGTACTTATTCTGAGGTTTTTCTATGCTATATTGATATTTGGTTCTTAACATATGGTATCAAAGCTCAAGGTCTTGGGGTTTAGCTGCTACATCTGAGACACCTTGGAATTTTTTCTATAACATTTTTTCTACAATGTTTCAAAAGTTATGACTTGGAGGATATTTAGTAGACATATCAAGGTACGTTGGGTTAAAATTTCAGATCCTAAGGCCTTATACTTTCAGAGATACAGCCTATGCAAGATAGGGTTCTGGAATCATCTTGAACTGAGTCATTGTGAAATTTTCGCTATAAATTTGTTTCTGTAACGTTTCAGACCCTGAACTCTAGAGGATATTTACAGAAATTAGTAAGGTATTTGTGGTAAATATTTCATCTTCTGGGTCATAGTACATTTTTAGATACACCCTGTGGAAGATAGGGTATTTGACTAGTCCTATTAACTAGCCTCAAGAAGGTGTTCCAGGTAAAAAAATCATAACTTCTTCCTTGAGTATCTAAATTCAGTGAGACTAGTTGCATTGGATAGTTGACAGTCTGTAGTATTTCTGGTACACTTTTCAAAATTTTATATCAATTATTTTTGGCGGGGCATGCTATACAATTTAGATCTCCTGGAAAGGCCAAAAATCAGCAAGTTGTGGGGAAGTTACTGTAAATTCCATTTGGCACATCCAATTTTGATCAGACCTACGACATTACAGAGAAGAAATATCAGATAAATACAAAAAATAAAGTTTCATACCCAGAAGGGACGAAACTTTGGATATACAATAGAAGAAAGATTGTCTAGCAGAACCACCTCAAAATCAAGGTTCAAAAGTGATACCTGGCCAACATGCCACCCAAAAAGGGAACTTCTACACCAAATAAGCCTCCAAAAAATCCTACATGGACTCTTGATGAAGGTGAAGAAATGTGTAGGGACAAAAATGATTTACAAAATAAGATAGTAACAAAAGATGAACTACAAGAGATGATGGATTCAATGGAAGCTAAGTTTGAGGCAATAAATATTAAGATGGATGGTTTAAAAGGGGAGATCATGGAAGGATTGAAAAACTTCCTAATACAAAGGACACCTGAAAGTGAAAATGTATCCCATGAAATTCATGATGAGGACACAAGGAAGGTGAATCTAGAATGGAGAAACTCCAACTTTGGGTTGAAGACCAACCACGTTCCTAAGATCAATATGAGGAAGTTTGATGGCAAGGACCCAATCACATGGATACTTCAAATGGAGCAATTCTTTGATCTACATAATGTGCCACATACACAAAAGGTATGAATTGCTTTTTTATATTTAGAACCCAATCAATTTGTATGGTATCGATGGCTTTGTTCTCGCAAATCACTCATCACTTGGACAATTTTCACGGAAGAAATGATAGCACACTATGAGGATACAAGGAGCAATACCTTATTTATCCAATTGATAAATTTCAAGCAAAAGGGTTCAGCTATAGAGCACATTGAGAACTTCCAAATATTGAATATAAACGTAACAGATATTCCAGATGAGCACTTGATTGATGTATTCATAGGAACTTTAAAGGATAACATTCAACATGAGGTTCGCCTTTGGGAACCCAAATCATTGGAGAATGCATTTAGGGTGGCAAGAAATGTTGAAAGTAAAAATATGGCTATGGCTACTAGAAGGACCAATCCTAACATATATAGAGAGAATAATTCTCCTTCTTCTAAAACACCTCAACCTACTAGGTTGACACCTCAACAATTAGAGGAAAGAAAAGAAAAAGGTTTATGATTTAATTGTGATAGTAAGTACAGTAAGGGACATAAGTGTGGTGAGAATAAATTATTCTACATAGATTGTGAAGAGGAAGAAGAACAAGAACAAGAACAAGAACCATCTGAAGATGAAAATGTAGAAGCAATTTCATCTGAAGAGTTGACTCCCACGATATCATGTAATGCATTGGCTGGAATTAGCACTCCTCAAACCCTCAAGATCAAAGGATATATCAAAAAGAAAAAGGTAATAGTCCTAATTGATTCAGGTAGTACTCATAATTTCATTCACTATAAATTAGCCAAAGATCTCAATTGCTTTGTATATCCAACGCTAGAGTTTCAAGTAATGATTGCAGATGGAGGAACTATCAATTGCTCAGGAAAATGCAAAAAGATCAATCTTAATATGGGGGAATATGTAATGAATAGTCCAATGATTTCTATACCCATGGGTGGTGCTGACATTGTAATAGGAATCCAATTGTTATAATCATTAGGAACAATGGCTTTTAATTTTCAAGAACTTTTCATGAAATTTTCATTGGAAGGAAAAGAAATTGAGTTAAGAGGTATCACAGGGAAACCCGGTAAGGCGATAATCTCTAATGGAATGAAAACATTATTGAAAAAGGGGCATCAAGGTGTTATTGCACTACTATGCTCACTAGATGTTCAAACATCTAAGCCATCTATTCCTCAAGATCTCCAAGGGATCATTGATAAGCATTCCAAAGTATTTGAAAATATTCCCAAAGGTATTCCACCCACTCAAAATCATGATAATGATATTCACCTAATTCCTGGGAGTGTTCCTCCTAACATCAGGCCATACAGATAACCTTATTCCCAGAAGAGTGAAATTGAGCGCATGGTTGAAGAAATGTTAGAGGCTGGCATTATTAGACCTAGCCAAAGTTCTTACTCTGCACCGGTGGTAATGGTATTCAAGAAATATGGCTCATGGTGTATGTGTCCAGATTATAGAGAGATCAAGAAGATCACTATTAAATATAAGTTTCCCATTCTCGTCATTGATGAATTTTTAGATGAACTACATGGAGCAATCTATTTCACAAAGTTGGATCTATGTTCAGGGTATCATCAAATTAGAATGAAGGAAGAAGATATTCCCAAAAAAACATTATGAACTCATGAAGGCCATTATGAATTTTTGGTCATGCCTTTTGGCCCTACAAATGCAACTTCCACATTCCAAGGGTTGATGAATTCCATTTTCAAGCCCTTCCTTCGAAAATTTTTGTTACTATTTTTTGATGATATACTAATCTATAGCAAGTCTTGGGAGGATCATGTGTGACATGTTGACAAGGTGCTACAACTACTAAAGGAGCAGCAATTATATGCCAAACCATCCAAATGTTTCTTTGGAGTGAAGGAGGTAGAGTATTTGGGTCATGTTGTATCTCATGAAGGTGTCAAGGTAGACCCTAACAAGATTAAGGCCATGATGGACTGGCCGATTTCCAAAACATTGAAGAATCTTAGAGGATTTTTGGGTTTGACAGGTTACTACCGCAAGTTTGTTCGGCACTATGGAAGAATATCAACACCTTTAATGACACTAACTAATAAGGATGCATTTTCATGGACTCTAGAGGAAACTAAAGCTTTTGAACAACTTAAAGAGGTGATGTGCAAATATCCTATCTTGACCACTCCAGACTTCACAATTTTTTTTATTGTGGAATGTGATGCCTCGGGACATGGAATTGGTGTTGTCCTAAAGCAAGAAGGAAGGCCCCTAGCTTTTGAAAGTCGACCACTCAAGGGAAAGGACTTACACAAACCCATTTATGAGAAGAAAATGATGGCAATACTACATGCATTGAAGAAATGGCATCCTTACCTAATAGGTAGGCACATCAAGGTCAAAACAGATCATGATAGTCTTAAATACTTCTTAGAACAAAGACTATCTTCAGAAGAACAACAAAAATGGGTAACCAAGATATTGGGTTATGATTTTGAAATTGTTTATAAAAAAGCGAAGCAAAATGTTGTGGCAGATGAACTCTCAAGAAAAGATGAAGATTTTGAGGCCTTTCTCTGTGCTATCTCAATCATCCAACCCGATTGGATAATAGAAGAAAGGGATGAATGGAAGAATGAAAAAAAAGTTTGGACTCTCATTCAAAGGTTGCAATAGGATTCCAGTGCATCAGATACATTTACATGGGAAAATGATTCACTATGGTACAAAGATCGCTTATATTTATGTAAGAACTCCCAATTCAAACAAAAGGTACTATGGGAATTGCACACCTCTCCAGTAGGAGGGCACTCGGGATTTTTGAAAACCTACCATAGGGTCAAGAAGGAATGTTTTTGGGATGGCCTTAAAACTAATGTTCAAAGGTTTGTGGTAGAATGTTTGGTTTGCCAACAAAATAAGGTGGAAACAATTAAGACCCCGGGTCTTTTACAACCATTAGCCATCCCAAGTCAATGTTGGGAAGAGGTTTCCATAAATTTCATCACAGGGTTACCGAAGTCTGAAGGATAGAGTGTCATCATGGTGATTGTTGATCGACTGACCAAGTACGCACACTTGTGTGCACTCTCTCATCCCTTCAAAGCCAGTACAGTTGCCACCACATTCATGGATACAGTTCAAAAGCTACATGGCAACCCAAAGATTATTGTAAGTGACAGAGATCCCATCTTCACTGGACATTTTTAGACAAAATTATTTTCCTGTTTGGGTACTCAATTGGCTCATAGCTCATCCTATCATCCTCAACCTGATGGACGAACTGAGATAGTGAACAAATGTCTGGAAGGCTACCTTCATTTCTTTGTCTCTGATAAAAAAACACAATGGTTCAAATGGTTACCCTTGGTAGAATGGTGGTATAACACTTCCTTTCATACTGCAACAAAAATGACACCATTTATGGCACTCTATGGATACCACCCTCCTTCCATCACTTCTTCTATAAAATAAAAATCTAAGGTTCAAGCAGTGGAAGATCACATCGAGCATCAACAACAAGTTCTCCAAATATTAAAGGACAATCTAACCATGACACAAAATCGCATGAAACAACAAGCAGATCAACATCGTAGTGAAAGAAGTTTTGAAGTAGGGGATTGGGTGTTTTTAAGACTACAACCATACAAGAAGATGTCCCTCAAGCAATCCAAGAAGGATAATAAATTATCACCAAAGTAATATAGCCCTTATAAGGTGTTGCAAAATATTGGTACTATGGCATACAAATTGGAGTTGTCGGCATCTTCATGAGTACACCCAATTTTCCATGTTTCATGCTTAGAGAAGGTTATAGGTGACAAGATCCCAGTTCAAACTATATTTCTAGAACTTGATGAGGAAGGAAAAATCATATTGGATATGAAAGCCATCACTGACACAAGAACTCGCCAGCTGAGGAACAGATCTATTTTAGAGTATCTCATTAAATGGAGGAAACTACCTGCTGAAGATTCCACTTGGGAAGATGAGTCT